>VZQC01006876.1:2495235-2558283 GCA_009823505.1 Rhizomys pruinosus
GTGTACATTTAATTTATGCAAACGAGCCACAACTTCTCTAACTGTAAGATCTGGCATAAGAAATAGAGCAAAAACAAAGCTCTTCAAATGTTCTGGTGTCTCTCTCAGTACTTTCCATCTTATAAATTCAGTGAGTGGCATGTCCTCTGGGTCCTCATATTGTGGAGAATGTGGTTTTACACTTCGAATCCACTCGAGCATGCCCATCTGCCTGACCCTCACAATCCCTTCATCAATACTAAGCCAAGGAATATCAGGCATCTCTAACTCGCTGTTAGTAGGCCATGTTTTAATAAATACATCAGCCAACCATTCAAATAAACTTTTAACACCTTTTTTAACTGCTCGAGCTTCCATGTTAAACCTAGAATCTCTACTCAGTGGGCTCATATCGATAAACTCAGTATGATCCAATTTTATATTCCTTCCACCATTATCCCACACCCTTAAAATCCATTCCCACACATATTCCTTAGGCTTCTGCCGGAACGAATCAGCAAACTCATTAATTTCTTTAGTAGTATATCGCACCTCCTCGTGGACCACACTTTCTATCTCACCTTGAGGGGCTTGCTTAGACTTCAATCTGGTTATAGGTCTAGAGGCAACAATTGTTGGGCCCTGAGGGACATCAGCTCCCACTGGGAGGGGGGGATTAATTTCCTCAGGCAAGGGTGGGGAGGAGGGATCTGCAGGGTGTGGATTCTCTGCTGAGGGTGGGGAGGTTAATTCCTCAGATAAAGAAAATCCCTCAGAATCCGAGGGTTCAAAATCCTCATCATCATAGTTCTCCCACACATCTCCATCCCAAGTTTCAGGGTTCCACCCTTTCCCCACCAGTGCTCTCACTTTAACTGCTGACACTTTTCGTGGCTGGGAATTAAATTTGCGTTGTAAATCAGCCAACCGTATAATAAGGGCTCCAGCTTGATTTTCTGCTGCTTTAGCTCTTTGGCTGCTGGAGAGAAGATTCTCTTCCAGAGCACACTTGGAAACCTTTAAACTGTTGTTTCGAATCCGGAGCTGGTCATTTTTATCACCGAGCTCCATATTTTCGTCTAACAGTTTATCCAGACATGCTAGGAGCAACAAGGCAACATCATTATTTTCCTGATTTTTCTGCAATTTCTCGAACGTTTTATATATAGAGTCGCTAAATTCCTTGCTTCTCACAAGAGGTGAGTTAGGTGAGTCAAATGGATCTATCTTCATAATTAGATCAAATAGTCTGCACCAAGGATTATCATTCCTCTTCATGCCACCAGGAGAGCCTTCAGTAACTCTAGGCTTCATTGGGTTGGAGAGCTGGCTCCAGAGGCTACCAAGCCCACTAAAGAAATTCATCCTTTCAATTCTGTTTCTCTAGAACCACTTCTGGTACCAAAATCTGTATTAGTCAGGGTTCTCTAAAGAAACAGAAGCAACAGGATGAATATATATAACTATATACAATTTATTGATTTGCTCACGTGACGGAGCTCAACAGTAGCGCCGAACTGGAGAGGCCGGGAATCCAGGGAACTGCTCAGTCCGCAAGGCTGGATGTCTCAGGAGTCCCAGTCTAGTGCTGAAGGCCCGAATGGATTCCAGGAGATCTGCCAGTCTCGGTACACGCTGGGATCCGAAAGGTTGATCACAGCAGCAAGGCAAACTCACCAGATGAGAGAGAGGCAAGCCACAGGAAGGAAAAGGGACCAGCTCCCGCTGCCGTGGCCTTAAATACTGCCTGCCGGCAGAAGGTAACACCCACATTTGGGGTGGGCCATCCGGGTTGAGGTGGTCCAATCAGAAGACCCTTTTCTCTTATTTGTTCCTTAGTCCAGTCAAGTTGACACCCAGGATTAACCATGACAGCTACATTAGACCCTGTCTCAAAAAAAGAGAAATCTGTATATTTTCCAAGTGATCCTATGGACAATGATTACCAAATCTGAGAAAGCCAATTGCTTCCCAGGTTGATAACGCCTTCATCTTTACACCACAAAACAATCGCCTCTGGGGCAATAATGACACCAAACATTGTTAGCTCTCCCCTGGATATCACCTGTCTTCAATGCAACCATCTGAATTTATTTTCAGAGAGGAAAGAAAACAACAGAGAGCTGAAGCTGAAAGGAACCGGGCCATGTTCCCAGGGTCCAAGTTGAAGAACAGCAAGGCTGGACTTCCAATGCCCAAAGAATAAAATACTTTGCCTCTAAAAAGAACCTAGTGGTGCACGCCTTTAATCCCAGCACTGGGGAAGCAGAGGCAGGCAGATCTCTGTGAGTTCAAGGCCAGTCTGGTCTACATGGTGAGTTTAAGGCCAAGTGGAGCTACTGGGAGACTCTGTCTCAAAAAAGACCAAAAAAAGAAAAGGGAAAAAAAATCAAAAGAAGCTAGTCAGTATGGGCAGGCTAGTATCACAAAATGGTGGTCCATTGTTGACAAGAACTCACAAGGATCAGAACTGTGGCTAGGTTTGTTTACTTCATCCTGTGCAGGGTCCCCAAGGATGGGCCAAGCACTCAGGCATAGCTCAGAACTCACAAATTCACCAGGGTGGGGGACGGGGGACACCCTTCCTGTTTCATGCTCAGTGCAGCAGGAAGTGATGCTGCATGTAGCCAAGAGACATCCTATCTGTCATCATATTCTGTAAGTCAGTGCATTTCCACATCCCAAATCCAAATGGGGCCTGCACACAGAGGCAGCAATTCTATCCCTGGAGGACAAGAAATGCTCAAGATATCAAATCTCCAATAGAATTCAACCAAGTATCCAGATGTTATATTGGCATGGCACCAAGTGTATATCCATGGGATACAGTCCCAATAGATGGAAAGATTTGTTGTTTTTAACCAAATATTAAAGGGCTGGAGAGATGGCTCAGTGGTTAAGAGCACTGGCTGCTCTTGTAAACGACCCAGGTTCAAATCCCAGGACCCACAGGGCAGCTAACAACCATCTATAACTCCTTTTCCAGGGGATCCAATGCCTTCTTCTGACTTCCATGGGCACTGCGTGCCACAGGTGCTATTACACACATGCAAGCAATACACTCGTGCACACAAAATAAAAAATAATAAATAAAATATTTAAAAAAGAGTTCATCATCAGGACAAATGTACCCAATATTACCAGTGATGGTATTCAGGTGATGGGATTGTGAACTTTGTTGTTTCTTCTTTTTGTGTTTATATAATTTTCAAAATTATCTATGATAAGAAACAACTCAAATATGCACCAAAGTTGAAGGGATAAACAGAATAGTGTGTATATAAAGAATGGGATATTCTTTGGCTTTAAGAAGGAAATTCTGATATATGCTGTAACATGGATAGTCTCTGAAATTTTTGCACTCAGTGAATGAGCCAATCACAGTGTGGCAGTACTATTGGTGTCTAGACGAGGCCAATTCACAGAAATACAAAGTAGAATGATGGGCTGGTAAGACGGCTCAGTGGGTATTGCCACTAAGCCTAATGGCTAAGTTTGATCCTCAGGACCCACATGGTAGAGAGAACTCACTCCCACAAGTCAAATAAATAAATAAATAAAATCATAATTTAACTTTTTTATTTTTATTTGTTATTTTTTTATGTGTATGAATGTACTGCCTGCATGTAGGTTGGTGCACCCATGTCGTGCAATGCTGTGGAGGTCAGAAGAAGGCATTGGATTCCCCTAGAGCTAGAGTTAAAGATGGTTCTTAGTCGCCATGTGAGTACTGGGAATTGAACCCGGATCCTCTGCAAGAGCAGTTGGTGCTCTTAACCTCTGAGCCATCTCTCCAGCCTCATAATTTAACTTTTTTGAGACAGAGTCTCCCTTAGCCCCAACTGGCCTGGTACTCACTATGTAGACCAGGAACTCACAAGAGATCTATCTGCCTTTACCTCCTCGTTGCTGGGATTAAAGGTATGCACCACCATGCCTGGCTTGTAATAATTTAACTTTTTATTTTAATTTTATGTGTATGAGGTTTGAGGGTTTTTTTTCTCCATGTATGTAAGTGTACCTATGTCCTAAAATACCCTCAGAGGTCAGAAGGCATTGGAGCCCCTGGAACTGGAGTTAGACAATTGTGAGCACCAGGTGGATGCTGGGAACCAAACCCAGGTCCTCTGCAAGAATAGCCAGGAATCTCAACTGTTAAGCCATCCCTCCAGCCCCTGTAATTTTTTTTAAGGAAGAATGATGACTTCCAAGGACTAGAAGAAAAGGAAATGGGAACTGTGGATCAATGACTTGAATTCCACTTGGGGAAAATTAAAGAGTTCTGGGGATAGTTGGAGATGAAGGTTGCAATGATGGTTCCATAACTATGTTGTACTTCATGCCAATTATTAGATGCTTAAAAATGATACGCACACACACACACACACACACACACACACACACCTCAAGAGTGTAATTTGTTTCTTTTGTAAATTTTACCAATGTAGGCCAGGCACGGTGGCACACACCTTTAATCCCAGCACTCGGGAGGCAGAGGCAGGCGGATCTCTATGAGTTCAATGCCAGCCTGATCTACAGAGTGAGCTCCAGACCAGCTGGGACTAAAGGGAGACCCTGTCTCAAAAATACAAAAAAAAAAAAAAAATTACCAATGTAAAAAATAATTACAGAAAAAATATCCATTAGGTATATGTTTTACTCTGATACTCAGAAGGAAAAAGTAAAATTAAGAAGACATACATGGCATGTTGGTCTTGGCTTGATGCTCTCTTTCACCTTAGCCCTCTGTGCTGTGATCCTTTGTGTTTTTGCACAGCCGTGATGAGGAGTCTGGTCTTGAGGACTCAAGGCAAGCTGAAGAGAGCCCACTAGATTCAAGCCCAGGTTCATGGACAGGCTCTTAATCAGGTAGAAAGAAGGAAGCCTAATTGTTTTCTTTTAATTAGTCACTTTACATTTCATTCCAAGTATGTTTTAAAGAAAATTCCAAATTTGCTTTAAAGATAGCTGCTTTGGAGATACAAGATCTACTTACTTACACTATTTTTTTTCATAATTGTAAGGAGAAACTGATTATACCATTACACTACCTGTGATTTTCCTGCATTATGTCATACTTGTTCCATTTAATTCAGGGCAAACATACCTCCTTCCTGTCCCACGATCTACAGAAACAAGATGTGATAAATGTAACTGTACATATACCCAGCATTTCCACCATCACATGGATGGTCCAACACACAGTTGCTCAAAAGTCAGTTGGCTTTTGTGGTGACAACATTCAACCATATATATGTTGAATGATATATGTAAATGAATGATATAAGTAAAATGAGTACATGTTGAAGTCAAATGCGTGTATTCCTGGACTAACCAACCACTGTTGCGGAGTGGTCATTCTAAGTTCAATGGAGATTGCTTTTATTGTGGGAAAAAAATTACAGTATACAGAACATAAACTTGCCATTGTACCCACCTTAATGTAGAGCTCAGCCGCATCAAGTTCATTCGCACTGCTGTATAACCATCAGCACCACCCATTTCCAGAAATTCCTCTCTAACCCTGATAATCATACTCTTCCAGTTCAGTGAAACTGCCTCTACTAGGCATCTCTTGAAAGTAGAATCATGTATTGAGACTACACATGCAAGTGTACAGATGGCCTCTGGAATACCAGAGAGTGTTACCAAAGGCCACCCAACCAATAAAGCAAATACGGGTCTCCCTGAGTCAAGCAAGACTCCACCGTCAGCACCAGCTACATCCCGCCTGCCTGGAAATACTGTGCAGCAGAGGCAGCCATATGCCTGTATATCCCAAACCTAATTGGCTATTGGCTCTCTCCTTGGAGGAATAACCCATGGCTGATGCCACAAGCTTACATCCTCTACAGGTTAGGAGATGTTATAAGCCACAGTAAGACCCTGTCATATTTTTAACAGGAAAAATGTAATTCATGGATTAACATTCATCCAAACATATGTGTCTATACCAAAGTAACCAACCATAACTATTAGTGCTCTTAAATACCTATATATCTAATTGCTGTGCTTCATTAGTAGTATCGAAAGGTATCCTGGACAAACTGTCAGCCTATGAAAGGAAACAGCCAGAATTGACCAGAGTCCAAGACAACAGCTCCAGAGAGAGTGGACTGTTTTGCTTCTCATCCACCTGTGCCCCTTTCCTAAGCCTAGGGAACAATCTGCGGAAGAGGGGGCATGGCAGAATGTAAGGGCTGTGATGGGGTGAATGGGAAACTACAGCAATGTAGTCTGGACACTCATTTGATCAACTGATTGAACATACAACCCCACCCTGCTGGATGGTGGGGCTGTGGGGTTTGGGCACAACACCTGCAAATTGGTTTCATATAAGGATGCTTGTACTCATGGATCACACTTATAGCTAAAAAACGAAAAAAAAAAAAAAACTGAGAGAAAGATGCAGGACAGTTATGGCAAAATGCATGATCTGGGATGGGGTGGGGGTAGGGGGGAAGGGAAAGGGAAATATGCCTGATCTGAATTGGAAAATGATGTATGAAATGCACAAAGCACCAATAAAAAAAATAAAAAAATAAGTAAAATTTAAAAAAAGAAAGTGAAAAAAAAAAAGAAAGTAGAATCATAGAGGTGTTTGTGTGTGTGTGTGTGTGTGTGTGTGTGTGAGAGAGAGAGAGAGAGAGAGAGAGAGAGAGAGAGAGAGAGAGACTGGCTTATTGCCCTTTAACAGAAAACCTTCAATTTTTCATTCATGTTGTAGGAATGCATCTGAATTTCCTTCCTTCCTTCCAGATTCACAAACATTCTCACATTTGGTTTGTCCCTCATCCTTCGATGGACATTGGGTTGTTTCCGCTTTTTAGCTACTGTGAATCATACTGCTGCAAACTTGGGTGTGCAAATGTTCAACAGCAATTATAAGAATCAATGAACCCTATGTATCTAGGAAAAAAAAAGTAGGTGACCTCTTTCTAACTAGTACTTGGAAATGACTTACTTCATGGAATCAGAAAATGTTAAAGAAGGAAATTATTATAAAATCATCATCTCTATTTACTTATAGACAAGGAAACAGACACAAAATAACTAGAATGGTTTATAAAGTGCTCAATCTCTTGCCTCGGTGAGAAGGGGCTGTTGGAAAGAAACCCCTCTCCAGGCAAAATTACCTACACAACTTGTCATACTACACACCTTAAACTCCCCACACTGAAGATTTATTATTTTCATGAAGGCACTGGTAATATTACCAGAAATCTCCTAGCAAAATAAAAATAGCTCTAAAGAGGTCAGATGTGGTGATACATGCCATTAATCCCAGCACTCAGGAGGCAGAGGCAGGCAGATCTCTGAGTCTGAGGCCAGCCTGGTCTACAGTAGTGTGTTCCAGGTCAGGTGGGGCTCCACGAGACCCTGTCTCAAAAAAAAAAAAAAAAAAAAAAAAAAAAAGCTCTGAGGGGAAGTCAGTGTTGACCCACAACCCCTTGTCTTGAAAGACTGGTTTTCTACAGAACAGTAAGTGTAGAGTGGGATGCTGAAGGGGCAGAGCTGCACCAGCTCAGCGTGGGGCAGGAGGCATGTCACCTGCAGTCTTAAACTCCAATGTCCCATAGGACACAATAGACTCTTTCAAGGTCCAGGCATCCAGCAGTCATCAGTACCAGAGTTCTGGTAGTAAAGACCTGAAAAAGTCACGGTTAAAAAGGTTCAAGACGAGCTGGTTGTGGTGGCACATGCCTTTAATCCCAGCACTCGGGAGGCAGAGGCAGGTGGATCTCTGTGAGTTCCAGGCCAGCCTGGTCTACAGAGTGAGCTCCAGGACAGCTGGTACTAAAAGGGAGAACCTGTCTCAAAAATACCAAAAAAAAAAAAAAAAGGTTCAAGACAAAGCTAGGTATGGTGACAGCCACCTGTTATCCTTGAATTTGAGATGGAGGGGGCAGGAGGGCACAAGCTCTAGGCCAGCCTAGATGCATAGTGAGACCCTTTGTCTTCAAAACAAGGGAAGGAAGGAGAAAAGGAAGACTCATGACTAACTCAGCAATTACTGTACTTTGTGCTTCAGGTCAAAGTGCCTGACCTCCATAAATGACTTGGGATGATGACTCAATGGTACTGTTCATTTTGCAGGTCTTCCTCACCCATTTCTTTAGCAAGAATGGAAAATGCCCAAATGGATCATCAAAGTGAAAAAGGCATTTTGTTTCAACATGTTTCAAACTTTCCCATACCAGCTGTGTGTGTGTGTGTGTGTGTGTGTGTGTGTGCGCGTGTGTGTGTTGCTGAGGTTGTTCAGTAAAATGCAATATTTATTCTGGGGCCAAAAGAAATCCATTACACTGTGGCCCCTTAGCGGGAGCAGCTGACATTTCTCAAGTCAGAAAAAGCTTTCTATCGATACTGCCACTCTATTAACTCCACAATAGCAAGGTTGATTGTTAAGACAAGTCTTACTGCTACCTCTAATTCCACCTGTGTGGTGAAACGATAAGGTTTGAAAACAGATTATGAAAAGCACCTGTCTACAAATGTACTGACAATAACCACAAAGGATGAACACTATGTCACAATACCCCAAATCAAGGCAAAGAAACTAGAAAACCACCTATTTGTTAAAATAATAATAGCGCAGGGCTGAGGGTATAGCTCAATGGTTGAGGGCTTCCCTAGCATATTTCTGGCCCTGGGTTCCACCCCTGAAGTGCAGCAGGTGGAGGGAAGGGAAGGAAAGAAGGGGGAAGGGACAAGGAAGGGAGGGGGTGGGAGGGGAAGGAAACAACACAAAAAAATAGTTGGAGATAAGGCTTGGAATCTATTCACATCTGCCGAGAAGCTAAGAAGGTGTAGAAGGTGTAAAAATTCAGTAATGAATGCCAAGTATCAGATTAATTAATAAGGTTTACAAACATTATCTACACACTATACCAAACTAGAAATCATGCTCTGATGAGAAGCCAGAAGTGAATCTGCTTCAGTTCTTGTTCTGTTTTTCCATTTTTGAGACAGTCTGTATAGCCTACAATGACTCTGAGCTCCAGATCCTCCTTCGTCCACCTCCCAGAGGCTGAGGTTACTGGCCAGCACCATCATACCCAGCCCGGAAGGCAATTTGTTTGTCTTCCATAGCAACAGATTCCACATCTAAGAATCTAATCAAGGGCTGGGCGTGGTGGCACATGCCTTTAATCCCAGCCCTTGGGAGGCAGAGGCAGGCAGATCTCTGTGAGTTCAAGGCCAGCCTGGTCTACAGAGCAAACTCCAAGCCAGCTGAGACTAAAGGGAAACCCTGTCTCAAAAAGACCCCCCCCAAAAAAAAGTCTAATTAACTAAGGGGGGAAAATATTGGGGAGGTGGGATTGTACCTGGGGTAAACACAAATTCTTGTTTCTTTTTATTCTTCATTAAACAGTACAGTACAACAGTTATTTACATGGCCCTTGAATTGGGGGTAGTATAAGTCATTAGAGATGATCTAAAGTGTATGGAAAGTGGTACGTAGGCTGTGTGCAGATACTATGTCATGTTATATAAGCTTTGTGGAGTTGAACAGTCACAGATTTTAGTACCTAGGAAGGTCTTGAAACAAATCCCCCAGGAATAACCAGTGTCCTGCTATTGTGATGTGTATAGTGTCTGATAAGCAGAATCTATGATAGTAATGTAAGTTGTTACCAAATTAACCTAAACAATAAATGTAAGTCATAACTTTCATCCAGTTCCTATTGTAAGGGTGTTTGGTTCACTTTGTAAGTTAGCTGAGTCAACATCACATGTCCCAGCAGGCCAACCCCAAAACTACCTCTCAGCATCCTTCTCAGAAGGCTCTTAACCTATGTGTCCTGAGCCTAAGGAAGCATACGGAACATTTGAAGTTAACTCTCTTCACAGAGCCCACAATGTAATCTTCTTTTATAGATTCTACTGGTAAGTTAATAGTCAAAGAACTGGGCTGGAGGCTACAGGGAGACCCTGTCTCAAAAAGACAAAAAAAAAAAAAAACTGGGCTGGGATTGTCAGATACCGGAAAGGCTACCCTCTCCAGCCTTGTAAGCTCAATTTTATATTTCGGTTAAAATACACACACACACACACACACACACACACACACACACACACACACAGTTGGGGGATGGCTCAGTAAAGTGCTGCCTTGGAAGCATGAGGACCCGAGTTTGCATCTCCAACACCCGTATAAAAAGCTGGGAGTAGCCAGGCGTGGTGGTGCACGCCCTTAATCCTAGCACTTGGGAGGCAGAGGCAGGCGGATCTTTGTAAGTTCAAGGCCAGCCTGGTCTACAGAGCGAGTTCCAGGACAGCTGGGGCTACAGGGAGACCCTGTCTCTGAAAAGACCAAAAAAAAAAACTAAAAAAACCTGGGAGTGGCAGTAGATACCTATAACCTCAGCACTAGGGAGGCAGAGATAGGGAGGCAGAGATAGGCATGTCCTTAAAGCTTGCTGGCCAGTCAGCCTAGCTCAATCAGTTAGCTCCAGGTTCAGTGAGAGACTTGGTCTCAAAAACTAAGATGAGTGCCATTGAAGATGACACCGTACATTGACCTCTGGATTCCACATGCACACATGCACATACACTCATACACAAGTACATAAACACATATATGCCCCAGCCACACACACATACATACATATACACAGAACACATTATATTAGCACATTAGCAGACAAGATTGAGGGAGCCACATATATGCCTGAAGGCTTCTGGGGAGGCTGGGGCAGGAAGATGAGTCAAGGAGTTTTAGAAAGCCCATTAATGCTGAACAAACAACCTGTCACCCCCCACTGGATGGTGGGGCTGTAGGTGTTTGTGCACAACAGCCTGCAGATAGGTTTTGCATGAAGGATGCTTGTACTCATGGATTATCACTTATAGCTAAAAATGAAAAAAAATACTGAGAGAAAGATGCAGGACAGTTATGGCAGAATGCATGATCTGGGATGGGGTGGGGGTGGGGGGGAGGGAAAGGGAAATAAGCCTGAACTGAATTGGAAAAAATGTATGAAATGCACAAAGCATCAATAAAAATTAATTTAAAAAAAAAAAAAAAAAGAAAGCCCATTAATGCTGAGAGAGAGAGAGAGAGAGAGAGAGAGAGAGCAAGGGGACTGAGAGAAGCACAGGATGTCCCTTTAATGGATTACAATATGTTCTTCTAGCACAAGTTCTAAGTGTTTACATACATTCTTATACAAATGTTTCCTGACATATTACTTTTCAACTTTATGGTGGTGCAAAAGTATGCCCATATAGTTATTTGTATGAACTCATGACAATAGTGACAGCATGTACACGTCCCACATACACTCAAGCCAAACAAAATTCCAGCATAGATGTGGAGAAATGGATAAGAAACCCCAGCCCAATCTGAGGAACTATTGACAGCCAATGGCTGGTAAGAGGGAGAGTCACTCTCCTTTAAGGGTGAGACTTTGGTAGCTTAATCAGACTCCAGTGGATGGACCAATACCAAAGGGCATTTGGGGACAAAAATTTGACTCTATAGGCCTTTGTATATACATGAAATTGGGTAGGGATAATAAGGGGGTGCAGATAGAGGAGAGGCTTTCATCAAAATACATTGTATGAAATTTGCAAAAATTCAATACAAAGAAGACGACCATGCCCATCCAACCATTCTGTTGTTCACTTTCAGTACAATATTCAGTAACTTTCAAAAGACACCACACCATTATAAAACGGACTTTGCCTTAGATAACTCTGCCAACAACTGACAGCTAATATAAGTGTTCTGAGCTTGGGTGGGAAGGTGGGTGGGGCTAAACTAGAATGGTCAATAGTTTTGAGTTCATTCAATGCCCACCCCCCTTTTTTTTGGTCTTTTTGAGACAGGGTCTCCCTGTAGCTCTGGCTGTCCTGGAACTCGCTATGTAGATCAGGCTGTCCTTGAACTCACAAAGATCCACCTGCCTCTGCCTCCCAAGTGCTAGGATTAATTAAAGGCATGCTCTCAATCCCTTTTGATGGATGGCATTTCTTTTTTTTTTCTTTTTTTTTTGGTCTTGAGAAAGGATCTCCCTTTAGTCCCAGCTGTCCTGGAGCTGGTGGCCTTGAACTCACAGAGATCCGCCTGCCTCTGCTGGGATTAAAGGAGTGCACCACCACGCCCAGTTTCAAGGCATTTTTCAATTTACAGTGGGTTTTGCAGGATGTCACTCCTTCAGGCAAGATGCATCAGTGCACTGCTTTGCAGATAGTGTTACTTGTTCAATAACTGCCCTCGTCAGGGGTTTCCTGCAAGTTATTTAGCACAGATGTGAGCAGGCTTTGACCTCTCCAAGGCCACTTTGGAATCTAGCCCTGCAACTTGTTCTTGCCGCCTAGTCCCTCTCACTTGAATCACAGTCAGACAAAAGCAAAGGACTCTCTTTCTATAACATGCTGGCCAGGAGGGTTCAACTCTGGCCAGAACAGAAGCTACCCTGGTGACGAGAGGGCCATATATAAAGCTAGCAAATGAAAGTCAGTGCTATGTCAGGTCGACTTGGAGTGGGAGGCTGTTAAAGCTGACGTGCAGAGCCAGGGCTCAGTTGCGGGGGAGTATGGGCTGGTTGGTCTGGGATGGAAGAAATCAGAGCGTCTTGTCCCTGGGAGTGGAGGAGGGGACTACAGAAAAATAAGCAGGAAAACTGGCGGGGGAGAAGAAAACAGCTGTAGGGAGAATGCACTGGACCAGCCCCAGCCGGCTCCGTGAGTGCAGAGGAAAAGGTTGCAGTCACGGAAATAGGGAGGGAAGCCATAGGCGGACTGGAAGAGACAGATGAAAGCAGACGGAAAGCACAAGGAGGGATTTTCCCTTCGGACGCCCTTCAGCTCCTGACGCTCTTTCCCTGTGGAGAGAAGGGGCATCCTGATGGGCGCCCGTTCTCCCTCAACCAGCCCTTCCCAGGATATCACCACCCTTGCTTAGCTTTTCTTGTCTTTTTTTTTTTTTCTTTTTCTTTTTTAAAGTCTTCCTATAGCCTCAGCTGCCTGGAACTCAATATGTAGACCAAGCTGGCCTCCACCACCCAGATATCTGCCTGACTTTGCCTCTCATGTCCTGGTATTAAAGGCATGTGCCACCACTCTTGGCTTTTTGTGAGGTATTTTGGGGGGGGGTTGGTTTTTTTGCTTAGCTGTTCTTAATTCCTCCCCAGACATGTGCCCCCTATGAAAAGCCCACCTGTGCATATCCCCCCTAAAAGCCCTGACAGAAAATTCAAAAGGAGATTCTAGGGCTAGGGAAATGGCTCAGCAGTTAAGAGCATCGGCTGCTCTTGCAGAGGACTTGGGTTCAGTTCCAAGCACCTACAAAGCAGCTAACAACCATCTGTAATTCCAGTTCCAGGGGACCTAACATCCTCTTCTGGCAGGCATTGCACACATGTGGTGTACTAACATACATGCAGACAATAGACTCATACACATAAACTATAATAATAAATTTTTTTTTGGTCTTTTTGAGACAGGGTCTCCCTGTAGCCACAGCTATCCTGGAACTTGCTCTGTAGACCAGGCTGGCCTTGAACTCACAAAGATCCGCCTGCCTTTGCCTCCCAAGTGCTAGGATTAAAGGTGTGCGCCACCACACCCGGCCCTATAATAAATGTTTTTTCAAAGGAGATTCCAGCTTTAAGTTAATAGCCAGCTCTGTCTTTAAGATCCAAGTTAGGGTTTCTGCTACAGTTAAGGTCACAGTTGCAGAGCTTCCGACTCACAGAGGGCAATGACCAAACACAATAAGAAGAATCTGTCCAGGGGGGTCAGGAGGAGAAATAAGAAAAGGATGTGAAGATGAGACAGAAATACAAAGCCCTGGATGGTCTTCATGGTCCTTGCAAGTACACGAGTAAGAAAAGAGGGACACAGGCCTAGAGGTTTGCAGCGTTAGAAGCCTCCTCAAAGTATTTGCAAACACTAGGACTCCCTTTCGGTATAAGAGAGAATATGAAAGAGATTCAATGAGTGAAATTTTTATGTTGTTGCTGTTGTGTTTGCTTGTTTTGTTTGAGACCGGGTCTACTTGTAGCCCCAGCAGGTCTAGAACTCACTATGTATACCAGCCTGGCCTTGAACTCACAGAGTTCTGCCTGACTCTGCCTTCTGAGTGCTGGGATTAAAGGCATGTACTGCCATGCCCAGCCTGTGTTTGCTCTTTTTTTGTTTTGTTGTTTTGGAGACAGAATCTGGCTATGTAGCCCAACCTGACTTTGAACTTTACCTTCCTTCCTCAACCTTTTTGCTGGGATTAGAGGTTTGGGGTTTTGGGGCTTTTTTTCGGTCTTTTCGAGACAGGGTCTCCATGTAGCCCCAGCTGGCCTGGAACTCACTCTGTAGACCAGGCTGGCCTTGAACTCACAAAGATCCGCCTGTCTCTGCCTCCCAAGTGCTAGGATCAAAGGCGTGCGCCACCACACCCAGTGGGATTAGAGGTTTGTCCCACCACAACTGGCTTAACAGGGATCTTTACCGGTGCTATCCATGCATTTCTCTGGAAGCATCCTTCACAGGTGTCCTGATGGGCCCTGTGCTCAATGCTAACCACACACCCCATCTGACCAACAGGGCTAAGTGGTTGACAAAGAGCACTGTCCACTTCAGTATAGCCTTACACAGTGAAAGTCAGGGGTGGAAAGCGAAAAAAAGCACTTAGCCAGGATAAAGCAACAAAACAACATATAGGAAGGGAAATATTAACAGTGCCTTTGCTTCTGGAAATGCATTTGAGGAGTGAAGAACTAAGCAAGGCTCCATGCAGTGTCATATACATGGGATTTACCAGATGTCTCCACAAGTACTGGGATACCCCATTCCTCCCATCACCTCTGCCTTTGCATAGTGGGAGAGGCTTGTCATTTGGGCGCTCAGGGGCTCTGGGCAGTGGTGGACTATGTACAGTACTATTCAGTTGTCTCTTGGTGTCTATGGGGAATTGATTCCAGACCTCTTCCCCACCACAGATAGAAGAGCTCCTGGATGCTCAAGTCTTTTATATAATATATAGCAGTGCTTCGTAGAGCCTACATGTGTCCTCCATCTACTTTTGATCATCTCTAGGTGAATAATACAATGTAAATGCCCTGAAAGTACTTGTTATAGTTTATTGATTAGAAAATAATAACAAGGAAAAGCCTGCAATCTATTTAGTAGAGGTAGTCACCATAGGCCTAACCACCTAGTACCTGGCTACACAGTACACATCCAGACACTGGGGACAATTGCACTGTGTTGCAGCATGGCGTTTATTCATATTGATACATGTGTTATAGGCCAGGGATGTGGATCAGCTGTAAGAATACTTTGTATGCATGAGGCCCTGGGTTCCATCCCCAGCACCACAAAAAAAATGAATATATTGTTAGGGGAATGGCTCAGTCTGTAAACAATCACATGGCTTGAGTTCTAGCCCTAGAACCCAAGTCAGAAAAAAAAATGCTGGGCATGGTGGCAGGTTCTTATAATCCAGACTGGGGAGACAGAAGCAGGATGCTCCCTGGAGCTCATTGGTCAGTCACTCTAACCTACTTGGTGAGTTCCAGGCCAGTGAAAGACTGTATCTCACACAAACAAAAAAAAAGATGGATAAGACACCCAAGGTTGTCCTCTGGTTTACTTACACACACACACACACACACACACACACACACACACACACACACACGCAAAGACATGTATTATCATGTAACAAGTCGATCTTATTGCACTGATTTTTCTCAAGAGGCTTCCTTCTACCACAAACTTTTCCCTCTTGCTTTATCCTATTAATATGTATACAACCTAGTAGCCTGGCCTTAGTGGTGCACACCTTTAATTCCAGCACTAGGAGGCTGAGGCAGGCAGATCTCTGTGACTTCAAGGCCTGTCTGGACTACATAGTGAGTTCCAGGCCAGCTGAAGCTACAAGGAGACCCCATACTGAAAAAAAAAACAAAATGTATATTGGGGCTGAAGAGATGGCCTAGCGCTTAAGAGTGCTGACTGCTCTTACAGAGGACCCGGGTTTAATCCCCAGCACCCACATGGTGGCTGAAAACCGTCTTTGACTCCAGTTCCAGGGAAATCCGACGCCCTCTTCTGACCTCCGCAGCATTGCACGACACAGGTGCACAGACCTACAAGCAGACAGTACATTCATACACATAAAAAAATAAATAAATTTTTAAAAAATGTATACAACCTGAATTCCAGCCCTAGAGGCCACACCTATGGTTTAAATAGGACACGTGGCTTAGAATCAGATTAGAGGAGTTGGGTGGGCTAAGAATGGGTGGCCAGCCCAGTGACAGTCAGGAAGTCAGAAACAAAAAGGCTGGGACCAGGAATGAGAAAAACCAAAGGATGCTGGCCTAATTACAAAGAATTTTTTTTTTATGAGATGAGATCTCACAATGTCCCTAGCTGGCCTGGGACACACTATGTAGAACAGGCTAGCCTCAAACTTACATATATCCTCCTGCTGCTGGTGTGTACCACCATGTCCAGCCATGACTTTATTAAATTTAGTTTGCTTAATTTAGTTTCGAATGTACTCCAGTGAAGTGTATCTCCCCTAACATGGGCCCATGTTAGCTAGCAAATCATATCATTGTTAGTTAGAAAATGGTATCATTTCAATCTCCACACCCATATAAAGAGAGGGTGGGACTCATGCCTAAGGGCAACATCAAAAAAAAAAAAAATCAGTAACCAGCCAAGAAAACTAAAGCTTAGCTTAAATGGTGTTTGGCACTTAAATCCAGGAATTTGATTTTTCAAGTTTTCATAACTACTTCATCCAAATCAGGTTGAGTAGAAACTGCTTTTGTCCAGAACAGCTATTCAGACAGCAATTGTTAGGCAACTGTATTGTTCCATTCACTTGATACAATTCCACTGAAAGGCAGGTTGATAAAAATCAGCCAGGCCAGTTTCTGAATGTCACCCACCCTCCCAGAGGGCAAGCCTCCAGGGCAGTTGGTACCTGCTGGCCAGACTTCACAGGGACAATAGGATAACTTGTCTCTTCTTGCGGCTTTGCAGGTGTGGACTAATGAGGCAGCCAGGCTGGAGCCTTTTCTTTGGGAGGATATCTCCTGCTTCTGCCACAGAGGAGCCCAGAACCCTGCAAGCTTTCCTGGAGTTCCAGAGACCCTACGGGACTCTTCGATCTCACTATAGCTGCCATTTCCCCCTTCCTTGTTCACTCAACAGCCAGGAGACACTGCTTGCATGGAGCCCTGCCACTCTCTTGCAAGACCTAAAATACTGTTCTGAGGCTCCAGACTCATGGGACAGTGGAGCAGTTATTCAGGAAGGTAGTTAACAAGCCAATATAGAAGGTGAGGGATTCAAGACAGGCTCAGGTTCTGAGTGAGCACATAAGAAGAGACCTTCAGTGTAGCTAGGGGGGTGGTGGAGCATTCACAGCCAGAGAAGACTGCCTGGAAGCCGGGGCCCTAGCTCCTACATCCATTCAACTGATATTAACTGAGCAATCACCATGCGCCAGGTACTTCCCTGAGTGCTAAGACAGGACCACAGACCAGCCACCTGAGGTCTTCCTCACTAGATCCTCCTAGTGCAGGGAGAAGGGTACACTAATGGGCAGAAGAACGTGACAGAGACTGACCATGTGTCCAGGGAGACCTGAGGAGGCGATGTTGAAGTTGAGAGGCCCATGATAGCATGGAGGGAAGGGCTTTGGTGGAGAGGGGGATTCTACATGTCCCTCCAAGGTTCTCATCCTGAAAGCTGCAGGGACCATGGGGTGGGGGGTGGGGGGGACAGACTAGAAATGGAACTGATGTGGTCACAGTCTGCTGCACTCACTCTCTGGGTTTTGTTTTGGATCGTGGGTAGTATTAAGGCAACAGAGTCCCCACATAACAAGGACCCAGGATGTAGAATACATTTTATGCTTAAAGACCCCAAACCTACCCTGATTTTTCTCTGAAACCCTATATAACATTCTTTCCTAAAACGTTCCTAAAATGTATATAACATTCTGTGCATTCTTCTCTCTCTCTCTCTCTCTCTCTCTCTCTCTGTTTTGTTGTTGTTGTTTTGTCTTTTTGAGACAGAGTCTCCCTGTAACCCCAGTTGTACTGGAACTCACTGTGTAGACCAGGCTGGCCTTGAAGTCACAGAGATTACCAGCCTCTGCCTCCCAAGTGCTAGGATTAATAGGAAAGACAGAATTTTGTATCAGAAGGCAAGAAAAAGCATCTTTGTTTTTCTTTTCTGATGTTATTACACTGGGTTACATAAGGCCATTTCCCAGCAAGTACACCATGTTCTTTGAACACATTCCCCCACTACCGTTTGTCACCCATCTCTTCCTCTTGGTCCCTTTGTTTCCTAGGGAGTTTCACTTCTACTTTCATAGCAATGTACATTGTATGTTTCTATGTATCTATAAAGTCTAGGACCTATTCATGAGTGAAAACCTGATATTCAATGAATGTCTTTCTGAGACAGGCTTAATTCACTTAATACAATTTGTCTCCAGTTGCATCCATTTTCCTGCAAACAACACAACTTCATTCTTGTTTCTGGCTGAAAAACTTCCATCGTATACATAAAGCACACTCTATTTGTCTGTTGATTGACACCTAGCTTGATTCCATGACTTAACTACTGTGAACAGTGCTATAAGCATTGATGGACGAGGGTATCTGTGCTAGGTTGACTTGGACTCTTCTAGAAACCATTTCCTGCTGGGTATGGTGGTGCTTGCCTTTAAAAAATTTTTTTTTTCTTGGGGCTGGAGAGATGGCCTAGCGGTTAAGAGCGCCGACCGCTCTTGCAGAGGACCCGGGTTCGATCCCCAGCACCCACATGGCGGCTGAGAACCGTCTGAAACTCCAACTCCAGGAGAACTCCAGCTCCAGGGGAATCCGAAGCCCACTTCTGACCTCCGCGGCATTGCACGACACGGGTGCACAGACTTGCATGCAGACAATACATTCGTACACATACAGAAATAAATAAAATTAATAAAAAAAAAAAATTTTTTTTTTTCTTTTCGAACAAGGTCCAATGTAGCCCGCAGCTGGCCTGGAACCACTCTGTAGACCAGGCCTGGCCTTGAACTCACAAAGATCTGCCTGCATGCTGCCTCAAGTGCTAGGATCAAAGGTTGGCCACCACGTTCTGGCTTAATTTAAATTTTTTTTATTTTGTTTCTTGGTGCTCGCCTTTAATCCCAGCACTCTGGAGGCAGAGGCAGGGTATCTCTGTCAGTTCAAGGCCAGCCTGATCTACAGAGCAAGCTCCAGGCCAGGTAGGGCTACAGGAAGACCTTATTTCAGAAAGACACATACACACACACACACAGAGAAACCATTTCCTTTTAGAGAGAGACTTGGGCTCTGGGGCCAGTATTGTCCTATACTTTGCCAGTTGTTGAGTCCTCCAAGGGCAACTTACATTTCTTTTCTTTTAATTTTTTAAATATAATTTTATTTCCAATTGTGTATAAATGTATCGTCTGCATGCAAGTTTGGCACCACGCTGTCGAGCAATGCCGCGGGTCAGAATGAGGGTGTCAGATTCCCGCTGGAATCTGGAGTTCTCCTGAATCTGGAGTTTCAAGACAGTTTCTCGGCCGCCATCTGGGTGCTGGCGATCAAAACCCAGGCCCTCGTGTAAGAGCGGTCAGTGCTCTTAACCCCTACGGCATCTCTCCATCTTTTCTTTGTTTTTTTTTTTTTTTTTTTTTGGTATTTTTGAGACAGGGTCTCCCTTTAGTTCCAGCTGGCCTAGAGCTCACTCTGTAGACCAGGCTGGCCTTGAAGTCACAGAGATCCGCCTGCCTCTGCTTCCCAAGTGCTAGGATTAAAGGCGTGCACCATCACACCCAGCTGGCACTTACATTTCTGGTCTCAGTTTTCTTATTTGTAAAATGATAGACAACACAACATTATAAGGATTAAATACGTTGACTAGAGGAGACCAGAGCTCCTGGACCAGAACTGTCGTTTTGGCGTTGTGAGCGTTTTCCTGCTGCGTTTCACACTAGCGAGCACTCACCCTCTTCCTTCCTTTGGCTTCAGTGACTGGGCCAGACTGGCTTTCCTGCTTTGTTCCATTTTGGGTTACTTTACTGCTTCCTCTTTGTCCTCTCATTTCCTTGGAGTTCCTCAGAGCTCTGTCCCCCACCCCTTCCTCAGAAGCCCCATTCCTATGCGTGATGTCAGCTATCCTCTGAAGCCTTTCTCTGAGGCCCAACCTCCTCCCCATCCAGCACCTCACCTGTGGACCCAACCTCACTTCTTCCTGCCCCATGTCACATCAGTATCTCAGATTTAGTGGGGTCAAGCTACTCACCATCTTCCCTGTTCTGAAGTTCTTTGTACTTCCCCTACCCATCCACACTGGCGCCCCCTGCCTGTCTCTAGCTGGCCACACCCAGTAGATCAGCTAAACCCAATTTGCTACCAGCTGTCTCCAAAATATGTCATTGCTTTCCTGGATTTTCCACCACCATCCTCTTATCATGGTCACCTTAACTGTTACATCTGCCTCACCAGGAGCTCCTTGACGCTGACATTTGTCTATTATCTCTACTTCCAGTTCCTTAAGTCCCACTCACCACTGTAAGCTGGCCTTATACTGTTTAGAGTTGAGAAAAGCCATTAGGCTTGAATTTTCTCCACTTCATGGCCTGTTAATTCTTCTCTACCCGCTCGCACCGAAGTGCTTCCCCTGTCCAGCCTAATCCCTTCCTCTGAACTCCATGCTCTTGGCCCAGCCACATGCACTTCAGATCCTGCTTCCTCTCATCTGTCCCTCCCATGTGCATGACTAAATTCTAATTTCCATGACCAGTATCCAGGTTCAATGCTAAATGCAAAGGGAGTCTCACTAGAGCTGGAAGAAAAATGTTCCAGCTACTAATACCAGCTTCCAGACCTTTATCTGGCATATGATATATAACCAGAGATCCAGGCACATCTGAGAAAACCAGCACACAATAGCAAACACCAAACTCAACCCATCAAGGAAATTAGACCCTGGGGAAATAAGCTCTATGGAAAAGAGAAGAGCTTTAAACTAAGTATAATTAATGTCTGGGGAGAGGTGCGCAAGGCTGCTAAGTCCATGAATGACTGTCTGTTCTAAAAAAGAACTCATCGGAGTTCTTAGAAATTAAGGACATAATTACTGAATGAAAACTTGGCTAATAGGGGGTGGAGAGAAAGATTAGCAGTTAAGAGGACTGGCTGCTCTTGTAGAAGACCAGAGTTTGAATCCCAGCACCCACATACATAGTGGCTAACTTCTGTAACTCCAGTTCCAGGGGATCCGATGCCCTCTTCTGACCTCCAGGGCATTGCACAACACGGGTGCACTTATATGCAGGTAAAACACTGATACACATAATAAATAATAAATAAATAAATAAGAAGAAATTTTGGTTGCCTGGGAGTAATGAGCCAATAGAAGGATGGACCAATTTGCCCAAAGTAAAGTTCAAAGATCAAGAGATTTAAAGTAAGAGTAGAAAGAGACGGAGGGCCGGCAAAACACTTCATCTAGTAAAGATGCTTGCAGCCAGTCTTAATGATCAGAATTTGATGCCTGGAACCCACATGGCAGAAGGAGAACACTGACTCTCACAAGTTGTCCTTTGACACACACACACACACACACACACACATTCACACACAAAATTTTTTTTTTTTTTTTGGTCTTTTGCAGACAGGGTCTCCCTGTAGCCTCAGCTGTCCTTGAACTCACTCTTCGGACCGAGGCTGGCCTTGACTCACAAAGATCCGACTCCTCGCCTCTGCCTCCAAGCTACGAATTAAAGGCCATCGCACACCGCGCCCCCGGCTGCAAATTGTGTTAAATGTTTAAAAAAAATTTAAGAAAATCATAGAGTTGAGTCACAATCGGTTAGTCCTTACAACTCCAGACAGATAATAGGAACCCTGCGAGAGAAAGAAATTATATCAAAATATTATCCAGCCCTTCTTGGCCAAACCCATTGCACTTTTGAGGCAATTGCAGCATAACTCACACATAAAATAAAAATATAACTAGAATCTTGGCCTCGGGTGGGTTAGCACAATAGTTGGGATGCAGAGCATAGGAAAGCTCTCTCATGAGATGGAAAGCCAGCCTGGTCTACCAGTAGCTAAGTTGCTCAGGCACAGCGGGGGTACAGCACACACACCACAACACACACACACACACACACCACACAAAAGTAATATAATAGATAACTCTTTTAGAAAAACATTACCGGCCAGGCGTGTGCAGCACCTTTACATCTTAGCACTTAGGAGGCAGAGGCCAGGCACAGATCTTTGTGAGTTCAACGCGCAGCCTGGCTACAGATGGTTCCAGGACAGCTGGGGTACAGGGACGGCACCTGTCTGGACAAAGGACGAAAAAAAAAAGATACTGGACTCACTTTTTAGAAATATGCAGGGGCCGGGCATGGTGCGTGCAACACCTTTAATCCAGCCTAATGGAGGCAGAGGCAGGCAGATCTTTGTGAGTGCGAAAGGCCAGCTGGACTCTACAGAGTGGTTCCAGGACAGCTGGGGCTACAGGGGAACCCTACGTCTGCTGAATTAAGTCATAAAAATAAAAAAAAAAAAAAAGAAAAGAATGGGGAAAGAAATTTTTTTGTCTTTTTGAGACAGGGTCTCACTGCAGCCCCAGCTGGCCTGGAACTCACTACATAGACCAGGCTGGCCTTGAACTCACAGAGATCCACCTGCCTCTGCCTCCTGGATGCTGGGATTACAGGCGTGCACCACCACGCCCAACTGGTAAAAATAATTTTTAAAGCTCTGGTAAGCTTGCATTATTAGGAAAAGTAAATAGAATCTTTTTTTTTTCCTCTCCCTCATTCCCTCCCTTTGGAGTCCGGATTCCACTATGTGGTTCCAACTGGCCTTGAACTTGCTGTTACACCAGGGTGGCCTTGAACTTGTTATCCTCCAGCCTCTGCCTTCGGAGTAATGGGATTATAGGCCTGAATTGTCAAACAATTGAAAGACTGCACGAAACTTTCAAAGAACACTATTTGTTTCATGCAAAACAAATGACTTCCCCTTCTCAGTCCTCCAGCCCTCTCTCTATGGAAACTTAGCCTGACCGCTTCCATTGCACATCTTCTTGTCATGTGTCACCCTCTCCAAGGGCTCAGCAACCTGTGCTGTTTGCAGACTGTAAGCAGTCCCTCATGGAAACCTGCCCAGCACACACCCAGGAAGAAGTCAGCAAACAGAAGAGTGAATGAATGCTCACCCAGCCTCCCTTTCCCCCACACCTCCTGAGTGTATTCATTCAAGGATGCCCTGAGCTGACAGGCTATCTAGAGCAAGCTGGTGCTTTCCTGACATGAGATCTGACTGGGCCCCCTGGAGTGGCCAGGAGGGAGGAAGAAAATATGAGTAGGCAGAGATAACAGGAAGTGGAGTCAACCTCACAGAGGCCCAATACAAGGAGCAGGGTGCACACCAGGCAGAAGGAGCCCCAAAGGGCCCCCAACGCAGTGCGGTTCTGGGTAATAATGCAGAACAGAATCCCCAAGAGCTGATTCCAGGGCCTTGCATTCTACCCAGCTGAGCACGGCCCACACTCCAACCCACCCTCAGCTTTGTATGCGTGATTTTCTCTGTCTAAAATGCCCACACACATCCAAAGGGAAGCCTTGAGGAAGACGTTTGGGCGCCAAGCCCAAGCAGGAGCTTTGTGTTCCCAGGATAATCTGGAGCAGGAGGAGCCAAGCAAGGTCAATGCCACATGGCTGAGTGTCCTGTCCCCAGGGTTACGCGGCAGATTGAAGATCCACAGCAAGAAGGAGGAGGAGCGAGAAATCAGCCCGGCAAGCCGCTCAGAGTGGAGCTAAGGACCCAGCAGACTGCCGAGCTGGGAGGCGGCCCCTCTGAGAAAGCTGGCTACAGCTCCTAAAAGCCTTCCACCACAGTGGCCGACCATGCTGCCCAAAGGCCTCCCGTGATGTCCCACGCACCCACCCCAAGTGTCACTTTTCTACCTCCTACCAAGTTGAGCCATATGAAATGGCCAACAGTCCATTGTGTTTTTAAAACTGGTGATTTTGTGTAGTCCAGTGAAATGCTCCAGCAGAATTTCCAAGGCAGAGTCTATGTTTTCTTTGCCCTTTTCTCTGAAGGTCTTGCCATGCAGGCGATAAAAGAAATACAAACCACAGAAACTGGTGGTTTTGTGAATGTATCTTCAATTTGCCAAGTAATTCACCAGTAGTTTCTTAGAAAGTTTCTTTACCAAAAAAAGTTTCTTTACAGCTCTTAAAAATCAGCTTGCAAAACCCTTTAAGGTGTTCCTGTAGTCCCGGTACATTAAATACACTGAGAAAGTGAACATTGCTTTTTGCTAAAGACCTGCTGGGGCCACTGAACTCACTGGCAGAGTCTCCAAAGGAACACATTGCTGTGTTCTAGTTTGCTTCTCTGTTGCTGTGAATAAACACTGACCCAAACCAACCAACTTGGGTAGGAAAGGGTTTATTTGGCATACATGTTCACGTCCCAGTTCATCACTGAGGGAAGTAGGGGCGGACACGAACTCAGCCCAGGAACACATGAATGTACACATGACAAAGGAAAGAGAGGAAGGAAGGAAGGAAGGAAGGAAGGAAGGAAGGAAGGAAGGAAGGAAGGAAGGAAGGAAGGAAGGAAGGAAGGAAGGAAGGAAGGAAGGAAGGAAAAAAATATGAACGACAAGGGCCAGTCAGGCTCAGTGGGAAGTGCACTTGCCAGGTAATACTGACAACCTGAGTTCAATTCTCAGAAACCCTGTAAGGAGAAAACCAGCTTNAGGGGAGAAGAGACAAGAAAATGAAGGGGGGGGAAACCAGGGAAAAAAAGTGGGAAGGGAAGGGAGAGGAGAAGGGAAGGGGGGGACACACAGTAGGGGGAGAAGAAGGAAGAGGAAAGAGGGAGGAGAGGAAAAAAATAGGAATTTGAGGCTCTCAAAGGTCAAGAAATATATCAAATATCACATAGCTAATGTGATAGATAAATGATGGAGGGTAAACGCAAGACTAGAAGGCATGCACCACCATGCCTGGCACTTTATAAAAAGTATTTTATTTTTAATGTTTTATTATTTGTTTATGTACGTGAGTGTATTGCCTGTATGTGTGTAAGTGCACCTGTGTCTTGCAATATGGAAGTTAGAAGAGGGTGCCAGATATCCTGGAACTGGAATTATGGATGATAGCCACTATGTAGGTGCTGAGAATTGAAGCCTGGTCCTTTGCAACAGTAGTCAGTGCTATTAACCTCTGAGCCATCTCTCCAGTCTCTTATTTATTATTTTTGTGTTCTTTATGTGTATGGGTGTTTTGCCTGCATGTAAGTCTACCACCTGTGAGCAGTGCCCATGGAGGCTGGAAGAGAGGTCTGAAAGCAGAGTGAAGTGCATCTACATGTGGGTGCTGGGAAATGAACCCAGGTCCTGTGCAAAAAACAGCAAATGCTCTTAACTGCTGAGTCATCCCTCCAGCCCCTTAAGGGGATTTTTTTTTTTTGTAAACTATTTCAGTTGTACCTAGGGCCATGCAAAATATGAGCTGGGGGTAGGCCTGATGGCACATTCCTTTAATCCCAGCACTCAAAAGGCAAGGACAGAGACAGGCAGATCTCTGAGAGTTTGAAGCCAGCCTGATCTATGGAGCACATTCCAGGCCAATCAGGGCTACAAAGTTAGACCCTGACTATCCCCTCTGTTTCCCCGGCTCTCACTCTATAGGTAGCCATTTCACTGTATTGAGTGTTCTTTGAAGTGAAAACATTTTAATTTTATGTACTTTTACCTGGTTTTTGGTTTTGTTTATTTCTTTATTTTTTGTCTTTTTGAGATAAGATCTCCCCGTAGCCCCAGCTGGCCTGGAACTTGCTATGTAGACAAGGCTGGCCTTGAACTCACATCACAGTTTTTCTTTTCTTTCTTATGCTTCTGCTTTCATAACAAATAGATCATTGCCAAATACAGAAAAAAATCTTTTCTCTGCACCACATGTGTCCAGGGCCCACAGAGGACAGAAGACAGCGTTGGATCCCCTGGAACTGGATTTATGGTTACGGTTGGTATCTCCCATGTGGGTGTGGGGAACTGAACTGGGTTCTCTGGAAGAACAGCAAGTACTCTTAACCACTGAGCATCTCTCTAGTCCGTGGTCCTGTATTCTTGAAGAAGGTGGCATCTTTTCTTCCAACACCCAGCTGAGATGTTCAGAACCATGTTCATGAGCTAAGCTTTCTGACTAGGGGCCTGGTCAAGAGGCAGTCCGTGCAACTGCACACAGTGATACAGAAGCCTCCCCCTGCAGAGCCTTGCTATTGCCTGTTAGTGGCAGATATGAAATAGCCCTGTGTCCCTGAATTCTAAGTGCTCCGGGCTAATGTTTCCTGAGCAGTTTCCCCTACTCCCTCTTGGCTGTGTATGCACTTCCTCTTCTGTTGCCCTGGTCCACAAAAGGAAGAGCTGCAGCAGCAAAATGGGTCAAAAAGTCAAAGGGAAAGCAGAGCAGAAAGGAGTGAGCTGAAAGGGTGTGAGCTGAAAGGAGTTCGATAACTGTTGACTCCGGTGTCTTCTGGTAAGGGAAAGCAAAGCTTAAAGCCAATGTTCAAGCCTGTGTTTAGGATTACCTTCATGCTACTTCAGACATTTACTGGACATTATATTCTAGGCTGTGAGGTCTTCCAGCCCAAGTTCATGACACTAGATCACACTGTTCTCGTAACAATTCATTATCCACTTTGATGGGTCTGACATCTGGAATCAAGACCCCACAATTTGCTGGGCATGGTGGCACATGCCTTTAATCCCAGTACTTGGGAGGAAGAGGTAGGTGGATCTCTGTGAGTTCAAGGTCAGCCTGGTCTACATAGCAAGTTCCGGGACAGCTGGGGCTACAGTGAGACCTTGTCTCCCAAATACCTAAATAAATAAATAAATTAATTAATTAATTAATTAACTAACCAGAATTTATGGAAATAAAGGGGTGGCAAAAACTAGAATCATAGTGCCGGGCCTGGGGGTGCACGTCTTTAATCCCAGCACTTGGGAGGCAGAGGTAGGCGGATCTCTGAGTTCAAGGCCAGCCTGTTCTACAGAGTGAGCTCCAGGCCAGCTGGGACTAAAGGGAGACCTGTCTCAAAAATACAAAAACAAAAACAAACAAACAAAAAAACACCAAAAAACTAGAATCATACAAGTAAAATGATTCAACAGAATTTTTTTTTTTTGTCTCTTTGAGACAGGGTCTCTCCCTGTAGCCCCAGCTGTCCTGGAACTCACTCTGTAGACCAGGCTGGCCTTGAACTCACAAAGATCTGCCTGCCTTTGCCTCCTGAGTGCTGAGATTAAAGGCTGGCACCACCATGCCCGGCTTCAACAGAATTTTCAATAAGAACACTGCCCTAAGCAAGGTGTGCATTATTCAGGACTCTGAGGGAAGACGACCATGAGTTCAAGGCCTGCATGAGCTATACAGCAAGACCCTGTCTCAAAGAAAAACAAAAAACAAACAAACAACAAAAAAAAAAAACAAAGCAAGCAAACAAAATAACAATAACCTAAAAAAAAAACAAAAACAAAAAAAAAACCCAGAATTGCAACAACCAAGAAAACTCACAGACAGCATACGCAGGATTCAAGATCATCCCCCACTGCTGCACAGAAAGAAATGAGCACTTCATGCAAAGCCTCACGGCCAGCCTGAGGTCACCTTCAGAAAGAAAGGCCACTACTGAGTGACAAAGAGGAAGGAGGAGAAAAGAGCACCTCAGCACTTTAAAAGCAGAAACACAACCATGGTCCCACCCTGTTCTCTGAATCTCCAAATTTCCTTTGTAAAATCACTTTGGAATTGAGACGTGATGGCTAATCTCCACTGTCAATTTGACTGGATTTGGAATCGCCTAGGAGACGCATGTGTACTGTAAGGGTGTTTCCAGAGAAGCTTAACCCAGGAGGGACGACCCGCTCTGAATGTAGGCAGTGAGATCCCAAGAACTGGAATCATGAACTGAATAAAAAGGGGAGAAGAAAAGAAAGCGAGCTGCGCACCAGCATCATCAATCTCTGCTTCCTGCTTTCCACGCTTTCCCAGCATGATGGACCGTATCTCTTCTTAAACCATGAGCCAAAATAAAACCTTCTTTTTTATATTTTTGGTCTTTTTGAGACAAGGTCTCCCTATAGCCGGAGTTCCAGGGAACTCAGTATATAGACCAGGCTGGCCTTGAACTCACAGAGATCTGCCTGCCTCTGCCTCTGCCTCCTGAGTGCTGGGATTAAAGGCATGTGCCACTACACCCAGCTTAAAACCTTCTTCCTTTATGTTGATTTTTATCAAGTATTTTGCTGAAGCAATGAGAAAAGTAACACAGAATGTTAGATACAGGCACCCGAGTCCCAATCCAATCTATGTCACAAAGGATCCATTTGTTGCCTCAGACGTGGTCTGGAGGCTCTGCCTTAAGCTATCTTCATGGTGAGAAGAAAATTAACATGTTTAATCTACTTGAATTATGGCCAAGCGTGGTAGCACATGCCTTTAATCCTAGCACTCGGGAGGCAGAGGCAGGCAGATCTTTGAGTTCAAGCCCAGCCTAGACTACAGAATGAGTTCTGTAGCTGGGGCTACATGGAGAAAAGACCAAAACAAAAAAAAAAATCAATAAAAAGAAAAAAAAAAAAAAAAAAAAGAAATTACTTGAATTTATGTTAGAAAGTTAGAACTGTATTACTGTCAGATAAAGAATTTCCAAGGAAAATTTTCCCTTTGGAAGAATTAAAAGAAATAAAATAACCAATGCTTTGACAAATAATAACATACAATAAATAAATAAATAAATAAATAAATAAATAAATAAATAAATAAATAAATACATCAGGAGAGTCACAGCACAGAAGGGGTTGGCCTGAGTGACTCCCTTAGTCTTTAAATAGTAAAATCGCCCAGAGGCATTGATCCTGTATTGACTAAGTCTCATGATTTTCTGGGTGCTTGGGTGCAAGTCTATGATTTAGGTATTCAGGAGGTTGAGGCAGAAGTATCTAGAGTTCATGGTCAGACTGGGCTACAGAGCAAGACCTTGTCTCAAAAAACAAAGAAAAAAGAAAATAACAACCATTACGATTTCAATCATCTCAGGGAATTATAATATGGTTTGAGTGTCAAATAAAATTATTTTATTTTTTGTGGTATTGAGGCTCAGACTCAATGCTCACATATGCTAGGTGAGCTCTCTACCACTGAGGGACATTTCTCTCTTTTTTTGTATTTTTAAAAATTTTATTTTATTTTTTTATGTGTATGAATGTACTGTCTGCATGTAGGTTTGTGCACTCGTGTCGTGCAATGCCGCAGAGGTCAGAAGAGGGCATCGGATTCCCCTGGAACTGGAGTTAAAGACGGTTCTCAGCTGCCATGTGGGTGCTGGGGATCGAACCCGGGTCCTCTGAAAGACCAGTCGGTGCTCTTAACCACTAGGCCATCTCTCCAGCCCCTCACTAAGGGACATTTCTAGCCCTAAAATTATTCTTAATTGGCTTTCATCTTTAAAAGTATCCATTTACAGAAAAAAGAAAAATAATAAAATAAAATAAAAGTATCCATTAAGAGGGCTGAAAAGATGGCTCAGTGGTTAAGAGCACTGGCTGCTCTTACAGAAGACCCAGATTCAATTCCCAGCAACTACATGGCTGCTAACAACCATCAATAACTCTAGTTCCAGGGGTTCTTACGCCCTCTTCTGACCTCCATGGGCATTGCACAACAGGGGTGCACTTATGTACAGGCAGGCAAAACACTCATAGGCATAAAATAAAAATAATAACTATTTTTTTACATTTTAAAATTATTAATTAAGGTAGGAAGGCATTAAATCAAACACTGGAAAAGAAACTTCCCAAACTTTTGAAATGTTGCCCCTTCTCTGTGCTCCTCCCTCAGAAGCCACTCCCCATCAAAACATAAAGCCCTGCACCCTGTTCTCTGTCCAGGCAGTTGAAGAGAGCTTGCCTGTCCTTTTGTGCTCCATGACTCAGACATCAAATATCCAAGCTCTGTCTCAGTCTAGGTTTTTGCCTCTGTTGGAGAAAAATGTACAAGACTTCTCTCTCTAATGGCTGGAGAGATGGCTCCATGGTTAAGAGAGCATACTGCTCTTGCAGAGGACTCAGTTCACTTCCTGGCATCCACTTCAGACAGCTCACAACCACTTGTAACTCCAACTCCAGGGGATCTGATGCCCTCTTCTGGTTCTCTTGGACTCCCACACAAGAATGCACATACTAACACACACACACACACACGCACGCACGCACGCACACACACACACATACACATAAGTAAAATTTTTAAAAAAATTTTAAATAAAATAACTTTCTCCTCTTCCTCTCTCCCCTTCTCCCATTCTCTCCACACAACAGGAATTCCAAATCATCGCAGAGTAAATGACCCAGCACGAAAAGTTGGCAACAAGGAACTTTCTGGAAGATGTCAAGTAAATAGTATGTACACATGTGGACACACACACACACACACACACACGTGCACGCATCCCCTTAATCTTCAACTGTCAGATAGCTTCTGGCAAGCTTTGCACTTTCTTCAGTGGAACAAAATGTATATCATATTAAAAAAAAAAAAAAAAAAAAAGGAGACAAGCATGGTGGCATCTCTATGAGTTCAAAGACAGCCTGGTGTACACAGCGAGTTCCGGACAGCTGGGGCTACAAGGGAGACCCTATCTCAAAAAGACCAAAAAAAAAAAAAAAATACTATTAAAAAAAATTGGTGGGAAATAAATGAGGCAAGCTTTCCAAAGGAACTGTGAAACGTAGAGAGCGCTATGCCTGGAGTTGGCGAGCTAGCAAAAAAAGTGAAGTCAAGGTTCTGACTTTTTACCCTGGATCTGTGAAACAGGAGTGTTAGATCTGGGCTTCCCAGAATTCCAAGAGACACGCCGATGTCCACTTCCTCCAGAGGCTGTCAATCTTCTGACCTCTTCCCCTGTACCTGAGGTCCTGCCCCATGGCTATAAGTGGGTGGGCCGCAGTCGCCATCTTGCTGCTGTTGTTATTCCACCACGTGCTCATAGGTAGCCCGCTCTGGCAGTTCCAATGGAAGTAAATCATGTTCCTGGAGTGACTTAAGTCTCATGTGCCTTTTTATCAGGGGGTTTGTGCCGATATAACCTGACAAGGTGTTGGGATGAAAGTGCGCACATAGGAGGGTATCCAGCACCTGAGGAACAGCAGCAAATACACCCCCTATGCTGTACAAAAAGCTCCTCATAGGCATGGCAAATGCGCCCGCCACAGTTCGGCAACATTTACACAGTAACCCGTGGTGTGAAGGTCTGAGTTGACAGTCTGAGGAGATATGAGACAAAAAAATCATGAAAATGGAAGAACCAAACTATATGCCCAGAAAAGAGAAAGCGCTGCTGGGCAAAAAGATGACTCGGCAGATAAAAACAATTGCTGCCAAGCCTGACCACCTGAGTTTGATCTCCGAGCTCCACATGACAGGAAAGAATAATTGCTGTAGTTGACTTCTGACCTGAATACACATACTTGCGGCATGCACTGGAGCACACATATACACACAGAGACATAATAAATAAAATTAACAGCAATAACAAAAAGCTGTTATTTGAGGCAATAAGAGAGAAACAAACCATGGTGACGGTGACAGGTGATGTCAACCAGGAACTGGGATAACCTGAGGTAGCAGTAGTAAGGACACTGCGGCGCAATGACCCTTCGGGGTTTTTTGTTTTGTTTTGTGGTTTTGGTTTTTTTGGTCTTTTCGAGATAGGCTCTCCCTGTAGCTCCAGCAATCCTGGAATTCCCTCTGTAGACCAAGGCTGGCCTTGAACTCACAAAGATCCACCTGCCTCTGCCTCCTGAGTGCTGGGATTAAAGACATGTGCCACCACACCCGGCTGACCCTTTGTTTTTTAATCACATGTTTGAGAGCTGAGCACCTGGCTAGTCTCCCTTTTCTTATCTCCTATCCTCTAAGAGAGTTTCAGGTTTCCTTTACAGGAAACCCCAAAGTCATAGAGGTCCAGTATTTATCTGGAGTAACGAATGAATGAGAGTCTTAGATTAGTGCACTTATTTAGTTTTGTATTATTTTTATTTTACAACTCCTGTGTTGTAAAAGAAAGCAGGCTAAGCTGAGCATGGTGGTGCACGCCTTTAATCCCAACACTTGGGAGGTAGAGGCAGGTGGATCTCTGTGAGTTCAAGGCCAGTCTGGTCTACAGAGTGAGTTCCAGGATTGCTGGGGCTGCAGGGAGACCCTGTCTCAAAAAGAAAAAAGAGGAGAGGAGAGGAGAGGAGAGGAGAGGAGAGGAGAGGAGAGGAGAGGAGAGGAGAGGAGAGGAGAGGAGAGGAGAGGAGAGGAGAGGAGAGGAGAGGAGAGGAGAGGAGAGGAGAGGAGAGGAGAGGAGAGGAGAGGAGAGGAGAGGAGAGGAGAGGAGAGGAGAGGAGAGGAGAGGAGAGGAGAGGAGAGGAGAGGAGAGGAGAGGAGAGGAGAGGAGAGGAGAGGAGAGGAGAGGAGAGGAGAGGAGAGGAGAGGAGAGGAGAGGAGAGGAGAGGAGAGGAGAGGAGAGGAGAGGAGAGGAGAGGAGAGGAGAGGAGAGGAGAGGAGAGGAGAGGAGAGGAGAGGAGAGGAGAGGAGAGGAGAGGAGAGGAGAGGAGAGGAGAGGAGAGGAGAGGAGAGGAGAGGAGAGGAGAGGAGAGGAGAGGAGAGGAGAGGAGAGGAGAGGAGAGGAGAGGAGAGGAGAGGAGAGGAGAGGAGAGGAGAGGAGAGGAGAGGAGAGGAGAGGAGAGGAGAGGAGAGGAGAGGAGAGGAGAGGAGAGGAGAGGAGAGGAGAGGAGAGGAGAGGAGAGGAGAGGAGAGGAGAGGAGAGGAGAGGAGAGGAGAGGAGAGGAGAGGAGAGGAGAGGAGAGGAGAGGAGAGGAGAGGAGAGGAGAGGAGAGGAGAGGAGAGGAGAGGAGAGGAGAGGAGAGGAGAGGAGAGGAGAGGAGAGGAGAGGAGAGGAGAGGAGAGGAGAGGAGAGGAGAGGAGAGGAGAGGAGAGGAGAGGAGAGGAGAGGAGAGGAGAGGAGAGGAGAGGAGAGGAGAGGAGAGGAGAGGAGAGGAGAGGAGAGGAGAGGAGAGGAGAGGAGAGGAGAAAAAAGAAAAGAAAGCAGGCTAAGCACAGGCTGTGTAAGCAGTGTTCCTCATGGTCTATGCTCCAGGTTTCTGCCCGCAGTTCCTGCCTTGGCTTCTCTTGATCATGGACCAGGCTCTAAGCCAAATAAACCATTTTCTCCCCAAGCTGGTTTTGGTCCGTGTTTTTATCACAGCAAGAGAAAGTTAACTAGATACAAGTGGTATAGAAGACGGTTCTGTCTCTGCCTTCACAGAGCTCAGTCTACCAGGCAACACCAACAAAAGCCAATTAATGCTATAACAGTGTTGTGATTTGAATCAGAAATGTCTCCTATAGGCTCCCCATCACCAGGGACCTATAGGAGGCGGGGCCTGGCTGGCAGAGGTAGGTCACTAAAGGGCAGGTTCTTGAAGGGTATATTATCCCAGTCTAATCTCTGCTTCCTGTCTACTAACACGTGAGAAGTCTCTGCCAATGGGTGGCATCTCTCCCACATGCTCCTGCCTCCATGACTCAATTTCTGAAACCAAGAGCCAAAACTAAACTCCTCCCCCCTTCAGTTGCCTGTGTCAGGTATTTTGTCACAGCACAGTATGAGAGAAACAGGATTAAGACGAAAAAGATGGTTTGAGAAAAGTGCACGGGTCAACCTGAGATGATCATTCAAGTCTTATCTAAAAGATAAGCAGGCATTGACTAGGTGAAAGCTTATGGAAGAGATGGAAAACTAGCCTGAGCTGAGCAGAAGGATTAGTACGCACTAAAGACAATAAAGGTGTGATCTAGCATATCAAATTGGAGAACTGCCAGTGTGAAGAGAAGAAATGTAGCAAGCAGTACTACCAGGTCATTCACAAGATACCCTAAAGCATTTATAGTCACCGAAGAACCATAGCAATCACTGAAGAGCTTTAAGCTTTAAGTAGTAGTTTAATCACTGACATAGTTTTAAGATTCACATCCTGAGAGCTGCATGGATTATTGGGAGGAAGAATCCACACAGGGAAGCAATGAGCTAAGGTTGTACTGATGGGATAGAGAGAATGCAAAGCTCCCAGTAATAAGCCAGGCATGGTGATGTATCTGTAAGCCCAGCCCTTGGAAAGCTGAGGCAGGAGGCTTGACATGAATTCCAGCCTGGGTTACAGACTGAGTAACTGAACTACAGAATGAAACACCACAGCCACATGTGTTAGTGCAGGCCTTGAACTGCAGCCCTCTGGAGGCAGAGGAAGGTGGAGGATCTCTGTGAGTTCGACATGTAGTGAGTTCCAAGACAGCTGGAGCTACTGGGAGACCCTGTCTCAAAACAAACAAACTAATAACAAAATGACAACAAGAAGATCCAATTGATTTTGAAATAGAACTTATAGGAATAGCTGTCATGGAGAGAGAACAGGAAGAATGAAGGGTGATGAAGAAGCGTCTGGCTCAGGAAGTTGTCTAGTGGTGCTGTTCACAACCAGAGGAAACGAGATGTGGAATACAGAGGATATGTTGAACATCAGATCTTATTTATTTACTGTTCTATGAAACAAGGTTTCACTAAATAGCCTAGGCTAGTCTTGAACTCATGATCCTTTTGCCTCAGTCTCTTAAGTGCTGGGAAAACAGGCATGCCCCACTGCATCCAAATATGTATTTGATTTTTGTATCATTAGAGGTGAAAATTTCTTTCTGTAAGCTGCACAAAGCAGTGGGGTGTATGCTCCATACCTAAAGCAGTAGTATAAGGACAGAGACATGGAAACTCTTCAGAACATATGGCGCTGTCGTTGGATGCTCTGACAGTAAATGAGATCTCAGAAAATGAGAATGCCCTGTGAGACCAGAAAATAAATCTATCATTAGAGAATACAACCTGAAGAAGCAAGCAAAACATTACTCAAAGAGAGAGAAGAAAACTAGGAAGTCAAGAGAATGGGTTCATTCAAAACTGATGGTCAGGGCTGGAGAGATGGCCTAGCGGTTAAGAGCGCCGACCGCTCTTACAGAGGACCCGGGTTCGATCCCCAGCACCCACATGGCGGCTGAGAACCGTCTGAAACTCCAATTCCAGGAGAACTCCAGTTCCAGGGGAATCCGAGACCCTCTTCTGACCTCCGCGCGTTGCACGACACGGGTGCACAGACTTGCATGCAGACAGTACATTCATACACATACAGAAATAAATAAAATTAATAAAAAAATTAAAAAAACAAAACAAAACAAAACAAAAAAAACAAAACTGATGGTCAGCAGTAAATGATGCTGAGAAGTAAATCAGCAGAACTGTGATGTGCCCTTTAAATATAGCACAGGGACATTGCTCAAGACCTTGACAAGAGTGTCGATTTCAGGGACGCTTACTTGGAAGCCAACAGGGCCACGTCAATTGTTTTAGATATATTAGAATTTTTCTCCTTAGGAATAGCTGAGAGGAAAGCTACTCAGCCACTGGTATCATCCCCTGCAAATCCCTTTCTAAGTAGGTGTCCCTCCGATTAGCAAAATGGCCCCTAGCTTTTCTTAAGTGTATCAGAGAACTCCTTTATCCAGCCCAGAGTCAGGAACACCTGGAATACATTAGGAGTCTACCCTTGAAGGCTCAGGAGGCACAGCTGGATGAGCAGCTCCCAAGCATAGCTAGGGCCACACAATGTTCTCAAAGAAAATAAGAAGCAAGTCCTTTTCAGGTAAACAGGAGAGAACAGTTTCTAGGGCTATCACAAGTACAGCAACCCTATCCACAAAGGCCTTTGAACTGGAGAGCCTTGATGCCCAAGTTTGAGATGAACTGGCCATTGCACTCATCATCTGTAAAATAGGGTGAAAATAGAAGTCATCACATAGGGCAGATTAAGGATCCAGATCACTTAATCCAGTGCTTGGCACACAGGAAGACAGGGGAGACAGGAAGATTGCCCGTCAGAAATCTGTCTTCCCTGCAACTTTGAGCTTGTAGGTCTCTCTGAGCCTCCCCATTGCCGCCTGCATCTCCCACCGTGCTCTGTCTGCAACTCTGCTCTTAGAGAGCAAGAAGACTATTCTTACTGCACAGCCAAGGTCTAGTATACTGCCTGGCACATCAATAAGGCCTTGAGATGAGTTAGAAAACCTAACGGTATGTATAGAAATGTACTTATCAGAGTGAGTATTGTTCCCAGGAATGGAAAACCTTACACATGAGGAGCCAGGAAAAGGTTGGTAAGTCTGAAATAAAGAAGACCTGAGGTTTGCAGAGTATCCTAAGTAAGAGGCCTGGAGATCCACTCTGAAAGGGGCCAGATAATAAGCCCAGTATCAGAGCAGCCTGACCGCACAGCAGGGTGAAAAGATAACAGCCTTGTGGGTTTTGCTGGCCCTTCTGTCCTTGCAGGGGAACTCCCCCCATAAGCAACAGAAGCAGGACAGCAGTTAAAAACGAATGCATATCTCTCGAGAACACCACATACTGCCTTTCTATCACATCATCAATCAGGGGCTAGAGGTGGTGAGGGTTCTGGGGACCAGTGACAATTTGGGAACACCAAAAAACAAAGTCCCAACATAATCCAGCAAAATCCAACAAATTACATGACATTTTCTAATCCAACAAGAGACAAAACACAGACCCCCCCCCCCCCCGCAAAGAGGAAGTGATGTATTCACTCTAGCCAAACAATGAAGCCCACATATTTGGGGGTGGGAGGAGGGATCAAGCACAAAACGGCAATCTAAATACCTTAAAGAGCATAGACAGTTCTGACCAAAAAGATTACATCTGACAGGCTCTACCATCTACTCAGCCCTGGGACTCAGATTTGTAAGCACCTAGGATGAGAAAAGAAAAATTAAAGGCTCCTATCTTCCGGGAAGCAAAACTTCATGCAAATGATATAACAAAAATCACCAAGGAGAGAGGAGGGGCTATCACTAAGTGAACAGCAGTAAAGATGACCCGAAGGACCTGGAATGGTATGAATTCAGATATATGCCTGGAGTTGACAATAAAGATGTAATCTTCCATGTACTGAGCTCTGTAGCAATCCCAGTTATCTCCAAGAAATGTAAACAAGAATTAGGTGTTCTCGGTGCCTGTAGGGAAATTTTGTTTTCAACCTTCTTTTTGCTGAGAAACTGAGGTATGAAGGAAATGGCCTGAAGGATGACAGTGTGAGTCAGCAGCCCCGGCAGGAAGCCTGAGCTGCACTTCAGCGCTTCCTGGTTTCCTCTGTAAATAGTAGATCCATTGCTTTCTTCCCAGGCTAGGATCAGTGGCAGCAATTTTAAAACCCAGAGAAGCAGGTTTTCTGGAGAGAAGGCAGAGAGACTTGGATTCCACTAGGGAGGGGACCAACCTGCCATCAAGGCATTTGGGTAAGCAGAAACTGGAATTTCTTCCCAGCTGAGCCTTTCCCCTTCCTAAGCCTGGAAAACCCATTTGCCAGAGGCTCTGATGTCCTCTCAAAGTTCCCTCGGTTCCATGCTCACTCACTCACAGGCAGTGGCCACGCAAATTAGCAGCGCTCTTTGTCCCCCAAAGAACTCAGTTGTGCTCCAGTGTGTGTCAAAAGCTCCCAAAGTGTGCCGTGCATTGTAAAAGAGTTGGCACGTGCTCCTGCAAAGAATTTCATTCTGTTCATGGGCCCCCAGATCATTTGTTTGGTCATCTGTCCCTCTAAAGCAAAATAAGGGAAAGAAAAGGCTGAAAACTACCTATTTGATGCTTCCGAAGCTGAGTGGAAGTTTAACCAACCTTAAGGAAAAAACGGGAGAACACTACACCCCCAACTGTTTGAGGACATTCTTCTACATTTTAATGCTTCGGACCTAGATTCTAGAGCAAAGGGCAACAGCGATCATTCTAGAGGTTATGTCATAGATGGTGTAACGTTACCTTCTGCCCACTGGGATCTTATCAGTCCTGTGTTCCTGGTCTATTTTGAGACCCATCTGAGGCTGCTGCTACCTGGGACATGGTTAGTGTTAACAAATCACTGTACAGCTGACAAGGGTTGATCCAGCCTCATCTTGGGAAGAACACAAGACAAGATATCTCTAGGCATTGAATTTATGCTTCATTAATATTGCTTCTTCTTCAACCATGAAATTCAGAGTTACACTGTAAATTTATAGATATGCCATAAATGTGTATCTGTGACCTAGATCAGCCATGTAGGCAGGAAAAAAATGCAAATACGTTTTGTTACTTAGATTTTTTTGTTATTTGGGCAAGAAGACAGACTATTTAAAAAAAAAAAAAGGCACTTTTAAACTGGGTATGGTGGCACAGACCTTTAATCCCAGCACTCAGGAGGCAGAGCCAGGTAGATCTCTGGGAGTTCAAGGTCAGCTTGTTCTATGTATTGAGTTCCAGGCCAGCTGGCGCCATAGGGAAACCCTGTCTTTAAAAGACCAAGAAAAAAAAAGACACTTAAGCAGGCATGGTATCAGAGCACTAGGGAGGCATAGACAGGTGGATCTCTCTGAGTTTTAGGCCAGTGTGGTCTCTATAGTGAGTTCTAGGCCTGCCAGCGCTACATAGTGAGAGCTTTTCTAAAACCAAACAAACAAACAAAAACAATAACAGGAAGGAGTTTTTCCTTGAATCAGAGCCTTGAGCTAGTATCCCAAGTCAGAAAAGTGAGTCCACAGTGTGCAAAAGTTCTCATGCATGGTCATGGTCTTATGGATGGGAGATGCTGACTTCTCTCTTCCCACTGGGAGGTAGTTGGTTCTCAGGGCCTAACTTCTCACTGCAATTCTAGCTGTTCACAAAACATGTGGCTTCTTAACCCAGGGGATATTAGCTCTTTCAGAGGCAGGGCTGTCTGCTCCTGTCAACGCTCCCTGCCTCCCTGCCTCATTGTTCCCTCACACCCAAGACTAGAATCCCCTGTTTCTGACATTGCTGAGACACACCCCTTCTTCTAAACCCCCAAATACAAATGGCTTCCTCTTACTTCTCCAGAGTGGAAACGCTATCTTAGATCTCTTGGGCAATCAGTGGGTCCTACTTCCTGCACTTGGTTTTGACTTCCTGACTTTTTCTGGAAGGGGAGCATTCCTAATTGACAATTATTTTGGATTTAATGGAGGGGTGGTTGACTGGGCTTTGTCTCCATCTATATTAAAAGGAGTGATACAGAGTAGAGGTATAGCTTTATGGTCTAGGACTAGCTCAGAATGTGTGAGTCCTAGGGTGGGATACACAGAGGAAGCAATCAGTTAAAGCCATCAGTAGATGGTACAATATTTCAGGACCCTGAAAAGATGACGGGTGATGAGAGACGAGTTCCCCTTAAAGCATACAGGAGAGGCTGGGGGGCAGTCAAGCCAAAAAGTTGTGGTTTTTGTTTTTGTTTTTGTTTGGTCTTTTTGAGACAGGGTTTCCCTGTAGCCACAGCTGGCCTGGAACTCACTCTATAGACCAGTCTGGCCTGGAACTCACAGAGATCCACCTGCCTCTGCCTCCTGAGTGCTAGGATTAAAGGCGTGCGCCACCACGCCCAGCAGATGCCCCACATTTTTAGCCATCATATGTGTAGAACAGTGAGTTTATCCAGCCTCTGCCTGGTATCTATTGACTTAATAGCTGTTGTGTGCGATATCCTTCTAATTGTCGTTTCCTTAGATAAATAATAAACTGTCTCTTCAATGGGAAAGTCAGGGACTTATTTGCCTCCAAAATAATTTCCTTCTTTTTTAACATAGTAAGGCCTAAATAATTCTTTAAAAATCTCTCCTTTTGGGGGCTGGAGAAATGGCCTAGCAGTTAAGAGCACCGACTGCTCTTGCAGAGGACCAGGGTTCGATCCCCAGCACCCACATGGCGGCTGAGAACCACTTTAACTCCAGTTCCAGGGGAATCTGACGCCCTCTTCTGACCTCCGTGGCACTGCAGGACATGGGTGTACAGACCTGCATGCAGACAGTATATTCATACACATAAGGAATAAATTAAAAAATAAATAAATAAATCTCTCCTTTTTGATGACCATATCTAGACAGGGAAAGGCCAGAATAATTAGGTTAAGTCACATCCAGCCTGGTACCATCTGTGCATCAAATGGATGGATGATCTTGGTAGCGGGTAAGCCACTTATATCCCTACCAGTCCCTGGGAAGAGTTAGCAAGAAGTGACTAATGACAGGGGGCTAAGGAAACAGCTGTCATTATCTGAGTTCAGTTTACAGCAACTCTCGCCTATCCAGAGATAAGCACAAGCAGGTGCTTAAGGCATTAGACTGGAGCTGGTGAGGAGGCCCCTCTGTACTGGTTAAGGCTCTGGAGTCACAGACCTGGGTTCAGATCCTAATTCTGCCACTTACTGGTTGCATGACGTTAGACACATCAGTGAACCTCTTTGCATGTCACATCCTTTCACCTGAATAGAATAACAATACTGCTTCGAAATGCCAAAGGTGGAGTTAGAGGTTGGTAAGGATCAAATAATTGTTGGGAAATAAATAAAATGAAGAGAATTTTCTAGTAAAAACAAAACCAAATGGTCTTTTCCTATTGATCCCACCTCCGATTTGGGAGCCCATCATTTGCTGTGGATCCCTGTGCCTCGGCAGCGATGCCATCTGTTTCCTGACTTGCTGTTACAATCTAAGAGTAAAGTCCCTTCAAAGCATATCCTGCTGAAGGGAGACTTATAAAAAGCAAGTAGAAAATTGAAAGCAAAAGTTGATCCTGTAACAAGAACTTTCTGAGGCACTCTAAACTATATCTGAGTCTGATAAAAGCACTGAATTTTAAGTTTCTATTTTTTAATGATTTTTATTTTTTTTTAATTATTTATTTATTTATTTATTTATTTATTTATTTATTTATTGTCTTTTTCGAGACAGGGTTTCCCTGTAGCCCCAGCTGTCCTGGAACTCACTCTGTAGACCAGGCTGGCCTTGAACTCACAAAGATCCACCTGCCTCTGCCTCCCAAGTGCTAGGATTAAAGGTGTGCACCACCACGCCCGGCTATTTTTTTTTTTAATTTTATTTATTTCTGTATGTGTATGAATGTACTGTCTGCATGCAGGTCTGTGCACCTGTGTCGTGCAATGCCGCAGAGGCCAGAAGAGGGTCTCAGATTCCCCTGGAACTGGAGTTCTCCTGGAATTGGAGTTTCAGACGGTTCTCGACCGCCTTATGGGTGCTGGGGATCGAACCCTGGTCCTCTGTAAAAGCGGTCGGCGCTCTTAACCGCTAGGCCATCTCTCCAGCCCCCCCCCCTTTTTTTTTAATGTGTATGAGTGTACTGTCCTGCATGTAGGTTGGTGCACCTGTGACGTCAATGCTGTGGAGGTCAGAAGAGGGAGCATCGAATTTCCCCTGGAACTGGATTTAAAGGACAGTGCTTACTGCCATGTGGGTGCTGGGAATCAACCTGGGGTCCTCTGCAAGAGCCATGCTCTTAACCGAGGAGCCAGTTTTCCAGTCCTGAAGTTTCCAGTTCCTATAGTCACATCAGACACTACATGCAGACATCACAATCCAGGTTCATCCCCCAGCACCCCCATGGCGGCTTAAGAACCGTATTTAACTCCAATTCTAGGGGAATGCACGATGCCGCTCTCTCCTCTGAGGAATTGCACGACACGGGGTGCAAAAACCTACATGAGACATACAGTCCATACACATAAAATTTGTAAAAAAGGGGTTGGACTGTTGGAATCATAATTTCTGGGTAAATGAGGTTCCAGTGTAGGGGGGTGAAAGTAGGGTGAAAGGCGTGGTGTCGGATGAGGGGCAAATCTGTGGGAAGGTGAGGCAGCTGGCGGTAGGGCGAGGGGCAGCTGGGGGTAGGGCGAGGGGCAGCTGGCGGTAGGGTGAGGGCAGTCAGGAAGCAGAGGAAGAGGAATTCCAGTGCTCAGCTCACATCCCCCCTTTCCCCTTTATGTTCAGCCTGGGCCCCCAGTCCATGGGGTGGAGCCACCCACACTCAGAGTAGATCTTTCCTCCTCATTTAAACCTCTCTGGAAACACCCTCACAGACGCGGCCAGGCTGTATATCCTAGGTGATCTGAATCCAGTCCAGTTGCCATGAAGATGAGCCATTACAGACTCCATCCAGCCCTTTCCCTCACTCCTGTCTTTGCTTCTCGGCCTCCATGAGGTAAACAGGTTCCTGTCCATGATACGCCATCATCACAGGCCCAAACTACAAGGGTATCAACAAAATGGAACCGAACCGTCTGAAAACCTGCGGCCCAAAGGAAACGCTTTAATTTTCTTACTTGTTTTTTTTTTTTTTTTTTTTTTCACACAATGAAGGAATGTAAACTAGCATACCAGTGATAAAGAAACGAAGAAGTAGTGTATTTACAGAAAACCAAGCTAAAATGCCTGGTGTGGTGGCGCAGCCTTTAATCTTACAACTCGGGAGGCAGAGGCAGGCAGATCTGTTGAGTTCAAGGCCAGCCTGTTCTACAGAGTGAGGTCCAGGAAGCTGGGACTAAAAGAAGACAAAAAGACAAAAAAAAAAAAAAGACAAAAAGAACAAAAAAAAAAAAAAGCTACACAGGAAGGGGAGGGGAAGAGAAAGGTAAGGTTAAGGGAGATAGAGATGGTGAAGAAGAGAGAAATGAATGGCCTACAAAATTGAAGAAGACCTTGTCACCTACAAACTGTTTATGGCCCTCTCCACATATCACATATAAGATAGTAGTTGTACTTTGAGTATTTGTTGACTTAAAAGATACATAAGAACAGTGATGGGGCTGGAGAGATGGTCTAGCGGTTAAGATCACTGACTGTTCTTGCAGAGGACCCGGGTTCGAACCCCAGCACCCACATGGCGGCTGAGAACCGTCTTTAACTCCAGTTCCAGGGGAATCCGACCCCCTCTTCTGACCTCCGTGGCACTGCACGACACGGGTGCACAAACCTGCATGCAGACAGTACATTCATACACATACGAAAATAAGTAAATAAACAAAATTAAAAAAAAAAAAAGAACAGTGATAAAATGGATGTGGTGGTGCATTCCTATAACCCTTCACTCAGGAAGAGGAGGCAGGAGGGTTACTAGAAGTTGAAGGTCATCCTCAGCTACATAATGAGTTTTAGGTCAACCTAGGCTACATGAGAGTCTAAGTGATTATTAATATCAATTATTAACTTGACATGATCTGGAATCTTTAGAACATAAGCCATAAGGCATGCTTGTGGAGAATTCTCTAGATTAGGTTTGAGGTAAAAGTGCCATCTTAATTGTGGGTGGTATCATTCCATGGGCTGAGATCTTGGCCTGAATTAAAGGGAGAAAGTGAATGTCAGCCTTCATCTCCCTCTGCTACCTTACTGCTGATGTGATGTGGCTAACCACCTCAGGATCCTACTGCTGTGACTTCCCTTTGAGCCAAAATAAACCCTTTCTTCCTGAAGTTGCAGAAAGAAAGAAAGAAAGAAAGAAAGAAAGAAAGAAAGAAAGAAAGAAAGAAAGAAAGGAAGGAAGGAAGGAAGGAAGGAAGGAAGGAAGGAAGGAAGGAAGGAAGGAAGGAAGGAAAGAAAGAAGGAAGGGAAGAAGGAAGTCATTGTATAAAGTTAAGAATATTTTTAGATAAATTTATTTATTAGTGAGAGGGACACCATCTACTTGGACCTTTATAGGTTAGTACTATTGCTGTTGGGTTAGATGAATATATAGCTTTGGAGACCCTTTACAATAATCCAGTATCTTGCGAGAATATTCTGTCACCACAAGAAACAAACTAAGGGCTGGAGACATGGCTCAGCGGTTAAGAGCGCCAACTGCTCTTGCAGAGGACCCAGGTTCAATTCCCAGCACCCACATGGTGGCTAAGAACCGTCTTTAACTCCAGGTCCAGGGGAATCTGACGCCCTCTTCTGACCTCTGTGGCATTGCACAACATGGGTGCACCAACCTACATGCAGACAGTACGTGCATACACTAAAAAAAAAGGGGGGGCTGGAGACATGGCTCAGCGGTTAAGAGCACCGACTGCTCTTGCAGAGGACCCGGGTTCGACTCCCAGCACCCACATGGCAGCTAAGAAGTGTCTTTAACTCCAGTTCCAGGGGAATCCGACACCTTCTTCTGACCTCCGCGGCTTTGCACGACATGGGTGCACCAACTTACATGCAGACAGTACACTCATATAATAGAAAATAATAAAATTAGCCGGGTGTGGTGGTGCACACCTTTAATCCTAGCACTTGGGAGGCAGAGGAGGCGGATTTTTGTGAGTTCAAGGCCAGCCTGGTCTACGGAGTGAGTTCCAGGACAGCTGGGGCTACAGGGAGACCCTGTCTTGAAAAGACAAAAAAATAAATAAATAAAAATAAAAAAAGAAAATAATAAAATTAAAAAAAAAAAGAAACATGTTAAAGCAGGAAGAGGTGTTAGGTACATCCTTAATGTGTTTTCTGTGATTTAAGCAAAGTGGGGTAGAATGCTTCCCTGTGGATGTGGGTGTGACATCTTGTATCTACCCCTAGCTACTCAGGAGACTGAGGTGAGAGGATTGCAAGAACCCAGTTCAAGACCAACCTGGGGCATATAACTGGACTGAAAGACAAGAACCACACCATCATCTCAATTGATGATGAAAAAGCCTTTGACAAAATCCAGCATCCCTTAATGCTTAAAGTCCTAGAGGGAATTGGATTGGAGGGACCATTCCTCAATGTAATCAAAGCCATATACAGGAAACCCATAGCCAATATCATCCTAAATGGGGAAATGACAGAAACATTCCCTTTAAAGGTAGGCTGCCCCTGTCACCCCTCCTCTTCAATATAGTTCTTGAAACACTTGCCAGGGCAATAAGGCAAGAAAAGGAAATTAAAGGAGTACTAATTGGAAAAGAGGAAGTCAAGCTATCCCTATTTGCTGATGATATGATTGTTTACTTAAGGGATGCTAAAAACTCCACCAGAAAACTCCTACAAATGATTAACAGCTTCAGCGAAGTGGCAGGATATAAAATTAATCTAGAAAAATCAGTAGCCTTTCTTTTCACCAACAACAAGCAACTGAGGAAAGAATTCAAGGAGACCTTCCCACTCACAATAGCTTCAAAAACAATAAAATACCTAGGAACAAACCTAACCAAAGATACCAAAGATCTCTACAACAAAAATTTTAAAGCTTTAAAGAAAGAAATTGAAGAAGATAGAAGATGGAAAAACCTCCCATGCTCATGGATTGGGAAAATTAACATTGTTAAAATGTCCATTCTCACCGGGCGTGGTGGCGCACGCCTTTAATCCTAGCACTCGGGAGGCAGAGGCAGGTGGATCTTTGTGAGTTCAAGGCCAACCTGGTCTACAGAGTGAGTTCCAGGCCAGCTGGGACTACAGGGAGACCCTGTCTCAAAAAGACCAAAAAAAAAAAAAAAAAAATGTCCATTCTACCAAAACTCTTGTATAGATTTAACACAATTCCAATCAAAATCCCCAAAGTTTCTTCACAGGCTTGGAAAAAAAGTCCTTAAATTCATTTGGAAAAACAAAATACCCCAAATAGCCAAAACAAACCTGAGTAAAAAGAGCTACACAGGGGAGGATCTCTATACCAGACTTCAAACTATACTACAGGGCTATCGTCCTAAAAACAGTCTGGTACTGGCATAAAAACAGACCTGTTGACCAATGGAACAAAACCAAAGATCCAAATCTGAGCACATACAATTTCCGCCATCTTATATTTGACAAGGGGGCCCAAGAAGACACAATGGGGAAAAAATAGCATCTTCAGCAAGTGGTGTTGGCAAAACTGGACCACCACCTGTAGAAGAATGAAATTAAACCCCTACCTCTCGCCCTGTACAAAAGTCAACTCCAGATGGATCAAAGACCTCAACGTGAAACCCCAAACTCTTAAGGTGATAGAAGAAAAAGTTGGCAGCAGACTACAAGACATAAGCCTAGGAAAATACTTCCTAAATCAGACAGCAGCTGTGCAAGAATTAAGGTCAACAGTTGACAAATGGGACCTCATTAAACTCAAAAGCTTCTGTACATCAAAAGAAACAATCAAGGAAGTGAAGAGAAATCCCACAGAGTGGGAGGAAACCTTCACTGCTGAAACATCTGACGAAGCATTGATTTCCAGAATATATAAACTACTCAAAAAACAAAGAAAAAAGAAAACAAATGACCCACTCAATAGATGGAGCAAAGAGCTGAACAGAGACTTCACAAGTGAGGAATTAGAGATGGTTGAGAAACACCTTAAGAAGTGTTCAACATCACTAATCATTAAGGAAATGCAAATCAAAACCACTTTAAGATATCATCTTACTCCAATAAGACTGGCTAGGATCAAGAAAACAAATGGTCCTGGAGAGGTTGTGGGAAAAAAGGAAACACTCATCCACTGCTGGTGGGAATGTAAACTCGTACAGCCACTATGGAAGGCAGTGTGGAGAACCATTGGAAGACTTGGAATGAATTTGCCAACAGACCCAGCCATACCACTCCTAGGCATGTACCCTCAAAACTCACCCCACTGCAGAGGTACATGCACAGCCATGTTTATTTCAGCTCTCTTCACAATAGCAAGGAGCTAGAACCAACCCAAATGCCCCTCAGTTGATGAGTGGATAGAGAAAATGTGGTACGTCTACCCAATGGAGTTCTATGCAGCAGTAAAATTGATTGATTGAACAAACAACATGTCACCCCCCACTGGATGGTGGGGCTGTGGGGGTTTGGACACAACAGCCTGTAGATTGGTTTTGCACGAAGGATGCTTGTACTCATGGATTATCACTTATAGCTAAAAAAGGAAAAAAATAAACAGAGAAAGATGCAAGACAGTTATGGCAGAATACATGATCTGGAATGGGGTGGGGGTGGGGGGGAAGGGAAAGGGAAAAATGCCTGATCTGAATTGGAAAATGATGTACGAAATGCACAAAGCATCAATAAAAAAAATTAAATTAAAAAAAAAATAAAGACATCATGAGCTTTGCAGGAAAATGGCTGGAGCTAGAGGACATCATGCTGAGTGAAGTAACACAGTCCCAGAAAAACAAATGACTAATGGTAGCCCTCATCTGTGCATGCTAGTGCCAATTACCTAGCTGTATTTCTTGTTCATGGCCTCTTGAGCTTTTCTCGAAGCAGTTGGGAGTGATGCATATTGGAAACAAAAACAACAACATCAGAAAGGACTGCATCAAAGAACTGACTGAAACTGTGAACTTCTGCTCAAAACAGTCAACTTCCACATGGAGAATATTGAGAAAGACTGAGAAAGAGATGAAAAGCATGTTTGGAAGAATNTTATTTTTTTTTTTTTTTTTTTTTTTTTTTTTTTTTTTTTTTGTCTTTTTGAGACAGGGTTTCCCTGTAGCCATAGCTGTCTGGAACTTACTCTGTAGACCAGGCTGGCCTTGAACTCACAAAGATCCATCTGCCTCTGCCTCCCAAGTGCTAGGATTAAAGGCGTGTGCCACCATGCCTAGCTAATTTTGGTCTTTTCAAGACAGGGTCTCCCTGTAGCCCAAGCTGTCCTGGAACTCACTCTGTAGACCAGGCTGGCCTTGAACTCACAAAGATCCGCCTGCCTCTGCCTCCCGAGTGCTAGGATTAAAGGCGTGTGCCACCACGCCTGGCTCCGTAATGCTCTTTATTTTATTCATTTATTTTTTTTGGTCTTTTTGAGACAGGGTCTCCCTGTAGCTCTGGCTATCCTGGAACTCACTCTGTAGACCAGCCTGGCCTTGAACTCTCAGAGATCCACCTGCCTCTGCCTCCCAAGTGCTAGGATTAAAGGCATGCGCCACCATGCCCGGCTCTAGTAATGCTCTTTAATATGTAGTAAGTACTCCTTAAATGTCCTTTTTAAAAAATTGTCTAAAATTGATTTATTTTTATTTTATGTGTAGAAGAATTTTTTGCCTGCACGTATGTAAGTGAATTACATGGATGCAATGTCCACAGAGGCCAGGAGAGGGAAACATACCCTGGAACTGGAATGACAGATTGTAGGTGCTGGGAACTAAACCTGAGTGCTTTGGTAGAGCAGACAGTGCTCTTCTTTCAAGCCCCCTAGATGCTGTGTGTGTGTGTGTGTGTGTGTGTGTGTGTGTGTGTGTGTGTGTGTGTGTGTTGTGTGTGTATGTATGTGTACATGAATGTACAGTTGCATATGGACACCAAGGGTCAAGGTTGGGTGTTTCCTTTTTTTCTTTTCTTTTTTTGGTCTTTTGAGACAGGGTCTCCCTGTAGCCCCAGGCTGTCTTTGAACTCATTATGTGGACCAGGCTGATCTTGAACTCAAAGAGATCCACTTGCTTCTGCCTCCTTAGTGCTGTGATCAAAGGCGTGTGCCACCACACCTGGCTCCATCTTATTTTTTGATGAGTAAGACTGACTGACCAATGAGTTCCAGGGACATCCGTCTCTACTCCCCAATCCCCCTAGAACTGGAAGTACAGGTTCATGCACCATTGCACTTAGCTTTGGCTGGGTTTTGAGACAGGGTCTCACTGTTTCCCTGGCTGTCCTGGAACTATCTATGTAGACCAGACTGGACCAAAGTCAGAAAGATCCACCTGCTTCTGCCTCTTGTGTGCTGGCAATAAAGGTATATACCACCACTCCCAGCCCAAACCCAGCCTTTCTGCGTAGTAGGTCTGTTACTACTAACCAAGCCATCTCCCACCTGTACTGAACTTTCTTTCCTTCCTTCATTTCTTTCTTTCTTTCTTTCTTTCTTTCTTTCTTTCTTTCTTTCTTTCTTTCTTTCTTTCTTTCTTTCTTTCTTCTTTCTTTCTTTCTTTCTTTTCTTTCTTTCTCTCTCTCTTTTTCTTTCCTTTCTTTCTTTCTTTCTTTCTTTTTCTCCTTCCTTCCTTCCTTCCTTCCTTCCTTCCTTCCTTCCTTCCTTCTGCATGAATGTACTGTCTGCATGTAGGTTTGCTGTCGTGCAATGCCACAGAAGTCAGAAGAGGGTGTCAGATTCCTCTGGAACTGGAGTTCTCCTGGAATTGGAATTACAGATGGCTAGCTTCCACTTTTAAGGAGCTGTTTTTAAGGAACTCACAGAACTGAAATCCGTCTGTAGATCCTATTAGGAATATTTCTTTAAATAAATGTTTAGTCATGGAATATTTTATCACAAATCCAATCATCCCTCCAGGCCTTTGTTGAGATGGGCCCACACTCTACGTAACAGTAAAAGTAGACTATAAGAAGGCTTTTCTCACTGCCTCTTAGGGCAGCTCTTACAGACCAAGGGACTGGGGAATAGGGAAAGCTTGAATCTGATCGTAATCTGCTCATTTAGCTGCATAGAGGAACTTTTAGCAAATTTTTCTTCTATATGTCAGTGTTCAGGCCTGGAGAATGAGTAGATTAGGCCATGCAACCTCTAAATTTCTCTCTGGTTTTTAAGAATCAATGTGTTTAGCCAGGCATAGTGGCACACGCCTTTAATCCTAGCACTTGGGAGGCAGAGGCAGGCGGATCTTTGTGAGTTCAAGGCCAGCCTGGTCTACAGAGTGAGTTTCAGGACAGCTGGGGTTACAGGAGACCCTGTCTCGAAAACATCAAAAAAAAAAAAAAAATCAATGTGTTTAGGTGCTGCAGAGTTTAAGATCACCACTGGCTGCAGAGGACCCAGGTCGGGTTCCCAGCACTCACATGAGGGCCAACAACCTTCTGGAACTCCAGTTCCAGGGGATCCAACACCCTCTTCTGACCTCTGTGGGCATTGCACAGCATGGGTGCACTTACATGCATGTAGGCAATATGATCATACATATTAAAAAATAATTAAAAAATAATTTTAAAGATTCAACATGTTTGGTTTTATGTTTAATTCACTAAAAGAAAGAAAGAAGGAAGGAAAGAAAGGAAGAAAGAAGAAAGAAAGAAGAAAGAAAGAAAGAAAGAAAGAAAGAAAGAAAGAAAGAAAGAAAGAAAGAAAGAAAGAAAGAAAGAAAGAAAGAAAGAAAGAAAGAGTCAGCCAGGTGTGGTGGTACATACCTTTTAATCTTAGCACTCAGGAGGCAGAGGCAGAGGCAGGCAGATCTCTGTGAGTTCAAGGCCAGCTGGGGCTACTGGGAGATCCTGTCTCAAAAACACCAAAAAGAAAAATGTTTACTGCAGAGAACAGCAGAGGTATTTGCAATCCTAAAACCAGTCAATTTCTGACTTTAGTTCACTTGAGTAAGTCCATAACCTTCCTAAGCTTCAATATATTATACTGTTCTGCAACTGTTTGTGTTAGATATTATCTCTTCTATTGGACACAAATTTCTAGAGAGCTTTTCTAATATTTCCTCCTTTTAAAAAAAATACTATTTTTATTTTATGTGTATGAATGTATTGCTTGTATGTATGTAAGTGTCATGCAGTGCCCAAGGATGTCAAAAGAGGGTGTTGGATTCCTTGGAACTAGAGTTATGGACAGTTGTTAGCTGCCATGTAGGTGCTTGGAATCGAACCCTGGTCCTCTGCAAGAGCAGTCAGTGCTCTTCACCTCTGAGCCATCTCTTGAGCTCTTGACATCTGTCTTTCTAATATCTAAGTCCAGTGTCACCTCTGGAGAATGGTAGGCACTCAACATATGCTGTTATATAAATAAATGGCAGGTATGTCATTTGAGGTTAAGGATGACTGTTCTCATCTTCCTTACAGGATTATTGCCCTGTGAAATGATTTAATGCATGTAAATACACATTTTATATTTCATAATTAAATCATAAAATATCTGTGTGTAAAACATTCCAAGTAGAATATTCACTTACAATCACCCAGCCTTGCTTCTAACCTTTGGTAAGGGATGAATGGTGAGCATCTTTCTTTCTTTCTTTCTTTCTTTCTTTCTTTCTTTCTTTCTTTCTTTCTTTCTTTCTTTCTTTCTTTCTTCTTTCTTTTCTTTGTTTTTTTTTTTTTGTCTTTTCGAGACCAGGGTCTCCCTGTAGCCTCCAGCTGTCTTGGAACTCACATCGATACCAGGCTGGGCTTGAACTCACAAAGCTCGCCTGCATCTGCCTCCTGAGTGCTATTAAAGGCGGTGCGCCACCACGCCCCACTGCATTTTTCTTTTCTATGCAAAATTTCATCTCCCTTTGGAAAACTGTTTTTCTCTCTATTTATCCCTCTTTGCTTTTTCCCCCAGTACTGGGGACCTAGGACATGCTACACAAGCAGTCTACCACTGAGTGGTAGACTTTTGGCTTTTACTTTGAGACAAGGTCTATGTTGCCTAAGCTGGCCTTAAACTTGAGATCCTCCTGCCTCAGCCTTCTGGATAGCTACAATTATAGGCCTGTACCAGCAGGTCAGGGTTCTCTCTCTCTCCCTTTTCCCTCCTCCCTTCTCCTCTCTCCCCTGCTTCCTTCCTCTCTCTCTCTCTTTTTTAATTATTTATGCAGACACTATCACTTTTAAATCTGTCTCTAATAATTCTTTTTTTTTTTTCTTTTTTTTTTTTTTTTTTTGGTCTTTTCAAGACAGGGTCTCCCTGTAGCCCCAGCTATCCTGGAACTCACTCTGTAGACCAGGCTGGCCTTGAACTCACAAAGATCTGCTTGCCTCTGCCTCCCAAGTGCTAGGATTAAAGGTATGGACCACCACACCCTGCTTCTAATAATTCTTTGGGAGACTTTTAGACTTATTTTTAGTTGTCGTGGGGTTTTTTTATTGTTGTTTAGGTGTTTTGTTGCTGTTTGCTTTGGGTTTTTTTTTGTTTTTTTTTAATTTTATTTATTTCTGTATGTGTAGGAATGTACTGTCTGCATGCAGGTTTGTGCGCCTGTGTCGTGCAATGCCGTGGAGGTCAGAAGAGGGTGTCAGATTCCCCTGGAACTGGAGTTCTCCTGGAATTGGAGTTTCAGACGGTTAAATGGTTTGATGAAGCAACATGCATTCAGTTCTTTGTGAGTTGGTGAAATGGTTTGGTGGGTAAAGGTGGAAGGAGAGAACAAACTCCACAAACTTGTCCTCTGACCACCACATACATGCCCCCATCATGTGCATGTTCACACACAACAGTGATACATAGAATTTGGGGGGGGGTCTTTTTGAGACACCCCTCACTGGAGTCCCAGCTGGCCTGGAACTTGCTATGTAGACCAGTCTGGTCTTGAACTCCTTGAACTCATAGATACCCACCTGCCTGTGCCTCCCAAGTGCTGGGATTAAAGGTGTACAGTACCACACCCAGAAACAGAGTTTAGTTTTTTGTTTTTTTTTTTAGAAACTGTCTTTAAAAAAAAAAAAAAAAGAAAAAGAAGAGAAAAGAAAAAAAAAAAGCCAGGCGTGGTGGCACATGCCTTTAATCCTAGCACTCAGGAGGCAGAGGCAGGTGGATCTTTGTGAGTTCAAGGCCAGCCTGGTCTACAGAGTGAGTTCCAGGACAGCTGGGGATACAGGGAGACCCTGTCTTGAAAAAGACAAAAAACAAAGAACAAAAAAAGAAACTGTCTTTTGAATCAGAATCTTTCCTCCAAGCTAGCAATATGTAGTCCAATCCTGCTGTGATGTGATTCACAAGGGGAAACCACCTGCAACTCTGCACTGCACTGTGTGGCTGATGTTTTCTAGATACAGTGCTTTAACCTGTTCACATCTCATCATGTGTGTAAAATATTCATCACCTAGTATATAGAGATATTTATTATAAAATGGGCTTTGTGGGGCTGGAGACATGGCTCAGAGGTTAAGAGCACCAACTGCACTTGCAGAGGAATTGGGTTCTTCCCAGCACCCACATGGCAGCTAAGCACCATCTTTAAGCCAGCGTGATGGCACACACCTTTAATCCCAGCACTCGGGAGGCAGAGGCAGGCAGATCTCTGTGAGTTCAAGGCCAGCCTGGTCTACAGAGTGAGCTCCAGGCCAGCTGGGGCTACAGGGAGACCCTGAATCAGAAGGGAAAAAAAAAAAAAAGGTAGGCTTTGTGTTACTTGGCCCCAACCCTAGGCTAACTCTAAGCACATTTAAGGTAAACTAGGCTAAGCTGTGATATTGAGTAGGATTGGTGTACTAAAAGTTGGTCAGATGGTTCAGCAAGTGAAGGCACCTGCTGCCAAGCCTGAGGACCTGAATTTGATCCCTGGGTACCACATAGTGGAAAGAATTGACTCCTGTAAGTTGTCCTCTGATCTCCAAGTACATCACATGCACACACACACACACACACACACACACACACACACACACACACTTTAAAAATGAAAAAATAACCAGGTGTGGTGGCACAGGCCTTTAATGCCAGCAAAGGCAGGCAGATCTCTGTGTATTTCAAGGCCAGCCTGGTCTACAAAGTAAGTTCTGGGACAGCTGGGGCTACAAGGAGACCCTGTCTCAAAAAGACAAAAATAAAATAAAATAAATGTAAAAAATTTTAGAAAATGAAAAAATAAAAATGTAAAAAGTATATAAAAGCATCTTTGAAGGATAGAGACTGAAAATCTGCAAAAAAAATGCTCATTTGATTTCTATTTTCAAATTAATAATGGGTTTATCGTGAACAAATCCATGTAAAATAAATAAATATCTACAATTTTCAGCTTAGTTCCAGTCTTCCTATTTGGACACTGGGGATCAAACTCAGGGCTCCACATGCCCTGGGCGGGCATTCTACCATCTATCCACGTATACTCATGGCTCAAAAAGCAGCCAAATTTAAATAAAGCACTTTTGTTACCTTTCCCAGGTCAAAGTAAGGCAAAAGGCCATGTAGCATTGATTATTGTATCAGACACATGAAATTCCAGACCTGCCAAACTCACAGCTCCCTTCAGAGGGCCTTGATCCAAGAAGAATGTGAACAGTCTCTTGAATGTTTTTCCAAAGAGCCACTTCCTTCCTTTTCTTCTTCTTCTTCTTCTTCTTCTTTTTTTTTTTTTTTTTTTTTTTTTGAGACAGAGTCTCCCTTTAGTCCCAGCTGGTCTGGAGCTCACTCTGTACACCAGGCTGGCCTTGAACTCACAGAGATCTGCCTGCCTCTGCCTCCCAAGGGCTAGGATTAAAGGCAAGGCATGCACCACCACACCGAGCTTTTTTTTTTTTTTTCAAAGCCAAGTTTTTATTGAAGCTTTGTGCATTTCATTCATTTCCCAGTAAGATCCAGACCCATTCCCCCTTTTTGCCCATCCCCCCGACCCCACCAGAGCTCATGCATTCAGCCATACATGTTTTTCATCTTTTTCTCAGTCTCTTAAAATTTTCAATGCAGTTTACCGTTTCAGTCAGTTCTTTGACCCTTTTATGTTGTTGTTGTTCCTTCCAATTTACATCACTCCAAAATATTCGTATATGCATGCACACCTATATCAAGATTATGACATCATAGGTTTTAGCATCTTCAGCTTATGATTTCTTTTTTTTAACTTATTTATTTTTTTCTCTATTAGGCTGAAAGATGTCATGTTTTCCTTAAGGAATTGTTTGAAGGCTCCTCCTTAGCAAGCCCAAACAACCATCAGTCCTGCCCTTGTGCCCACTCTGGGGTCTTCCCTTCCCTTGGTCACCAAATGAGGTCCAATAAGCACTCCGTCTTGATCTTTCTGTACTGGCCTCTGTGATACAGCCTGGGTAGTCCAACAATGGCAGTCTATACTCTGAAGAGGCTGAAACCCCAGTAGTTGCTCAGTCCACAAGCTGGATGTCTCAGCAGTCCCCATCTGGCACTAAAGGTTTGGAGGATTCTTGGATAGATATGAGTCTTCTGTCCATATTGGAAGGTTGAAAAGCTGTGTCTCATGTCTTTGAAGAATGGCAAAAGCAGTGGCAGCCACAGGGTAGCTGCACTTGCCAGTAAGAATTGAAGACTGGGGAATGGAGAGATAGCTCAGTGGTTGAGAACATTGGCTGCTCTTGCAGAGGACCTGGGTTTGATTCCCAGCACCCACATGGTGGCCAACAACTGTCTATAACTCCAGTTCTAGGAGATCTGATTCCCTCTTCTGACCTCCAAGGGCATTGAGAGGCAGACTTACATACATGCAGGCAATGCACTCATACCCATAAAATAAAAATAATTAAAAAAAAAAAAAGAATTGAAGACTGTAGGAAGCTTTCTTTGTAACAAGCAGGTACAACACGTCAGCCCTGCTAAAGGAAGGGGAACACAGTACCTGGCAGCGACCACTGTAGGGAACTGGCCTCTTGATGCAGAGACCAGCCGGTTACTTCTGTAACCCAACCTGAGAGGTACTTCTACCTCAGGCCCTTAGCCTGCGACAACAGAACACGTTTCCCACTCTTGGCCATGATTTCCCATCTGCCCAGAGACTGCTGGCCCCTGGACAGGAATTTCAGGCTGATGGCTGATGGCCTATCTTCACCCTATGTCCACTCACAACTCACTTCACCACACCAGCTATCCAGGTTGGTAGTCCAAGAACCTCTTTCCAACCCACTGGCCACCCAAATGAAATGCAGGCCTGCTTTGGCCTGTATGCATGCAAAGAAATAATGACGGCTGGGAATTCTGTAATGATGGTAATGGAGAATTCGGATTTTTTTTTTTTTTTATTTCGGTATGTATATCAATGTACTGTCTGCATGCAGGTTTGTGCACCCGTGTCGTGCAATGCCGCGGAGGTCAGAAGAGGGTCTCGGATTCCCCTGGAACTGGAGTTCTCCTGGAACTGGAGTTTCAGACGGCTCTCGGCCGCCATGTGGGTGCTGGGGATCGAACCCGGGTCCTCTGCAAGAGCGGTCGGCGCTCTTAACCGCTAGGCCATCTCTCCAGCCCGAGAATTCGGATTTATGGCTAGCTACAGCCTGCTTTTATAAGCCAAATGACCTCAGTTCCCAGAGACAATCATAGGCCCCCCAATTCCGTGCCACTGCACACTGCTGCCCCACCCAGCACCATGCACTTGGAACACATAGTTTGCTCCTCCTTGGGGCGGGGTCAGAGAAATCCTCTGACTCCCATCCGTGTGGTGCCTTGAGAGGTGCTAGCTGAGAACTAGCCCCCAATTCAAACTGGATCTTCCTACAGAAGACAGGCAAAAACAATAGCGCTTTTTTTTTTCTTACCTTTTGTCTTTTTACTAAGATCTCAAGTTTTTTTTTACCTGAAGTACAATTTCTTAGGCCTTTTCTTCTTTTCATGATACCACTAAATTTCTCTCTCTCTTTTTTTTTTTTTTTTTTTTTTTTTNAAAAAAAAAAAAAAAAAAAAAAAAAAAAATAGGGGGGGCAACTAAGTGCAGCTGGAATGGATACAACATGGTAGGAAGGCTCTAGGATGCTTTTTCAAATAGAAACTATGGTCACACTGGAGCTCCAGAACACCACGTGCTAACCTTAGGTTTTCACAATTATTTCAAAGGAAAAGAGTAGGGGCTTAATTTTTCCAATTTAGAGGAATAAGAGCTAAACGTTTGGGGGGGGGTGAGAGGTGGAGCAGTGGGAAGGGGCTGATCACCTGTTTGCAGTGGGAAAGAAATTGACCTTGCTGAGTTAAAGAGTAATTTCCAGGTACACGTTGGAAGGAACTGTCCAGCTGGCCTCATGCAAATCTCTTTAAATTGAGATGGCATGTAATTAAACCATTCAGCTTGTTGACAGGCCTCTCCATGAAGGTAGTTTACTTTCACTTGAAATGACCCTTCTGCTTCAGAAGATCCCCACACCCTGAGTGACTCAACTTCATAACACCACCATTTAAAAAATCTCTAACTTTACAGGCAGTAGACTGAGGCGTAGAGCATCAGTCAGTCTATAGTGAGTCAGATCAAGTATCTGAGTGGAGGGGAGGAGGCTGGGAGGCCAAGTTGGCATCCAGGGCCTGGGTGCGGTTGATAGCTAGCTCAAGAGCTCACTTGCGGTTCCTTTGCATGAATACGTGGATCTGGTCCCAGCCTTGAGTTTACACCCTTCTTCAACCTGACCAGGACCATCCCACACTACCGGGAGCAGCCTCTTTTGAGGGTCTGACTTCAGGGACTCGGGGTACGGTCCCAGGCTTGTCTAGGTTTCCCTTAACTCTCCATGTAGCCACACACACCTCTCATGCCCTTAATTTCATTTTCCTGGATGCACTCCTGGGATTTTTCCAGGCTCCCTGGGTTGGTGGGACTAGCTGGTGCCTGGTGCTGTCCTCTGAGACCGTCAAAAGCATCCAATGACCTCGAATGTCGGTCACTTTTACACTCGCCAAGGCCCCACCGGCTGGAGGTGGACCACGGAACTGCCGGGCCTAAGGAGAAGAACAACTTGTGCGAGTTGGGCTGCCCTTCCCCAGGGTACAGCGTCCCCAGCTGAGAGGCCCTCAGCCCCAGGACCGCCTTGCGCGGCCCTCTCCTTATTTATCCAGCCCGCAGTTTCCATGGCTCCGCCGCCATCCCTCCTCCCCCTGGCTCGCGCAGAGCCCAGCAGCAGTGGCCCGGCGGGCAGATACGGGAAGGCGAGGGGAGTGCGTAGCTGAGCCCCGCACTTGGGCCACTCTCCGACTCCCTTTCCGGGTCGCCAGCACCCCCGATCTGTGGCCCCTCTCCCGGCGCTGCGTAGCCCCCAGCCCGCGTCGGTGGCGCGGGGGAGGGGCGCGGCACCCGCAAAGTTGCTGAGTTGCCGTGCAGCCTCAGAAGTTGCAGCTGCGACGGCAGCTTCCCGCCCCCTTCCTGGACTCGGCGGCTCGGAATGCACACCCACTGTCACCCGGAACGCACGCCCACCCGTCACCGCCCGCTACCTGCCCTCGGCCCTGCGGCCTCCCGGCCGGGACCCCGCAGCATCCCCGCCCCGCGCCCGCGAGAAGCCCAGGTTTCCAGTGCAGTCGGGCTGGGGGCGGGGAAGGGGGGGCGGGCGCACCCCTCCTCCGCGCTCCGCTTCGGGGAGAGAGGGTGGGGGCTGGGTGTCCTCCAGCCTGCAGCCACTTGGTCGAGACGCTGTTTTTTGCACTTTGCTAGGCTGGGCTGCCCGGCGGGCGTCATCCACCCTGCCGCTGCTCTCGGGAGAGGGAAGCAGTTCGCAGAAGCGGGGTTTACAAACGGGAATCAGCCAGTGTTCCCATTCCGTCCGGCCAGGGGCTCTGCAAGTGGGGTGACGGGAGGGGCTCGGCGGAGACTGGGGCTGCCAACAGGTGCTCACAAGCCCATGTGACCCACAGGGAGCGCGCGCGGGGGAAGCTGGGGGACGTGGGATGGGGCGGGCTCTCTCAGGGTCCTCAGCAGAGCCAGGCATTGGGTGCTCCCCGCCTAAGGTGGCTTCCCCCAGCGCTGGAGCCCTCGCTGCGGGCCCGGGAGTAGGAGGAAGAGGAGGGGGAGGGAAGGGATGCGAAAGTGGGTCAGGAATGTAACTGGACGCACATCCCCCCTGTGGCCGACCGTGGCAGCCAGCTCTAGCCTTGGAAAGCGAGTCATTTGCTGTTGTGGCTCCCCAGCATTATCGGTGGACGGTTACCAGGGGATTCCGAGGGATGTGTTTCCCTGTGACCCTTTGGGAAGAAAAACTTAGTTGCCTCAGTAACCGGGTTTGGCTTGGATGCAATGGTGCAGTGACTGTTGTAGGTGAGCCTGGCCCTGGAGGAGACTGCAGTTGCATTAGGGGGTGGATTAACTTTTCTTAGTACTGAATCGAGGCGAGGATGGAAAGCTGAGAAGGAGGAGGGGTTTTACTGTTTTGTGTTTGTTTTTTAGAGTCTCAGATGCCATAAATTATACGCTTTTCCATTAGGGTTTGTGTCTTCCAAATGCAGACGTGGGCTGCTATAAATTTACCAGCGTTCTTAACAGTAGCTAAGTTGATAGAAAAGTTTGAAGTTGAGATCCTAGAGTTGAAAGGGACAGTGACGGTTTTGTATTTGGGGAAAGCCTGAATAAGAAACATGAAAAGGCCTTTACGAAGGAAGGAAGGAAGGAAGGAAGGAAGGAAGGACAAACCCAGCCCCACCCTCCCCCACCCAAGGCTGCTCTCCCTCCTGAGTGTACAGGCACCCAGAGCACGTGATAAGGAAGGGAGGAATTGACGTTTGAAAGTGATGGACTTTTGGCTTAAAGACAGGGGAGACGGAGTCGAAAAACAAACGATAGAATGAGACTGAAAAAGGAAAGACAGTATCAGTGCCTCCTGGTTTTTGTCCCACATTCCCTTCATGTGGTTTCACACAGTGGACCAGAGTCCAAAGGTGCGCCCGCGGAAGCCAGGCCCAAAGGCAGAGAGACTGCACACACACTACGTTCTGGCATCAGGAGTTTTCATTCAGAAGTCAAGCAGGTGTTTCGTCCTCCAGAGACATCCTCAGAGTTAGGTAGCAGGCTGACCTAGGAATTAACATAAAATTCTGTTTCCAGAGAAGCCTACATGCGTCAAGCATCTTGCTTTCAAAGAATATAAACTCGCCGGGTGTGGTGGCGCACGCCTTTAATCCTAGCACTTGGGAGGCAGAGGTGGGCGGATCTCTGTGAGTTCAAGGCCAGCCTGGTCTACAGAGTGAGTTCCAGGACAGCTGGGACCTGTCCTTTTTGAGACCCTGTCTCGAAAAAGACCAAAAAAAAAAAATAAATAAATAAATAAATAATAATAATAAATAAATAAACTCATCAAAGACAAAAACCGGAAAATTGAGCTGGGTATAGTTGCTCAAGTTTGGGAAGCGTGGCAGGTTCAGAAGTCCAAGGTTATCCTTGGCTACATAGCCAGTTTGAAGGTAGCCTAGTCCCCCCCCCCAAATAAAATAAAATAAAATAAAAATGCCGGGCGTGGTGGCGCACGCCTTTAATCCTAGCACTTGGGAGGCAGAGACAGGCGGATCTCTGTGAGTTCAAGGCCAGCCTGATCTAGAGTGTGTTCCAGGACAGCTGGGGCTACAGGGAGACCCTGTCTCGAAAAGACCAAAAAAATAAAATGAAGCTAGCCTAGGCTTCTTCAGATTCCATCTTAAGAAAGAGAAACAAAAAAACTGGGAAATTGAATTTATTATGAATTGAATTATATCCTAAATATATAAAAGGAGTTTATTTTGTTGCAAGAACTTGTAGAGATCTACTCCACAAAAAAAAGAACTTTTTTTTTTTTTGAGACAAGGTCTCCCTATAAACCCAGCTGGCCTGGAACTCACTCTGTAGACCAGGCTGGCCTTGAACTCACAGAGATCTGCCTGCCTCTGCCTCCCCAGTGCTAGGATTAAAGGCATGCACCATTAGCCGAACTTAAAGATGGTTTGTAGCTGGGAATTGAACCAGGGTCCTCTGCAAGAGCAGTTGGTGCTCTTAATTGCTGAGCCATCTCTCCAGCCCCAAGAACTATTTTTATTGAGGTTAGGGTACAAGACAGGATCTAAGTAGCCCTGGATAGACTGAAACTTGCAACATAAACCAGGCTAGCCTGAAACTTACAACAATCCGCCTGCCTCTGCCTTCCAAGTGCTGGGATCACAGGTGTGCCACTACCATACCTAGTCCTATTATTTATTTATTTTGATGCTAGACTTTGAACCCAAGGCCTTGCATAGCCTAAGCATGTTCTACTATTCAGCTCTAACTCCAGCCCAAATTATTATTACTGTGTTCCTAGATGGTCTTTAATGAGTTGTCTCAGGAATAGAGCCATGATAGTTGTAAGAAGAGTTGGCTTTTGGGGGCTGGAGAGATGGCCTAGTGGTTAAGAGCTCCAACCACTCTTGCAGAGGACCCGGGTTCGAATCCCAGCACCCTCATGGCAGCTAAGAACCGTCTTTAACTCCAGTTCCAGGGGAATCTGACGCCCTCTTCTGACCTCCGAGGCATTGCACGACACGGGTGCACAAACTTACATGCAGACAGTACATTCATACACATAAATAAAAATAAAATAAAATAAATTTAAAAAAAAGAAGAGTTGGCTTTTTATATTCATTTTAACTGGCAAATGCCATTACTTTCAGTTAAGAAGTTTATATAACTATGGAACAGCTATATTTAGATGGTATCAAATTCCATAGAAGATAACAAGTTTCTCATATTGGATACCTTCTGAATGAAAATGACAGTTATAGCCAGGCGCTCGCCTTTAATCTCAGCACTGGGGAAGCAGAGGCAGACAGATCTCTGTGAGTTCAAGGCCAACCTGGTCTACATAGTGAGTTCCAGGCCAGCTGGGATTAAAGGGAGACCCTGTCTCAAAAAGACCAAAAAAAAAAAAAAGAAAGAAAAAAAAAAGAAAGAAAGAANCTACGTAGTGAGTTCCAGGCCAGCTGGGATTAAAGGGAGACCCTGTCTCAAAAAGACCAGAAAGAAAGAAAGAAAGAAGAAAGAAAGAAAGAAAGAAAATGACAGTTAAACAAAAAAGTTTCCTACGTAGTGAGTTCCAGGCCAGCTGGGATTAAAGGGAGACCCTGTCTCAAAAAGACCAGAAAGAAAGAAAGAAGAAAGAAAGAAAGAAAGAAAGAAAGAAAGAAAGAAAGAAAGAAAGAAAGAAAATGACAGTTAAACAAAAAAGTTTCCTAAGCCAGGTATAGGGGCACATGCTTTTAACCCCAGGCAGAGGCAAGGGGATCTCTGTGAGTTCAAGGCCAGCAAGTTCCAGGACAGCTGGGGCTATAGGGAAACCCTGTCTCAAAAAAAGATTAAAAAAAAAATTCTTGCATGTTTAAAATACTTTTCCCAGGGCTGGAGAGATGGCTCAGCAGTTGAGAGCACCGACTGCTCTTGCAGAGGACCCAGGTTCAATTCCCAGCACCCACATGGCAGCTAAGAACCGTCTTTGACTCCAGTTCCAGGGAAATCTGACTCCCTCTTCTGACCCCTGTGGCATTGCACGACACGGGTACACCAACCTACATTCAGACAGTATACCTCTACATTCAGACAGTATACTCATACACATAAAAAATAATAATAAATAATTAATTAAAAAAAATAAAATACTTTTCCCCCAGCCCCAGACAGAGTCTCACTATAGCCCAACTGGCCTAGAACCCACTGTGATCCTCCAGTCTCTGTCTTCGAAATGCTGGGATTAAAGGTGTATGTCACCTTAAAATAGTTGACATGTACATTTCAGGGTGCTTTTTTTTTTTTTTTCTTTTTGAGACAGGGTCTCCCTGTAGCCACAGCTGTCCTGGAACTCTCTCTGTAGACCAGGCTGGCCTTGAACTCACAGAGATCGGCCTGCCTCTGCCTCCCAAGTGCTAGGATTAAAGGCATGTGCCACCACGCCCGGCCTTCAGGGTGCTTTTAAAGAAACTATTTGTCCAAAATTGGCTCAGTGATAGAATGCTTGACTAGCACGTGTGAAACTCAGCACTGGAAAAACTTTTTAAAAAGAAATCACCCATGCATACATAACAGATTTTCATATATGTTACTGTAGATGCTGTACTTGGAGCTATATCCTCACTGACAGCTCCAGAGTATTTTCGAAATGAGTGTGTGTTTGAAACATCTTGGCCACGTACACCTGTACAGAACTGTGGAATTACAGAGGAACATACTCATCTCCCTAAAGGAGTTGTTCCAATAAGGTCTGGTTGGGGGTGACATCTAAATGGCAAACTTGAGAAGTTCAGTGATTCAGGAGTTAAATGAAAGTACCAATAAAGAAAATAGGCATGAGAGGAGATGGCGGGCCAGACATGGTGAAGAGGGCCCGAGTTCAGAGTACAGAAGTCACAATGAGTTGAGAAGTGGAATGAGAGATTTGATTTTTTTTTTTTGTTCTGGTATCTATTTCTCTAAAATGTTGACAGTAAAATAGCATTACTTCTGCCTAACGTGAAAGATTTGGTCTTTTTAGGGAAATACTACACCAACCAGTATATGGATAATTACTAATGATGCCACTGAAAATTCCAGAGGGGTAGAGAATACAGCAGGCTAGTAGAGGGATCTGTAAGCCAAGAGCCAAGCTCACCCTTGTCAGAGGTAGATTGCTGAAGGTATGGGGAAGGGAGAGGAGAAAGCATACATGCTTGCTGAGGCTCAGGTGTTGTAGGGTGCTGGGAATGTTCTCACACATGGCTGCTAGGTTGGCACCCAGTAGGAAGTAGGTCAGAGGAAGGGCATAAGACATGGTTTTTTTTTTTTTTTTTTTTT
>VZQC01006876.1:2559760-2657171 GCA_009823505.1 Rhizomys pruinosus
AGCACCGACTGCTCTTACAGAGGACCCGGGTTCGATCCCCAGCACCCACATGGCGGCCGAGAACCGTCTGAAACTCCGGTTCCAGGAGAACTCCAGCTCCAGGGGAATCTGAGACCCTCTTCTGACCTCCGCGGCATTGCACGACACGGGTGCACAGACCTGCATGCAGACAGTACATTCATACACATACAGAAATAAATAAAATTAATAAAAAAAATATTAAAAAAATTTAAAAAAATGCCGGGAGTGGTGGCACACGCCTTTAATCTTAGTACTTGGGAGGCAGAGGCAGGCAGACCTTTGTGAGTTCAAGGCCAGCCTGGTCTACAGAGTGAGTTCCAGGCCAGCTGGAGCTACAGGGAGACCCTGTCTCTAAAAGACAAAAAAAAAAAAAAGAAAATAGACTATATGACATCCTGTAAATTAACTTTGCCATGCACTGGGAACCCCAAAAATTTCTGTATGATTCAGTCTATAGCAGCATTCACGTTATTGAAATGGTCTGGAATAGATCCACAGTATCTCTGCAGTAAGTTATAAGAGGTCAACATTGGATTTGGAGGTTAGTTTGTCTTTTTGAGACAGGGTCTCTGTAGCAACAAGCTGGACTGGAACTTGCTGTGTAGACCAGGCTGGCCTTGAACTCACAGAGATCCACCTTCCTGTGCTTCCTGAGTGCTGGGATTAAAGGCATGTGCCCACCATGCCTGGCTTGAGAATGGCTTTTAAAAACAAACAAACAGCCAGGCGTGGTGGCGCACGCCTTTAATCCTAGCACTTGGGAGGCAGAAGCAGGCAGATCTTTGTGAGTTCAAGGCTAGCCTGGTCTACAGAGCGAGGCTCCAGAACAGCTGGGGCTACAGGGAGACCCTGTTTCGAAAAGACCAAAAAATAAAAAATAAAAAATAAAATAAAAAATAAAAACAAACAAACTTGGGGGTGGCCATGTGTCTCAATGGTGGAACACTTGCCTATCGATATATACAAGGCCCAGGGTTCAATCCCCAGCACTATTAAAAGATTTTTTAAAAAGATAAAAGAGGGCCTGGAGAGATGGCTTCAGAAGTTAAGAGCACTAGCTATTCTTGCAGAAGATCAGGGTTCAAATCCCAGCACCCACATGGTAGCTAATAACTGTCAGTAACTCCAGATCCAGGGGATCTGACCCCCTTCTCTGACCTCCAAGGGCATTGCATGACACAGTTGTATGTACATATGTGCAGGGAATATGCTCATATACGTAAAGCACATAAATAAATAAATGATAGGTAGATACATAGATACACAGATAAATAGATACATAGATTTAAAAAAAATTTAAGAATAAAAGAGGGACTGGAGGGATGGCTCAGCTGCTCAGAGCACCTGCTGCTCCTGCAGAGGACCTGGGTCCAGTTCCCAGAACTACATGGTAGTGCACAATCACCTGTAACTCCAGTTCCAGGAAATTCAACACCCTTATTCATACGTGTGGTACACATATGGACATTCAGGCAAAAAAAAAAAAAAAAAACTCATATACATAAAATAAAAATAAATTTTTTAAAAAGATCAATGACAATATTTTATAGCATTTGGGTTTCCAAGGTGATTTCCATCTGGATGCTTTGAGTGGTGGTACTACCCACAAGAAGCCTGTGTTCAAAGCAAATTGAAAGGTTCTTTTGAGAAAGCTGAGTTCAAGATCATGTTAGAACCTGGGTGTAAGTGATTTAAGGGAATAGGTGAGTCATGGCTGTGCACATCATCCTCTAGAAGTGATGGCAGGTCACAGGTGTGACTGAGCTCCTGATTTAGAACCCGTTGGCTAAGGACCAGTTTTAAGGAACATTCTTAGTTAGAATGTGCCTTGGTACAATTTGGAAAATCTCTCTCCTCATAGACCACAAACTAGTCATTTCTGGGGCTTTTGGGAGAACCCACATGCTGGCTCAGCGCTATTCTAACCAAGGTGCTTTAGCCCAGTGGCTCCTAACCTACCTCGTCAAATTCAAGGGCCCCACCCCAGGCATGGCATCACATCTCCCTCTTTCCCTCCCAGGATCAACAGTCCATACTTTTAATAAGCTTATTAGAGCATCTGGTATGGATCCTTTAGAATAACTGTTGTTTTTTACCAGTTTGTGGTCCAGCTTGAGACATCCCCCACCCCGGGCCCCCAGCATCTCTCCTAGGGAGACCAAGAGAGTTGCAGCTTTCCATGCATTCCTTTCAACCTGTCCTTTGCTTTGGGGTTGGATGGACACAGACAGTGCTCAAAGTTGTTTTTATCCCAGTGACCTGCTGCTTTCCAAATTTAGCAGTGGTCTGGAAGAGAGGATGGATCCTCAAGTCCTCTGCCCGGCTGGGTTGGAAAAAGGTGGTGTTTCTGAGCTCTGTGTGGTGGCGGAGTGACTCAAACTGTGTACATGGAAGCATGTGGAGATGATGCAATAACCCGGCTTGGGCAGACCACTTCCTGTACCTTTGGATTCACAAACCCAGGGTGTGGCGATTGGCAGTATTCTCAGGAGTAGACTGTTTGGCCCATCCTCTCAAGGGAGCTCTGTAGTCCAAGGTGAGGTGAGGGCGAGCTGCAGGCTGCAAGCCCACAAGGTCTCTCAAGGTCTGCCAGCTTAAAGACAGATGCATCACTAGAAATTTGGATTTCTAAAAGGCAATGACCATAAACCCAAGGAATACTCATCTGTCCATGTATCTGCTTATTATTTTCCACAATAGAAATGTCTGTTTTATGCACTAGCAGTAGTAATGCATATTCATCACAGCCAACTTTCAGGCACCCCGATTTTAACTATCCTGCTACAAACTGGTCATTGATTCTTCCATTTTTGTGTGTGTTTTTGTTGTTTTTTGTTTATTTGTTTTTGTTTATAAGCTATAGAGAGACCTGTTCAGGAGCCATAGCGTGACATGCCTGGTAAATGAACAGATAGAAGCTCAAATTTAAGACTGAAATGAAGGTTCTAAGTAGCAGAGTCCTCTCCCCCCTGCCCTGCTACTGCACGAACACACACAGTATTTAAACATAGTTTCTTTTCTGGATGCCATGAAAGTATTCTCTTGATGCCTACCCGGGAGAAGAATTGTCTGTCACTACAATCCTAGCTTGTCCAGTGGAATACGGCTTATTTGTGATTTATGATACTATGGATACCAACAGTAAAACAAAAACAAAGTACAAAATTTGCAAAAACCTCTCAATTATTAAAGGAACGATTTGTGTTACCTAGCGTAGAACCCTGTACCTCCCTACCTGAAAGTTTATAAGATCCAACAAATCCTATTTAAGAATCCCAAGAAAGACTTCGCTATTCACCAAAGTTCTTAGTCAACCCAAATGTATTAATAGTACTTTTTTTGATGCTCACAGTTTATATTTTTATTTTGTTTATTATTTTTTATGTGTACGAGTGTACTGTCGACATGTAGGTTGGTGCACCCGTGTCCTGCAATACCATGGAGGTCAGAAGAGGGCATCGGATTCCCCTGGAACTGGAGTTAAAGACGGTTCTTAGCCACCATGTGGGTGCTGGGAATCGAACCCGGATTCTCTGCAAGAGCAGTCAGTGCTCTTAACTGCCGGCTGAGCCATCTCTCAAGCCCGCTCACAGTTTATTTTCACAATCGCTTACTGTTTACCCACAGCCACTCACAATACCCACAAAGCAGATTTGAAGGCCATCAATCCAACAGGATGTCATCTTGTGTTCCAAAGAAATTGTAAGTTTGTGTTTAACCAAAGAAGAAATACCTTTAAACAGCTCTGGTAGCCTGGGACACTTATAGCTTATTTAATGGTCCTCCATCTAAAAGTGCTGCTGGAATTACGAAACTTAGAGAATAACTGTACTCAAAGCTGTATTTTGCTTATCAGTCTTGAAAAGATGTGTTAAAACCAGTTTGGCAACTTTTTTTTAATATAGCAGGCTAAGAGGCCTTGAGAAAAGCGTTTTGAAACAGAACCAGTGTTGGAACTAAAACATAGCACTTTTAAGTGAGAATATTCATGATGCATGCTTTTGTGTATCCAGGACTCATCTTTTGAAAGCCAAGATGTCCTGATAAGGCTTGATTTTTAATGATAGGATCCAAATCGGGCATAGGAAAGTTAGTTTCACCAAGAACCTGGGAGATGGTTGATCTGATGTGAAAACATTCAGAGTCCTCACAATCCTGCCCCCCCAATAGAATTTGCTGGAACCCATTGAGCAGCAAATGTTACATCTATTTCTAAACTATAATAGTGTAGAAATACAGGGCTTCAGATGAAATCTTTCCCTAGTATTCTCTCGAAGTTTGAGACAGGGTCCTGTCCACCTCCTGAGTGCTGGGCTCACAGGCATGCACCATTACTCTGGGTATGTGCATTGCTGAGGCTCAAACTCAGGGCGTCATGCATGGTAGACAAGCACTCTAATAGCTGAGCTACATCCCTAGCTGAGAGCTTTTTTTTTTTTTTTTTTTGCGTCTTTTGAGACAGGGTACTCCCCTGTATCCCCAGCTGTCCTGGAATGCTCTGTAGCCCAGGCTGGCTGAACTCAAAAAGGACCCACCTGCCTCTGCCTTCCCAAGTGCTAGGATTAAAGGTGTTGTTCTTACACACCCAGCCAGGCTGATGATATTTCTTTTTTTTTTTTTTTTGTCTTCAAGACAGGATCTCCCTGTAGCCTCAGTCTGTCCTGAAACTCACTCTGTAGACCAGGCTGGCCTTGCAACTCACAAAGATCTGCTTGTCTCTGCCTCCCAAGGGCTAGGATTAAAGGCGTGTGCCACCACACCCGGCGAGAGATATTTCTTAAACAATTAATTTGGGAAACCTTGTTATTTTTTTGTGGCGCTGGGTATGAAACCCTGGGTATGGACCCCACATTTGCTAGACAGTCACACTATGGATTTGAAGATATGCATCAACTATTTCATGCTGCATTTCTAGAATGTTTGCATTTCTCAATGCAAAATAGTTGTTGCAACAGCATTGCCAGAGTAAAGGGGCAAGCAGTTAATTTTGTCACAAGTCGCAGATCTCTAGAAAAGGTGGATCAAAATAAAGCATTATCTTAACTTTAGCTCTTATTTAAAGCAGAGGCTTTCCGTTTGTTTGTTTTTTCTCATTGTACTAGAAAAGTACTTAAGCTTTTCAACCCAAACTGCAGCATTCCACATGAGTCTAAAGGCACAATGAAATTGGGTGATTAAAAGAGAAACAAGCCGGGGCGGTGGTGGCACTTGTCTTTTAATCCCAGCACTCAGGAGGCAGAGGCACTTGGGAGGCAGAGAAAGGCTGATTTTTGTGCGTTCAAGGCCAGCCTATTGTTACAGAGCGAGTTCTGGAACAGCTGGGGCTACAGGGAGACCCTGTCTCTAAAAGACAGAGAGAGAGAGAGAGAGAGAGAGAGAGAATAGCAGAGGAATGCACCCCCCAGGTCCGCACCCCCCCAGGTCTGCACCCCCCCAGGTCCGCACCCCCCCCAGGTCTGCACCGCCTTGTTTGGTTCTGCCTGTGTTCCACAGGACTGTTGCAGACTCCTGAAATGTCAGCACTGCCTTCAGACTCCTGTGTGCTTTACTTCTGATTACCTTGGTCTTCAGCCAGCCTCACACTTGACACTCTGGGCATGGGCATTGTAGGTGCTTCTTAATCTTGAGCTGTTAATCTTTTTATTATTTCCTGTCATTTTGCCCCGTGATTGATATTCTCAAGCCTGAGCCAAGGGGCGATGAAAATGACTTGGAAAACAGCTTTGGAAAGGAATATTTTAAGTTGAACCTGGATCTTACTTGAGAACATAAAAAGACTGAAAAGGTGCACATTATGTTGTGAAAGGCACACTTGCACGGGGAGCAAACAAGCTCCTGAATGCCCTGTGGAAGCGAACTGGCTTTTCTGGTATTTTCTCATGGTTTGGATAATTCAGGTCTCTAGGTCTGCGGTATGAGTGACACAGAGACCTTCCAGGGTCTCCACTTGGTTTTATGGAAAGATTACAGAAAACGTCTTCCCTTTACATTAAAAATAAAATTAGTTTTCATGGGAGTTGGGGAGATGGTTCAGTGGTTAAGAGCATTGACTGCTCTTCAGAGGACCCAGGTTCGGTTTCCAGCACCCACATGGCAGCTAACAACCACCCCTAACTCCTGTTCCAGGGATCCAATAGGATCTCCCCAGGCATTGCAGGCATGCGATGCACTTAAATACATTCAGGCAGGGGCTGGAGAGATGGCCTAGCGGTTAAGAGCACTGACCGCTCTTACAGAGGACCCGGGTTCGATCCCCAGCACCCACATGGCGGCCGAGGACCGTCTGAAACTCCAATTCCAGGAGAACTCCAGTTCCAGGGGAATCCAACACCCTCTTCTGATCTCCGCGGTATTGCACGACACGGGTGCGCAGACTTGCATGCAGACAATACATTCATACACATACAGAAATAAAATTAATAAAAAAAATAAAAAAAAAATACATTCAGGCAAACATTCATATACATAATTTTTTTTAATTGTTAAAACAAAATAAAATTAGTTTTGAGTTGTAGACATTACCAAACTCTTACTCTGTTATCTCCCCAATATCCCCTCTGCACCACAATCCACTCAGGAATTTTTGGTTTGGCTCTGGAAACTGCGCACCCAACTCCCATAGCACACAGAGTGACCCACTTGGATGTGGGAAGAAATCAATATAACATCTATGTGTGGTTTTGCCTTTCTTTTTGGATTGTTGGGTTTTCAAAATAAACTATTTTGTTGTGGTCAAATAAAATTTGCCATTGTAACTATTTAAAGCTTATAAAACATTTGTAATAATTATATTCACAACATTTTCAAGTAGCGCCACTTTCTATTTTCAACATTTGCACCACCCCAAACAGAAACCCTGTATTCATTAAGCATTAACTTCCTGCGCTGATGATACCGATAATAGGAAGTTCCATCCGAGAAAAAAGAAAGCATTAACTTCCACATCTCCTCTTCTCCAAGCCCCCCGATAGTGGCTAATCTACTTTCCATTTCTTTTTTTTTTCTTTTTCCTTTTGAGTCGGGATCTCCCTGTAGCTCCAGCTGGCCTGAACTCACTCTGTAAACCAGGCTGGCTTTGAACTCACAGAGATCCTCCTGCCTCTGCCTCCCAAGTGCTGGGATTAAAGGTGCAGCCCACCATACCTGGCTCCATTTCTTTAACTATTTTATTTATTATATTTTATGTATATAAGTGTATTGCCTGCTTGTAGATAGGTGCACGCGGGTTGTGCAATGTCCTCAGAGGTCAGAAGAGTACGCCAGATCTCCTGACTAGAGTTACAGATGGTCGTTAGCCTCCATGTGGGTGCTGGGAATTGCAGAGGAGCAAGAACAGCTAGTGCTCTTAACTGCCAAGCCATCCCCTCAGCCCCTACTGTCTACTTCTTATGCCTTAGGTATTTCATAAACATGGAATCCTGCTGCCTTTGCCCTTTGGAGTCTGGCTATTTCACTGAGTTGCCTTTTTCAAGACTCATCTGTTACACCACGAATCAGTACTCCAGTTTTTATGGCTGAAGAATATCCTATAGTCTGTGAACATCACGTCTTGTTTATCCATTCATCTGTTGGAAGACATGGAGTTGATTCTAGCCCTTAGCTAATTTGAATAATGCTGGCAGGAACATTGGCTTCCAGGTTCAGTTCTTTGGTGTATAGACCCAGCAGTTGAATTGCTGGGTCATTTAGTAAATTTGTTTAACTTTTGGGAGAGCCACCAAGCTGTTTCCCACTGTGGTTGTACCATCTTAGTTTCCTACCAGCGATGTACAGGGCACAGATTTCTCCACATCTTTGCCAGCATGTGTTATTTTCCATTTTTCAAAACTCTCCCCCATCATATTGAAGTTGAAGTGGTGTCTCTTTGCGACTTTGACTTTGATTTTCCTGGTAACTAGCAGCATTGAATATCTTTCCAGATGTGTTTGTTTGAAGTGCTAGAGATTGAACCCAGAGCCTTGTGCATGATAAGTACACACTCTGCCAACTGAGCTACACACCTATCCCTTTCATATTCTTTTTCTTCTTTCATTATTTTTACATGTGTGCAAATTTGAGTGTTCATAGTGTGCCACAGCATGTATACAGAGGCCAAAAGACAGTATTGTGTGTCAGTCCTCTCCTTCAACCATATGGATACTGAGGATCCAACTCAAGTCACCAGGTTGGAGCAGAGAGCATCTCTACCCCCTGAGTCATCTTGCTGGTCCTCATTTTCCTGTTTCTTATTGGCCATTGGAATAGCTTCTTTGCAGTAATGTCTGTTAAATACTTTGCACTGTCCTGTAAGTAAAAACATTCCTATACTTGTTAACATGCAAAATGGGGGGCTTGGGAGAGGGTTTTTTTGGGGGGGTCTCTTATAGAGACCGTCTAGCCTCTACCTCCAGAGTGTTTTTCAAAGGTGTGTACCACCATCCCCAGTGCAAAATGTTTGTTTTCTTTTTGTTTTTGTTGTTTTAAGACAGGATCTCTCTGTAGTCCCACCTGGCCTGAAACTCACTCTTTAGACCAGGCTGGTCTCTATCTCGTAGAGATCTGCCTACATCTGCCCTACATGCAGGGATTAAAGTCATGCATCGCCATGTGAGGCACACAAAATATTTCTTAAAAGAGGGCACATTGTTTTTGTTTATTTGTTTTAATGTTTTATTTTATTTTATCATATTTTATTTTTGAGGCAGAGTCTCCCTGTAGCCACAGGCTGGCCAAGAACTCATTACATAGACCAGGCTGGCCTTGTACTCAGAGATCTGCCTGCCTTGTTTTAATGTTTTATTTTATTTTATCATATTTTATTTTTGAGGCAGAGTCTCCCTGTAGCCACAGGCTGGCCAAGAACTCATTACATAGACCAGGCTGGCCTTGTACTCAGAGATCTGCCTGCCTTGTTTTAATGTTTTATTTTCTGTTTTATTTTATGTGTATAAGCACATTACTTACATATATATAAGTGTACCCATGTTATGTAGTGCCTGTGGAGGTCAGGTGTTGGATCCCTTGAAACTGGAGTTATGCACAGTTGTTAGTGCCATGTCGGTGCTGGGAATCTTAACTGCTGAGCCTTTTTTTTTTTTAAAGAGGACATTGTCAAAGTGGGAGACGTTACTATGGCCAATAACAATGATCCATTTTATTCTTTAAAGCCTGACATTAGTAAGAAACTAAGTTTAAAATTTGACACAGGTTGCCAAGATTGGCCTCAAACTTGCTATGTAGCTGAGGGTAGCCTTGAACTCCTCATCCTCTTGCCTCTGCCTCCAGAGTGCTGGGTTTACAAGCACGTACCACCATACCAGGGAGAAAGAAACATTGCTGAAAAACACTTGAGGGAATCTCATTTTGGTCAAATATTATGTGTCTTGTAGAGCCCTCCATATCAAATAAACTTATCAGGTCCCACAGCTATCCTTCTGATGTGTCTTTTTGGTTCTTGTGTGTGTGTGTGTGTGTGTGTGTGTGTGTGTGTCTGTGTATGAGTGTACTGTCTGCATGTAGGTTGGTGCACCTGTGTCGTGCAATGCCACGGAGGTCAGAAGAGGGTGTCAGATTCCCCTGGAACTGGAGTTAAAGACAGTTCTTAGCAGCCATTTGGGTGCTGGGAATCGAACCAGGTCCTCTGCAAGAGCAGTCAGCGCTCTTAACCACTGAGCCATCTCTCCAGCCCTAGGTTCTTTAATTAAATCCTAGATTGGGAGTAATCCCAGCACTTGGGAAACTGAGGCAGGTGGATCATGAGTTGAAGGCCAGCCTGGATTAGAGAGCAAGAATCTGTTTTCCAAAAAGGCCAGATGTGGTGGTACATACCCAATCCCAGCATTTTTGAGGCCAGAGAATTGCCCTAAAAGTCTAGGGACAACCTGGGCTACATTGCAAGACTCAGTCACAGAGAAAGAGAGAAAGAGAGGAAGAGTCTGGGGAGAAAGAATGGAGAGTATGGGGAAGTTCCTTAAATGGCTTTCAAATTAGACTTGCCTGGTACAATTGTGTGGTGAACTGAGGCATTTCAGATTCTAATAAATCTTCTTAAATGATAGATTTCTAGGGAACAATCTGCAGAAGAGGGGGCGTGGTAGAATGTAAGGGCTGCAATGGGGGTGAATTGTGAAACTACAGCAATATAGACTGGACTCTTATTTGATCAACATGCTTGTACATACGAGCCCCTCCAGCTGGACAATGGGGACCTTGGGCTGTATAAGTTTGGGCATAGCTGCTTGCAAATTGGTTTTACATGAAGGATGCTTGTATTCATTACTTATTACTTATTATTAAAAATATAAATAAATAAATAAATAAATAAATAAGAGAGAGAGAGAGAGATAAAAAAAAAGATAGATTGCAGGGCTGGGGAGATGGCTCCATGGGTAGAACACTTGCTGCACAAGCACGAGACCCTCAGTTTGGATCCCCAACACCTATATTAAAATTTTTTAAAGCTGACTATGGCAACCTGTAACCACAACACTGGGAAGTATAGACCGTTTAGGTCCTGGGGCCTTGCCAGCCAGTTGCCTAGATGAAACAGTGAACTCTAGGTTCAGTAAGAAAACCTGTCTCCAAAAATAAGGTGGAGCATGACCGAAGAAAGACATATGACGTTGACTGCTGGCCACCACACATGCACGCACAGGGAAATACACATGTGCACATGCGCACATACATTATGCAACACACATGTGTACCACATCATAGAACCAGAAATCACAACTCCAATCTAGAGGACAGACCTTACTCTAAAGTCATCTTTATCCATTAGTACCATTACGTCATTTGTGAAACCCATCCGACTCACTAAGACGCCTCCTTGAGGAGAATGGCGCTGGCCCAGCAGAGGAGTCGGGGCAGCTTAGGCCTGGGTTCAGCTGTGGCCACTTGGCCTTCCCATTGTTCTGTCCTTGGAGAGTAAACTTTGTGAAGTTGCCCTAAAATGCCAGTGCCTATCAAGGCATGACATCACTCTATGGGTACATCCTGGTGTGTTTCTTGGAAAGTGACTACACAGGCAGGCGTTTTCCAAATAAAACATTTGTTTCAGTAAACAAGTGTTTTACCCAGCAACTCAAGTGGAGAAGACTTAAAACCAGTGTTTGTTTTGCCAGCAAACATTTTGTTTTAATCCTTGCAGCTAAACAAGTGGGTCAGATTTAAGTGGTCTCCTAGAAAAACCAATGCCTAACCATCAGCAGGAACCTCAGACTGAGGAGTAATCTATTTGTTGTTAGAGAGAGTTTAATCACACATCTGAGGAACTAACTTGTGTTTTCTGCCTAGCTCTGTACCTAGTTGCAGCGAAAATAGAAAGTCCTGGGTGTAGCCTCACATGTCTTTAATCCCAGCCCTGGAAAAGCAGAGACAGGAGAACCTCTGGGAGTTCAAGGCCAGCCTGGTCTTCATAGTGAGTTCCAGGCCAGCTGGGGCTACAGGAAGACCTTGTCTTAAAAAACAACAACAAACAAACAAACAACAACAACAAAAGTTTTGGATTTGAGGAAGTGGTCTTAATTCTTAAGTTAAAAAAAAGGTATAAGATAAATAGAAATGAATTATTAAATTAACAGTATCTTTAGGCCTGGACCTCTACGTAGCTCAGTGGGAGAACAACTTGCTTAGCATGCTGAAGCCCTACATTCTATCCTTACACTGAAAAAGAAAAGTATTACTATGTTTAATTTTTTATTTTTTTTGGTCTTTTCGAGACAGGGTCTCCCTGTAGCCCCAGCTGTCCTGGAACTCACTCTGTAGCCCAGGCTGGCCTTGAACTCACAAAGATCCTCCTGCCTCTGCCTCCCAACTATATTTAAAAAAATTTTTTTTTGTCTTTTCAAGACAGGGTCCCCCTGTAGCCCCAGCTGTCCTGGAACTCACTCTGTAGCCCAGGCTGGCCTTGAACTCACAAAGATCCTCCTGCCTCTGCCTCCCAACTATATTTAAAAAAATTTTTTTTTGTCTTTTCAAGACAGGGTCCCCCTGTAGCCCCAGCTGTCCTGGAACTCGCTCTAAGATTTGACCAGATGCCTTTAATCCCAGCTCTAGGGAGGCAGAGGCAGGCAGATTTCTGTGAGTTCAAGGCCAGGATGGTCTACAGAAAGAGTTCCAGGCCAGCTGGGGCTACTAGGGAGACCCTATCTCAAGAACACCAAAAAAAAAAAGAGATTTACCAGAAAGCTAGATGTAATGGCACATGCCTATATCCTACCTACTCAGGAGGCAGAGGTGAAAGATTGCAATATGCCAGGTGTTGTAGTTTGTCTTCCATTGCTGTGACAAAACACTCTGACCGACACCAACTTGGGGAGGAAAGGGTTTATTCAGCTTACATCTCCTGGGTCACAGTTGATCACTCAGGGAGCCCAAGGTAAGAACTCAGGGCAGGAACCTGGAGGCAGGAGCTGAAGCACAGGCCATGGAGGAATGTCTTTGTTTGCAGACGGGTCTCCCTGTAAGCCCCCCCAGCTCTCCTGAACTCAAGCTCTGTAGACCAGGCTGGCCTGAACTCACAAAGATCCCCTGCCCTCTGCCTCCCGAGTGCTATGATTAGAGGCCGTGCGCACTACGCCGAGCTAGTACTACTAACAGAGTTATGAGTATGTAGTCAGCCTGGCTTAGCATGATGCCTACAAGGTTCATGGATGTTGTAGTCTATATCAGTTTTTTTTGTCATACCCCTTGGTTTTTTTTTAATTTGGTCTTATTTGAGACAGGGTCTCCTAGAGCCTCAGCTGGGCCGGGAACTTCTATGTACACCGCTGGCATGAAACTCCCCGAGATCCCCCTGCCAATCTGCCCCCACTGCTGGATGAACGGCAGAGACACCCCACCCAGGCCAATTATACTTTATTTTAGAGCTAAAAAATATGAATTGGGGTGTATTATGGGGGTGTGTGGGTGTTGTGTGGGTGTGTGCATGCTTACATGTGTGTGTGTGTGTGCCTTCAGAAGCCAGAAGGGGGCATATCTGATACCTTAAATTTGGAGTTATAAGCAGTTGTAAGTTGCTCAACATAAATATTAGGAACTGAACTCCAGTCCTCTGCCTCTCACCAATGCTGGAGATTAGGCCGAGCAACCACCATGGCACTAGGTGTGCATGGAGTAGCTTTAGTGTCCAACCTTTACATACTGGGTGAAGGGAGCCTCAACTGGGAATTGACTCCATTGGATTGGCTTGTGCCCACAGCGCGGAGTATTGTCTGATGGTCGAGCAGTGTGGAAAGGCCCAGCCCACAATGGTGGTGCCAACCTGGGCAGATAGTTATGTATGATATAAGAAGGCAGGCTGGGCATGAGCCAAGCGACAAGCAAGGAGCAAGCCAGTGGACCTTATCCTCCATGGCCTGTGGCTTCACTCCTGCCTCCATGATTCCTGCCCAGGAGTTCCTTACCCAAGTGGGGCCTCCCTGAGTGATAACGTGACCCAGGAGATGGTAAGCTGAATACAAACCACTTTCCTCCCCAAGTTTGGGTGTCCGGTCAGTGTTTTTTGTCACAGCAATGGGAAGACAAACTAAAACAGAATTGGTACCAACGATAACAGTGTGGTATTGCTGTGACAGACCTGACCCTTGGTGTTTTTAGGGGAAGGGATTGTGGAGGCGTTTGGAAATTTGGGCGGGGAAGATCATTGAATGCCTATAGATTATTGTTTTGGAGCTTGGAGCAGTTTTTTTGCTGAAGGAGTTGTAGAAGATGGAAGGCCCCTGGTTGGGAAGTTTCTAGTTGCAAAGGAGAGCAGAGATCATCAGACTGTTTTATCTGTGGGTTCTGGTCCGCTGGTGCTGGAGAATCAGCTGTAGTAACAAGAGACCAGAACAAGAAGTGAAAACTTTTGTGGTACTGGGGCAATTGATGTTGGTTAGTTGGGGCTGAAAATCAGCTGTAGTAACAAGAGACCAGCAGAAACGGGTGAAAACTGGGGAGAATATCTTCAAGGTCAGCACAAAGACATAACTGTGACCCCAGAAAGGAGGGCCCTGAGCGTCCAGTCTTGAGCCAGAAGCAAGAATTGGTAACGTGTAAGAGTCTCCTATTGGTTCCGGTGTTGAAATTTGAAATTTGAGGGGGTCACAAGAAGGAGCAGCCGAGGCTTGGCACAATGAGAGGTCAGAAAAGACCATTTGAGTGGAAAGTGCGCCTGGTTGCTGGTTGGAAGACCCCCGGATGCAGGGGTCACGGGAGAGAAGCTGAGGCTACTTGCACCCGAGAGGTCAGAAGAGACAGCATTGGTGAAGGTGGGCTGCCATCAGTTTCAGTAGCAACCAACCCGCCAGACTTATTTTTGGAGATGCCGGGACACCCTGGATGACCACCAAAAGCAGCGGTAGGTGTAGAATGTAGTTGGCCTTTGAGATGAGCTGTGGGTGCCACGGACGGCAGAGTCGGGAAGGGGAGCTGCCGAGAAGCCCTTTGGAGCGCAGAAGATCGTGAGTGAATCCCCATTTTGTCCAGCCTTGAGCTACTTTGGGCTGACTTAGGTTTTTTTGCAGCCTGATTCTTCCGTTGAATAAGATAGTACTTTTTTTGGATTTTACAGTAGCCCACCATTAAGAGACTTTTAATAGACTGTGACTTTTAAGTGTTTGGAAGCATTTTAAGGACGTGGAGGCTTTTGAGTTGTACTGTCTTAGGCTTGTGATTAAATGTTAACCATCATACCTTTCGTGAGGATAAGCAACGACTCGGAAAGGTGGCTAGGTTTATGTGTTGTTTGTGTGGCCAGTTGACAAAGGGGCTCATCTTTGTCTGGATAGCCTTTATGTTTCAAACTTGACTATACCTGGGTGTAGTGGACGGCCTCAACTGGGGAATTGACTCTCCTGTGGATTGGCTTGTGGCCACCGATCTCTGACGGAATTATTAGTACTTGATGGTCGAGCAAAGTTGTGGAAAGCGCCCAGCCCACAATTGAGTGGTGCAACCTGGGGCAGGCTACAGTAAGTATGATCTGAGTAAGAAGGACGAGGCTGGGCCCATGAGCCACGAATGCGAGCAAGCCCAGGAGCAAGCCGGTGGACAGCTATTCCTCCATGGCCGGTGTTCAGCTCCTGCCTCCAGGTTCTGCCCTGAGTTCTTTGACCTTGGGCCCCTGAGTTGGATCAACTGTGACCCAGGATGTAAGCGTGAATAAACGCATTCCGCCTCAAGTGTGGATTTTGGATTCTCAGAGTGGTTTGTCACAAGCAATGGAAACAAACTACAAACCCTGGCATACTTGCAATTTTCACCTTCTGCTACCTGGAGTGGTAGGATTATAGGCATGCTGCCATTACATCAAGCTTTCTGGTAAATCTCTTTTTTGGTTTTTTGTTCTTGAGATAGGGTCTCCCTAGTAGCCCCACGCTGGCCTGGAACTTTTCTGTAGACCATCCTGGCCCTGAACGCACCTCAGAGAATCAGCGCCTGCTCTCTGCCTCCCTAGAGCTGCGGTTAAGAGGGCATTCTGAGTCAAATCTTAGAGGCGAGTTCCAGGACAAGCCTGCGGCGCTACAGGGCACCCTGTCTCTGGAAAAGACAAAAAAAAATTTTTACTCTAAATACTAGATTGGGAGGCAGAGGCAGGCCAGGATACGTTCTTGTCGTGAGTTTCAAGGCCAACCTGGGCTACAGAGTTAAGTTGAGTTCCCAGGGGAGAACCAGCTGGTTGGCTTACATAGGGAGACCCTGTCTCGATAAAGACCAAAAGAAAATAATAAAATTAACATAGTAATACTTTTTCTTTTCCTCAGTGTAAGGATAGGAATGTTAGGGCTTCAGCAGCTAAGCAAGTTGTTTTCTCCCACTGAGCTCACGCTAGGAGTCAAGGCCTAAAGATACTGTTAATTATAAAATTCATCTATATTTCACATCTTTGTATACACTTTTGTTTTAAACTTAAGAACGTTAAGGACCACTTCACCCTCTCAAAATCCAAACAACATTTCGGTTGTTGATTGTTGTTTTGTTGTTGTTGCTATTTTTATTAAAGACCAAGCGTCTTCGCTGTACGCCCCCAGCTGCCCTGAACTCACTATCGAAGATCCAGGCGGGCCTGAACTCCCGAGGTTCTCCGTGGCTCTGCTCTGATCGTTAGCCATGGGCTGGATTAAAAAAGACCTCGTGTGAGGCTGACAGCACACCCAGGACTTTCTATTTTCGCTGAACTAGGTACAGAGGCTAGGAGAAAACACAAAGTTAAGTTCAGTTCCCTCAGATGTGTGATTACAACTCTCTCGAACAACAAATAGATTACTCCTCAGTCTAAGGTTCCTGCTGATGTTAGGCATTGGGTTTTTCTAGGAGACATGCCATCCTTAAAAATGGCTGACACCCACTTGTTATACGCTGCAAAGGATCATAAAACAAAATGTTTTAACGCTGGCACAACCAAACACTGGTCTTTTATGTCTTCTCCACTTTGAGTTGCTGGAGGCTTCATAAAACACTTGTTTAGAAAGAAACAAATGTTTAATCTCCTGGGAAAAGCCTGCCTCGTGTCAGGTCCTTTTCACCAAAGAACACACCACCAGGATGTACCCATACGAGGGATGTCTATGCCTGCATGACGGCACTGGCATTTTAGGGACACACTTCACAAAGTTTACTCCTGTGCCAAGGACAGAACCAATGGAAGGCCAAGTTGGCCACAGCTGAACCAGGCCTAAGCTGCCCTCATCTCCGTCTGCTGGGCCTAGGCGCCATTACTCCTGCAAGGAGGCTGTCTTAGTTGAGTCGATGGGTTTCAACAAATGACACCGTAATGCGCGTACTAATGTGATAAAGATGACTTAGATAAGGTCTGTCCTCTGAGATGGAGTTGTGATTCTCGGTTCTATTGATGTGTTTACCACGAGTGAGTTTGCAATAATAGGTATGTGCGCTCATGTGCACGCTGTGTATTTCCCTAGTGCGTAGCATGTGTGGGATGGCCAGCAGAGTCCAACATCCATATGTCTTGTCTTCTTCGTCATGCTCCACCTTATATATTTGGAGACAGGGCTTTTGTATATTCTGAACCCTAGAGTTCACTGTCTTCATCTTTAGGCAACTGCGCTGGCAAGGCCCAGGACCTAAACGGTCCTATACTTCACCAGTGTTGTGGTTTACCAGGTTGCTCATTAGTCAGCTTTACAAAAATGTATTAATACGTCGGTTGCATTGGGGATCCAAACTGAGGTCTCAGTGCCTGATGCAGCAAGTGTTTTACCCATGGACCCATCTCCCCAGCCCTTTTTATTATCTTTTTTTTTTTCATTTTCTCTCATCTCTCTCTCTATATTAATTATATATAATGTATTTAGTATATATATTTTTAAATCCTAAGTCCTACAGTCCTGCATAAACCAGCCTCCTTCCGGGGCACACCCCCTTGCACGCAGCTATGCCACCCACATCTCTCCAGCACCAAGTCCCCCTTATGTCCCNTACCAAGGATTAGACTCTGGGCAAGTTATATACCCAAGCCTCTCTCTACTCTTCTGTAAAATGGGGAGTAATAGCAGACTACATTCTATCAAAACATAGGACTCACCTAACACAGCACTTCGTGTAAGCTATCTAAATTAAAATCTGATGACATTTTCCATTAAGTGATATATAGTAATCAATGAAAATCCAACCCTACACTACTTTCATCATTATTAGTAAATCCTTTCTGATTAGGCAGGACTTCAAAAGGCTGGAATGTCTCTACCATCCACATTGTCAGATTCCATTGGTCTAAGTCAGGCCCTGAACTTGTTTTAACGTGCCAATTTTACAGTTGAGTCCAGACATTAGGCATGGGTGAATGACAAATATTTATAGAGAGGGAAAAAAAAAACCTTGACAGATACTGCTTTAGAACATATTGAAGGATCTGGGTCAAATTTTGGGTGATTCCCCTGTCCCTCCAACAGAGGGATTTATGGTTTGAGTAAAAACCATTACGAACACATTGGTTTCTTCATTGGTTTCAGTTTGAGTTTCTATGTCCTCCAACAGTGAAATCACACTCAGCTTCACAGCTTAGGTCTCAGCCTCCCACGTGAGTCAGAGCCACGTGATGGAGCCCACACTGAAGAACTGAAACCAGAGGAAGACACAGGCCAGGTTAGTAACCCATGTATTTTTTCCTTTCCTTTTCTGTCCCTTTGCTGTTTTGTTTTTTGTTTTTTTTTTTTGTCTTTGCTTTGCGAGCACGGTCTCCCTGTAAGCCCCAGCTCTCCTGAACTCAAGCTCTGTAGAACCAGGCTGGCCTCGAACAAATCCACAAAAGATCCATCCTGCCTCTGCCTCCGACTAGTGCTAGATTAAAGGCGTGCGCCACTACGCCGAGCTAGTACTACTAACAGAGTTATGAGTATGTAGTCAGCCTGGCTCTAGCATGATGCCTACAAGCTTCCAGGATGTTGTAGTACTATACATTTTTTGTCATCACCCTTGTTTTTTTGTTTTATTTTGGTCTTTTTCGAGACAGGGTCTCCCTAGATCCTCAGCTGGTGCCGGAACTTCTATGTACACCGGCTGGCATGAACTCCCCAAGAGATCCCCCGCCATCTGCCTCCCATCTGCTGGATACGGAACGGTCATGAGACACCCCACCAGGCCAATAATCACTTTATTTTATTAGCCTAAAAAATTATAATTGATGTGTATTATATGGGGGTGATGTGTGTTGTGTGGGTGTGTGCATGCTCAGTGTGTGTCGCTGTAGGCCTGTCAGAGCCAGAAGACTGTGTGGCAGTTCCCTGATACCTTAAGAGTTATACGAGAGTGTGTAGTTAGCTCACAGTACAAAGTGGAACTAGAACTCCAGCCTCTGCCTCTCACCATGCTGGGATTAAAGGCGATGCCACCAACCATGGCCTGAGTGTGCTGGGATAGCTTTTAGCTGTCCAACTTGTACATACCTGCGGTGTGAGGGAGGCCTCAATCTGGGAATTGACTCCAATTGGATTGGCTTGTGCCAACACAGCGCGGAGTATTGTCTGATGGATCGGTACACGATAGCAGTGTGGAAAGCGCCCAGCCCACAATGAGTGGTGCCACCTGGGCAGGTATATTATGTAGATATAAGAAGGCAGGCTGGGCACTTGAAGCCAGAGCAGACAAGCCAAGGAGCAAGCCAGTGACGACCATCCTCCATGGCCTGTTGGCTCATTCCTGACCTCCAGGTTCCTGCCCGGAGTTCTTACCTCGTGGGCCTCCCTGATGATAACTGTGACCCAGGAAGATGTAAGACTGAATACAAACCCTTTCCTCCCCCAAGTTTAAAGGTGTCCGGTGCAGAGGTTTTTTGTCAACAGCAATGGAAGACAAACTACAAACAGATAATGTACGGTACCAGACAACAGTGCTGGTCATTCTGTGACAGACCTGACCTTGGTGTTTTAGGGGAAGGGATTGTGGAGCGTTTGGAAATTTGGAGCTGGGAAGACATTGAATGCTATAGAGGTTATTGTTGCGAGCTATGGGACAGTTTTTGCTGAAGGAGATGTAAGAAGAATTGAAGGACCCTGGCTTTGGTGAAGTTTCTGAGTTGCAAAGGAGACGCAAGAGAATCATTCAGGACTGTTTATGCTGTCGGTTCTGGTCAGCTGGGGCTGTGGAGACTCAGCCCTGGTACCAATGACAGCATCACACAAACCCGAGGACCACGAACCTCGAAGGTCGACACCCAACTTTTCGTTGGTACTCCGGGCAGCAATCTGCGATGCTCGTTTAGCTGGGTACCTGACAAACATCAAGCCATGTACAAGTAACAAGAGACCAGCCACACCCACGACATCACTCACACCATCCTGAGCTAGTGAACTACATCTGGGAACCACACCGAATCAACAACACCTACCACCGAGCAATAACTCTTCCCAACCACGACAAAAAGTGACCGTGAACCAGCACACCAACTTACCCCAGAACAAGAGCACGTGTGACCCCCCAGAAAGAAACACGGCCTGAAGCCTCCACCTCTCTTGAGCCAGCTGGAAAGCCGGCACTTACCGCGCGATGGACACACCACACGCACGCCCGACACTCAAACAAAACACACGGTAACGGTACACCGTCAAGAGCATTACTCCTCTCCTTACATATGGCTCCGAAGGCATACTGCTTTGAAAACTACAATTATCAATCCACCCAATCCTATCAGCACAGAGCAAGAGCGGGTCACAGACAGGCAGACACGACGGCTCATCGGCCCCACTGTGTTGAGCCCGCAGACCGTCACACCCACTGACACACCCAGAAGAAAGTCAACGGGAATATAAGATCCACCCACTTGCGCTGTGGAAGCTGCACCTCAAAGCAGTATGCTCGTGGAAGACACCACCACAGCAGGATTCGCAGGGGTACATGCGGAAGAGAACTGAGGCTATCGCACCACGAAAGGGCTCAAGAACACGCGACGGACCATTGCGTCTAGCACTAAACGGCTTGCCTGCCTCAGTTTCAGTGGTGTCCCCAGCTTTTTGGAGATACGCCAGCCGGTAACCCTGGGAGACCACCCAAAGAGCAGCGGTAGGTGCCTAACACGATGGAGTCCCCCGGCCATCTCGGGGGCACTCCACCTCGTAACAGCGAGCCCACGATGACACTGACATGTGCCACGGACCGGCAGAGCTCGCGAGCGGAGACCGGGGGAGCTGACCGCACGGGACGCCTTTCCCCAATGCCAAGAGCCCAGAACGATCCACAGATGTGAGATGGTCAATCCACTTGTTTCACAGCCTTGAGCTACTTTGCTGACTTAGCGGTTTCATGCGTCTTTCAGACGAGTGAACACCATCCTGACTAATCTCACATCCCTATGAACTAAACTCACATAACGTAATCTTGTTTTGCGATCTCTACAATACCACTGTCTAGCCACAGCTTTAACGCAATTACACCTTTCTTTAACCACCTAGACTGACTGAACCTCTTCTAAAAGTCCGCATTTGGACCGCTAGCTACGTTCATTTCACGAAGGAACTCGTCGACTCGGTTCTTTTGAAAGGTACTGTCTTAGGCTTGTGGATTAATCGTTTAACATCCATACCTTTCGTGAGGATAAGACAAAACTGAGCTCGAAAGGTGGGATATAGGTGATTTGTGTTTTTAGGTGTGCAGTTGACAAACAGGGGCCTCATCTTTGTCTGGATAGCCTTTAGTGTTTCAAAGTTGACCCTATACTCTGGGTCGTTGAGCATGGACAGGCCTCAACTGGGGAATTGGACTGTCCTGTAGGCATTGGTGTGGCCACACGATCTTGACGGAATATTAAGTACTTGATGGTCGAGCCAAAGTTTGTGGAAAGCGCCCAGCCCACAATTGCAGTGGGCACCTGGGGCAGGCTACCTAGTAGTATGAATCGTATAAGAAGGACGAGGCTGGGCCCTATGAGCCACGAATGCGAGCAAGCCAGGAGCAAGCCGGTGGACAGCAAAAAAAAAAAAAAAAAAAAAAAAAAAAAAAACAGAAAGGAACAGAAAGGAAAGGAAAACATACATGGGTTCTCCTGGCCTGTGTCTTCCTCTGGTTTCAGTTCTTCAGTGTGGGCTCCATCACGTGGCTCTGACTCACGTGGGAGGCTGAGACCTAAGCTGTGAAGCTGAGTGTGATTTCACTGTTGGAGGACATAGAAACTCAAACTGAAACCAATGAAGAAACCAATGTGTTCGTAATGGTTTTTACTCAAACCATAAATCCCTCTGTTGGAGGGACAGGGGAATCACCCAAAATTTGACCCAGATCCTTCAATATGTTCTAAAGCAGTATCTGTCAAGGTTTTTTTTTTTCCCTCTCTATAAATATTTGTCAATTCACCCACTGCCTATGTCTGACTCACTGTAAGAATTCACTTAAAACAAGTTCCAGGGCCTGACTTAGACCAATGGAATTGACAATGTGGATGGTAGAGACATTCCAGCCTTTTGAAGTCCTGCCTAATCAGAAAGGATTTACTAATAATGATGAAAGTAGTGTAGGGTTGGATTTTCATTGATTACTATATATCACTTAATGGAAAATGTCATCAGATTTAAAATTAGATAGCTTACACGAAGTGCTGTGTTAGGTGAGCTCCTCATGTTTTGATAGAATGTAGTCTGCTATTACAATCCCCATTTTACAGAAGAGTAGAGAGAGGCTTGGGTATATAACTTGCCCAGAGTCTAATCCTTGGTACAGAATTGTCATGATCTTTATGGAACTTTCTGTCAATTACAAAATAAACTTGTTTTGAGCCGGGTGTGGTGGTGCACACCTTTAATCCTAGCACTCGGGAGGCAGAGGCAGGAGGATCTTTGTGAGTTCAAGGCCAGCCTGGTCTACAGAGTGAGTTCAGGACAGCTGGGGCTACAGGGAGACCCTGTCTCAAAAAGACCAAAAATAAATGAATAAATAAATAAATTATTAAATAAATAAATAAATTTGTTTGGAGGCCAGGTGCAAACCCTTTAGTTCTGGCATTCAGGAGACAGAGGCAGGTGGATCTCTGTGCGTTCAAAGCCAGAAGGTCTACTTAGTGAGTTCTAGGCCAGCTGGGGCTACAGGGAGAACTTGTCTCAAAAAGACTAAACCATCAAACAAATAAATAAACAAACTTGCTTGAAGCAAAAAAGAGCTTAGGATCTACTTTGTGAGTTCAAGGCCAGCCCGGTCCACAAAGGGAGTTCCAGGACAGCTGGGACTACAGGTGGACCGTATCTCAAAAAAGACCAATAATAAATAAATAAATAAATAAATAAATAAATAAATAAATAAATAAATAAATAAATAAATAAATAAATAAATAAATAAATAAATAAAATAATAAATAAATGAGAGCTGTAGACCTGGCTCAGGGGTTAAGAGCACTGGCTGCTCTTGCAGAAGACCCAAGTTGAGTCTCAGCATCCACATGGTGGCTAACAACAATCCATAACTCCAGTTCCAGGGAATCTGACACCTTCTTCTGACCTCCACAGGCATTGCTTGACACAAGTGCATTTACACACACATATAGGCAATGTACTCATACACATAAAATATTTTAAAATAAATAAATAACTGAAAGAAAAATAAATGAACAGTATAAAAGAAGAGGTATACAATGTGATGATGAGGATGGGTTGTTGTTTCTTTCTTTTATTATTATTATTATTATTTTTTTTTTTTTGGTCTTTTCGAGACAGGGTCTTCCTGTAGCTCCAGCTGTCCTGGAACTCACTATGTAAACCAGGGTGGCCTTGAACTCACAGAGATCCACCTATCTCTGCCTCCCAAGTGCTGGATTTAAAGGCCTGTGTCACCATGCCTGGCTTTTTTCACTTTTTAAAGGAGGGTTTATTTTTATTTTTTTTGGGGGGGGGTCTTTTTGAGACAGGGTCTCCCTTTAGTCCCAGCTGGCCTGGAGCTCGCTCTATAGACCAGGCTGGCCTTGAACTTACAGAGATCTGCCTGCCTCTACCTCCCGAGTGCTGGGATTAAAGGCATATGCCACCACCCCCAGCCTACAAGGGTTTATTTTTATTTTTTTTTTATGTATATGAGTGTACTGTCTGCATGTACGTAGGTGCCTTGCAATGCTGTGGAGGTCAGAAGAGGGTGTTGGATTCCCCTAGAATTGGAGTTAAAGAAGGTTCTTAGCTGCCATGTGGGTGCTGGGAATCGAACCCAGGAGGTTTTAATTTAATTACAACACTGGGCCAACACTCAACATGGAAGGAATGTGGCCATGAGGAACGGTTACACACAGCCTTTTATAAGTACAACAGCCAATCAGAGCTTAACACAACCGTTAAAGTTACCAATCAAAGGGAAGCATGCCAAGCAAGCAAAATGGAACTTAATGGCATCTTCCCGCACTATCCCTGAGTTTTTGTAATCCATTATTTCATTCCCCCGTTGTTGTGAGATTTTTCACATCCTTGAAGAAAGTTCCCACGAGCTGACCTCAGTAGGTGTTTCTGAGGTGAAATGATCTCTGCTGCGGAGAGGGTGTATTTGGGTCCTTAGCATCATGAGCTTGATAGAATTTACCTACTAGTTAATAAATCTGACAGGTGAGTTAAGAATGCATGGTCCAGTCAGGCGTGGTGGCGCACGCCTTTAATCACAGCACTTGGGAGACAGAGGCAGGAGGATCTTTGTGAGTTCAAGGCCAGCCTGGTCTACAGAATGAGTTCCAGGACAGCTGGGGCTACACGGAGACCCCGTCTCGAAAAGACCAAAAAAAAAAAACAAAAAAAAGTTTTGGCCGAGCCATGCTGAAAAGAGGCATAGGATGTGGCATCTAGGGTACCCCCTATTCAGTGGGTCTATCTAAAAGACTCCCAAAAGTATAGCTATAGAGAGACCAAAGTCCTTGACTGGTGGTGCCTGTGAAGGAGAAGTGAAGGCAAGAATAGTTAGGTACATTTTCTAAGCAGTAAACCAGGATGGCCTCTAATTCAGAGACCCAGATCCGCCTGCCCACGCCTCCAAAGTGCTGTTTTATTATTTTTTTTTAATTTTTTTTTATTAATTTTATTTATTTCTGTATGTGTATGAATGTACTGTCTGCATGCAAGTTTGTGCACCCGTGTCGTGCAATGCCGCGGAGGTCAGAAGACGGTCTCGGATTCCCCTGGAACTGGAGTTCTCCTGGAATTGGAGTTTCAGACGGTTCTCGGCCGCCATGTGGGTGCTGGGGATCGAACCCGGGTCCTCTGTAAGAGCGGTCGGCGCTCTTAACCGCTAGGCATATTCCAGTAACTAGGTGTCCATTCCTTCTGTCGTCCTTGATGACACAGCTAATTCTCTACATCTGGCTGGAGACCCCTCAGGCATCTCTGATACCTTTTCAGTGGTACATGGGATCTACACTATTTTTATAACAACATTAAAATATTTGCTTTATTCCCTTTTGTTCTCTCTGGATTTCCCAGGGAACACATCATATGTAATATTGCAGCAGACTGAAAATCCAGTGACCTTCTATTAAACCACCTATTCATATTCAGAGATTTGCAAAACATAAAATAAAGCAGTACCATTCTTCTCTTTAACTTTTGGAAAAAGTTATTTTTTTATAAAAGATGTTTGTTTATTGCTAGCAACATAATATTTTGTTGGTATTTTTATTTTTATTTATTTTGGTCTTTTGGAAACAGGGTCTTCCCTTTAGTCCCACTGGCCTTGAACTCACAAAAAAAAAACCGGCCTGCCTCTGCCTCCTCCGAGTGCTGGGATTCAAGGAGTGCGCCAACACTCCTTGGCAGCTTTTGCTTTCTAATATCATAAGTTATCTATTGGCATAATGTACAAAATTGTTTGGGGTCAGCAGTCATTTTACTTATGCAAAAGAGTCTTGAGATCAAAATGTTTGGGAAGCCCATATGTTAGGCTCACCATAGACATTGTCGGATTATACACTAATTATGATATACAAAACAATGCCCGGGGATATAGTGATTAGTGATAGAACACTTACCTAGCAAGCACAAAGCCGACGAGGTGGGAGTCCTCAGCAATAAAAGAATAGCAAAACAAACCCAAAGCAGAAAAAAAAAAATAGGGATCCACACACACAAGAACAGCTGTGGCTCCTAGATGTATGCAAGACTATCATCACTGATTTAGCCCAAACCAGCAGATGACTATGTCAGGATTGTTGTAAACAGTTCAGCATCTCTGCTTTGCCTACTGATGGGTTCATGTGATCGACATTTATTTAGCATTGAGATTAATCACAGCAGTTACTAAAAGAGACAAAGTTTCTGCCCTTGCAGACAAGGTTTCTGCCCTTGCAGACCCTATTTCTAATAAAACGTGCACCAAGAAGTCAGGATCGTCAATTATTTCTGTTTTATAAGGGTCAATGTGTACAGCTGGTATTTGTGACTGTGGAAACAGTAGGATGAGAATCTCTAAGTGTAAGAATTCCTGCTTCTTCTTCTCCCTGGGCCAGTGCACTGAAGCGGGAAATGCATATTATTTTATCTGTATAACAGTCCTATAGTTGAATAGGTTAAAGTGGGTGTGGTGTGCACACTTTTAATCCCATCTCTTGGAGGCAGATGCGAGGCGAGCGCTGGGAATTTCAAGCCAGCGGCTGGGAGCTCTGGGTCTCCAGGCTTCATTATTTAATTAATTAATTAATTAATTAATTAATCATATGTCTTCATAAGTAAAGAAATAGAAACTAATAGGAATGGAGAATTTGAGTTGTCAGCTAAGCAGGGATAGAATCCAGAGCTGGAGATGCAACATAGTGGTAGAGTGCTTGCACATGTGAGGGCCTAGCTTCCGTTCCTAGCACAGTGAGGGGAGAAGAGCCAGAATTTGTGCTTTTTTACATATATTTGTTTTAGGTAGTCGGTAGGACTTCCCTTTTAAATAGTCCCCACATCCTTTTTACAAAAAGCATCACCCCGTTAGCCCAGCCGGGCATGGTGGCGTACAACTTTAAATCCTAGCATTTGGGAGGCCAGAGGCAGGCGGATCTTTGAGTTCAAGGCCAGCCTGGTCTACAGAGTGAGTTCCAGAAGCAGCTGGGGCCATAGGGAGACCCTGTCTTTAAATAAATAAATACACAAAAAAAACCCACAAAAAAAAAAAAGAAAAAACGAAAAAAACAAAAAGTAGCACAAACAGCTTGTTTGTCTAACCGAGATGTGTATTTTGGAGCACATTCTCACATGGGTCAGAGAAAAATGGTGAAGAAACCTTCCCCACATCCAGACTAGAACTCTTCTACTGCAAAAGCCGCTTGTGAATCTGTATGACACTTTCAGCTGGTGCTTTTGGCACATGCCTTTAAATCACAGCAAGCACTGGGAGGCAGAGGCAAGGTAGATCTCTCGCTGTGATTTCAAAGGCAGGCTGGTTACATAGTGAGTTCCAGGACACCGGGCTACAGGGAACACTGTCTAAAAAAAAGAAACAAAAATAAATAAACTAAAAAAATCAAATCAGTGTGGCATTATCAAAAGGGATTTGCCCAAACCTAATTCAGGAAAAGGTGCAGTTGGGAACCTCAAGGAAGCTGAGAGAACCTCCTACAAGGGCACTGACATACATAATTCTATACTCTAGGAAAAAAACCCTCAGCAAGGTCTGTGTTTTGCATCAGTTTTACTGCTATAGCTACTTCAGATTTCAAACCACTTATTTCGTGTCAGGACATAATTGGTGAATGATATTGCTAGAGGCAATTTCTTGGATTTCACTGATTTTTTTTATTATTATACTTTTTTTTTTTAAACAGGGTTTCCCCGTAGCCCCAACTGTTGGAACTCACGAGGGCAACCAGGCTGGCCTGAACGCAGGAGATCACTGTCCTCTGCCCTCCCGAGTGCGGGACTACAGGCCGGTGTCCCCATTCCTGGGCCTGATCTTAAATATTTTCTTTTCTTTTCTTTTGTTTTAATTGAATGTTTTTGTATTTCACATACAATCCTTTATTTACTTCTCAATTCAGTTCAGGCATATTCCCCTTTCCCTTCCCCTCACCCGACCTGCTGCCCACCCCACCCGCCAGACCATGTAGTTCTGCCATCACTGTCCTGTATCTTTCTCTCGTCTTTTTTTTTTTTTAATGTAGAATTCACCTTTTTCTCCATTAATTTTATATTACTCTAAAATATGAGATATAGATTTTACCCTATACAGTAATTATAGAGAGTTTGAGAATAAGTGGGGGGGTGGATCTAAAGCCCGTGGGAGAGATGTTCACAGTATACCAACTAAGTTTTTGCCTTCAGATAAACAGAGATATAAAAATAATGTCATTCGGCTTGCCTTTCATCTGGGGGATTTGGTGTTAAGTATCCACCAATGAGGGAAACCATTCTACTGCTTGTAGTTCTGGGACTGGTTTACTTCACTCAGCATAATGGCTTTGATCTTCATCCATGTAACCTGCAAAGTTCATAATGCCATCCTTCTTAATGAACCGCTGAATAGTACTCCATTGTGTAGATGTACCACATTTTTGTCAGCCACTTGTCTGTTGAGGGGCATTTAGGTTGGTTTCCAGCTCTTTGCGATTGTGAAGAGAACTGCAATAACATGGACATGCATGTAATCTTTGTGTGGATAGTCTTCATCAAAGTAATACCCAGGAGTGGTATGACGGTCAGGTGGTAAGCTCATTCGAGTCTTTTAAAAAGGGTTCGCCACACTGCTTTTCCATAGTGAGTGGACAAGTTTGCATTCCCACCAGCAGGGATGATGTTTCCCTTTTCTTTTCCCCACAACCCTCTAACATCTGTTTGTCTTTTTGGTTTTCACTGATCTAGCTAGTCCGTATTGGAGTGAAGATAATATCTGAGGAGTGGGTTTGTAATTTTTGGCATTTCCGTAAATATTTTCTTGAAAACAGGATCTTGCTCATTTTCTTTTTTTTGGTCTTTTTGTGAGACAGGGTCCTCCTGTGGCCCCCAGCTGTCCTGGAACTCACTCACTCTGTAACCAGGCTGGCCCTGAACTCACAAAGATCCCGTTGCCTCTAGGCCTCCCTGAGTGCTAGATTAAAGGCGTGCGCAACCATGCCCCTCATCTTGCTCTATTTTCAGGCTGACCTGGAACTCAACTGTGACCTAAGCTGGGCCACACAATCTCAACAAATTCCTCCTGCCTCAGCCACGTAAGTGCTAAGATTATAGACTTGTGCCACCATACGGATAGCTGTTCAAACCATAAAAATTTCTCATTCAAGAGCTTCATGGTACCTCCATGGTAGGTTTTCTGGTCCCACAGGAGCCTCTGGTCTGTCCCCACACTACCTCCTCTTTCCCTCTCACCTTGCTGGAGATGGTTCTCCATCAGCAATCAAAAGATACAGTTAGTCATGCCCAGTGTGGTGACTGCTTTGTGTCTTTACTCCAGATACAGTTGGTATTTGTGACTGAAACCCAGTATGGTATGGAACCTCTCAGTGTCTTTCAGAACTCTAAGGGACTAGAAATAAGTCTCATTTACATGGAGAACATATGTATATGCTTACAATAAGTGGTAAAATCAGAGCAGAGCCACAGTTTTGCTATGCACCCTCTGCTTCCAAGAGTTTTGATGAACACCCTCTTCAGCTGATATCATTCTATCATTTGAAATAGTGACAATCAGTGCAGTGGATTCAGCAGGAGGAGGAGCCTGGTGATGGTAGAATCATCAGAAAGGAAGAGTCATTCCTCAGACATCTGAGTTCCATGCATTTTTTTTTTTTTTTTTCCTTCCTGCCTCCTGCCTCCCAAAGTGCTAGGATTAAAGGGGTTGCCCACCAAGTGCCCAGCTTAAAGACAGTTTCTTAGCCGCCCTGTGGTGCTGGGGAATCGAACCTGGGCCGCTGGCAAGAGGCATCCGGTGCTCGTAACCACGAGCCATCTCGTTGAGGCCCAATTTTCATTTTTCACATTTCTGGATGGTCACTTGAAGAGGTAGCTCCATGACAGACCATGGCCTTAGCATGCATAAGGCTGTGAGTTTAATCCCTAGAATGCATTTCTGTACACTGCCCCCCCCCCCCCCAAAAAAGACAAGTTTCTGAACCAGGTCTGGTGGGTGTAGGCTACTCAGGAAGCTGAAGCCAGGGGATTGCCAGATGAAGGTCAGCCTGGGCTACCAGGCTACATTCAAGGCAATCCTATGCAACTTAGTAAGATCCAAAAAAAAAAAAAAAAAAAAGATCCATAAGCAAGCCAGCATTGGTGCTTGGCACACCTTTAGTCAACAGCACTGGGGAGGCAGAGCAGGCAGAGCTCTGGAGTTCAAGCAAGGCCCAGCCTGTTCTACATATTGAATTCCAGGCCATCAAGAAGTTATCACATGGTGGCAGGAAGGCAGGAGGATCTCTTGTAAGGTTGAGGTTGGCCTGTGAGTCCCAGGCCAGTTGGGGAGACCCTGTCTCAAAAAAGGAACCAAAAAGTTTTAATCTATAAAGAAGTTTGGAGAGTTGTAGCTCAGTGACAGAACACTGGCCTAACCGGCTTTGAGGCCCGGGTTCAATCCCCAGTACCACAGTGAGAGAGAGAAAGTTTCTTCTTCCACTCTAACAACAGCTGCCAATAGGTCCTTCGCACGGGCAATGCAATGCTAGCCAAAGAAAACATCTCTCCCCATGGCGCTCTCTCCTTCAGAGAGCAGTCATTAAGAGGGTTGACCCAAGAAGTTTCAGCGGCAGATCTGTTGCCCAGCTTATCAACTTCTCTCCAACCTTTGTCCTGTGAGCTTCGTGAAGTTTGGGTGCATGCAAGGGGCTGGCAGGAAGACAACACCTCCCTGTTCTAGGCAGTCTTCCCTGTCTTTCCACAAAGCCCCTTACCATTCTTTCCAATCTCGTAACCATATTAAAATAGGAACCTTTCTCTACTGTTCCTGAATCTGATGACCTGGAGAACACTTGTGGAAAGGAAGAATGGCCATTCTAGCCAGGTACTGAGAGCCAAGTATATTTGCAGCTGGCAAAAGATCACGGTGAACTGACGTCTTTCTACTGTCTCAGCAAATCGGTGTCAGCTTTTCTCTTCCAGTTAAAAATTTTGGCACCCACCTTCTCCTCCCATCTTCAGGTCATGAGTAACTCACAACAGGGAGAATGGTATTTCAGATGGGCTGGTATAGTTTCAGGGTCGTCTGGAGAAAAGCAAGTTAGAACTCAGTGAACTATTTGTAGAATGCAACCCCTATGAAAAGGTCAAAATCACTATTTCAAATAGGGATGATGTGGGGAAGAGGGGCTTCTCACTAGTGTGTTTTCTAGATCTTGGTCCTGTGTTGTCTCACTGTCTACAAAGCAATAAAAGCAGGGACTTTGGAGTGACATAGACTCAGTCTATGACCTTGGTGATGTAATCCATACAGTTGAAGGACAGTTGTAAGTGTTAAATGAGATCATGTAGGCCAGCCACTTGGCTCAAATTTAAGCCAGGGCGTAAAAGAGCCAAACAAGGGGGAAAGGGCGTGGTGGTGCACGCCTTTAATCCTAGCACCAGTGTGAGGCAGAGTAGGCGGATCGTCTGTGAGTTAAGGCCAGCCTGGTTTCATTAAGTGAGTTCCAGGACAGCTGGGACTGAAGGAGAGACCCTGTCTCGAAAAGAAGCCAAAAAAAAAAAAAATTTAAGCCAGGGCTTTTGGTACATGTACACATTTATTTCTAACCAACTTCCTGATCCAAATCTGTTGCTGGTGGTGCCAGTGTCTAGGGCTCTGAAACTACTGTAATTAGCATTAAGAAAGCTGATGGAGACAGAGCCAGGCATAGAACACATGCCTATAATCTTAGTAACTTGGAAGGCTGAGCAGGAGGATCATTGGGTTCCAACCTAACCTAGGCTACATAGCAGGGACAAGGGTTGGTTGAGCAGAGGCCATAGGTCATGGAAGGAAAGGTGGGCAATGTGGCCCAATGGTAGAGTACTTGCCTAGCTTGCAGAAGGCCCTAGCCAGATTGAATGCCTAGCACTAGAAGTACCCCTAGCTGCTCAGAGGGTAGACAAGAAAGAGAAAACAGCTAGGCAAATAGAAACAATGCTTCAGGCAATGGCAGGACCTCCTGGAGATCCTAGGAGGCCTGGGCAAGAGCAAGTCTCACAAAGAAGTACAAGCCTGGGGCTTAGTGGGTGGTTTGTACCCGAGGGGCTTTCAGCTCCTTTTTCTGACTAATTTTAACTACTGAACAAGATGCAACCAAAATCTGAAACACTCAACAGGGTTCCCAATGCTACACCTCCTGATAACCAAGAAAATTCAGGGGCAGGGTGATTGCCGTACACAGCCTCCTGGCAAGTCACTTTCTGACCCATGCCAGAATCAGAGGATGCTTTCAGATATTGTATGGTGAGAAGACTACTCAACTCTGAACTCAGATCAGACTTTTGGGTTGGAGTCTTGGCTGAGCCATTTTAAGGCACTTCAACAGATGGTTGACGTTAGTTCTCAGAAACCCAAGTTTCCCATTAAGCTCATCTCATGCTGGCCTCTCTACCTTGGAGGTCATCTCTCCAGGTTGTTTTATCACTGGTGTTGGGGATTGAACCAGGGCTTTCTGCAACATGCTAGGAGCAAGTGTGCTCTTCTGGCTGGTACCTCGTTTTTTTTTGGTCTTTCGAGACCGGGTCTCCCTGTAGCTTCCACCTGTCCTGGAACTCACTCTGTAGACAAGGCTGGCTTTGAAACTCACAGATCCGCATCCTATGCCTCCCAAGTGCTAGGATTAACCACCATGCCTTGCTTTTTTTTTTCTATGTGTACGAATGTACTGTCTGCAATGCAGTTGCACCATGTCGTGCAATGCAGCGGAGGTCGAAGAGGTCGAAGAGGACGTCGGATTTCCCTGGAACTGGAGTTCTCCTGGATTGAGTTCCGACGGTTCTCAGCTGCTATGTTGTTGCTGGGGATCGAACCCAGGTCCTCTGCAAGAGCAGTCAGCGCGTTTAAATAAAACCACTAGGCCCATCTCCTCCAGCCCCCCCACGGAGTGACACTCTTAAGCCTCAATTCCTCCCCCCTCTAAGAAAAACCTACTTATTAGCACTTGGGGATGTATCCCCAATCAGCCTTCTGAGAGCTGATCTGAGGTGTGTTTGGTGTGGTGGTGTGTGTGTTTGTGTGTGGTGTGTGTTGGTGTTTTTGAAACAAGGTAGCCCCAGCTGGCCTGGAACTCACTTGTAAACCAGCCTGGCCTTGACTCACAGAGATCCATCATGCTTCTGCTGGGATTAAAGGCATGCAACCACCACACACCTGGCCTGATTGATTTATGTAATTTATTTATTTATTTATTTATTTATTTAATATTATTTATTTGGTCCTTTTTGAGACAGTTGGCCTGGAGATGTCTATGTAGATCAGGCTGGCCTTGAACTCACAGAGATATGCCTACCTCTGCCTCCCAGACCTAGGGATGAAAGGCAATCAACTACTACGGCTGGCCGATCTGTGAAAAAAAAAAAAAAAAAATGGGGGCTGGAGAGATGGCTCAGTGGTTAAGAATCTTGTCTGTTCTTGCAGAGGACCCATGTTCAGTTCCCAATACCAATATAGAAGCTAAGAACCATTTATAACTCCCATAACTCCAGTTCCCAGGTGATCTGATTCCTTCTTTTGGCCTCTATGGACACTGACTGCATGCATGGGGCACACTTACACACATGTAGGCAAAACACTCATATATAGAAAAGGAAAATAAATATTTTAAAGACAAAAAAAAAAATAAAGTAGTAGACTAAAGGTTAAATCTACATCATTTATCATGCATAATTTGCTTCCTCATAAAAAGAAATGACAGGGGGCTGGAGAGATGGCCTAGTGGTTAAGAGCGACTGCTCTTGCAGAGGACTTGGGTTCGATCCCCAGCACCCACATGGTGGCTGAGAACCGTCTGTAACTCTGGTTCCAGGGGACTCCAACGCCCTCCTTTGACCTCTGCGGTATTGGACAACAGGGGTGCACAGATCTGCATGCAGACAGTACATTCATACACATAAAAAAATAAATAAAACAGGGCTGGAGAGATGGCCTAGCAGTTAAGAGCGCCGACTGCTCTTGCAGAGGACCCGGGTTCGATCCCCAGCACCCACATGGCGGCTGAGAACAATCTTGAACTCCAATTCCAGGGGAATCTGACACCCTCTTCTGACCTCCGCGGCATTGCACGACATGGGTGCACAAACCTACATGCAGATGGTACATTCATACACATAAAAAATAAATAAAAAATTTAAAAAATAATAATAAAATAAATAAATAAAATTAAAAAAAAGAAATGACAGAAACATATGCAGTACTACAACATTTAAAATATATAAATTGTGTCAGGCCTGGGAGAGCAGCTCAGGGGCAGAATATACTTAGCAGCCCTAGCACCAAAATATTAATTAATGAAATAACTAACTAAAGCAATAAAAAAGTAGGCAAATGGCAGCCATAGCTTGATAGAAGATGGATTGAAACATAAAATGCAGATCATACGATCTAGCTTATTCTAGCCGCTCATAGCCCATTTCCTGGGGCCTCTTCTGCTATACCGAAGCTTTGTACTCTCTTTTTCTCTCTCTTCCTCTTCCTTCCTCCTTTCTTCCTTCCCTCCCTCTTAAGCTTTCATCAATGACTCTTAGAATAAACTTCTCTCTAAAACTAAAAAACAAAATACTCTAGCTTGTTTCCTAGGTGTGGGCTGTGGAGTTGGCTTTGAACATCCTGATGACTCTCAAAGCATCTAGGGGAAACCATTAGTTGTACAGTGCAGAGGACCCCCAGAAACTGAAAACTAACCAGTCGTGCAAGACAAACTCCTTTTGCTTCATTCCAACACCTTCCTTTCATGGATCATCATGAAGATAACTTGCAAGAAACCCGTGGGGTAGTCCATGATAAGGACTGTTACCTGATTTATTATGTTGGGCCTTGGTATAGACAACACAAAAACTAATGCTTTACTTAGAAAAAATAGATTAAAAAATAACCATTTAAATCTTGTACATTTTCTTCCCCGCTATCATGTCAATCCAAGGAAAACCATTGTAGGCTGGTTACACCACCCTGGGACAGTGTCCTGCGTGAAATCCTGCCAAGAAGTTGCATGGGAAATGGGGATTCTGGGTTTAGGCTATGTGGGGAAAGAAGAACTTGATGCTATTTTTCCACAGACAACCTTAAGAAGGAAGAACAGTTTTTAGGAAGTCTCTTGAAAAAGAGTAAACTTACTAGAAGTAAACAAGTTTAAAAGAAGATATAGGCTTGTGCCATAAAAGACCATGGCCTTGACTTTTCAAAGATGAAGGATATGCTTAAAGAATTAAATATACCAACAAGTTTGGGGTAGACCAGGGACTTCACTTTTGGGCTTCTGGGTTTTTTCTTCTTTTTTTTTTATTTATTTTTTATGTGTATGAATGTACTGTCTGCATGTAGGTTTGTGCTCCCGTGTCGTGCAATGCCACAGAGGTCAGAAGAGGGTGTCAGATTCCCCTGGAACTGGAGTTAAAGATGGTTCTCAGGTGCTATGTGGGTGCTGGGGATCGAACCCGGGTCCTCTGCAAGAGCAGTTGGCGCTCTTAACTGCTAGGCCATCTCTCCAGCCCCAGATTTCTGGGTTTCAATGCCTCACTGTATGGAAAACTGTACACACACATTCATGTACACCCACACACTACATACACTTGTATGTACCTTAGCCAGAATACCTGGCTGATTGTAGAGGCAAGTTATTAAAAATAGAGCTCAGGGGTTATTTTGGTGGTTGTTGCTTATTTTATTTTGTATGGTACAGGGTCTTTCTATAGCTCTGGCTTGCATGGAACTGGCTTTGTGGAACAGGCTGACCTTGAATTTACAGAAATCCACCTGCCTCTGACTTCCAGGTGATGAGATTAAAGGTATGCCACCACAACTGGATAGAGATCAATTTCAAAATTTGAAATTGATTTTTTTTGTCTTAGTATTCAAAGTAAATAGTGTCATTCTTCTGTCGTCCTTGATGACACAGCTAATTCTCTACATCTGGCTGGAGACCCCTCAGGCATCTCTGATACCTTTTCAGTGGTACATGGGATCTACACTATTTTTATAACAACATTAAAATATTTGCTTTATTCCCTTTTGTTCTCTCTGGATTTCCCAGGGAACACATCATATGTAATATTGCAGCAGACTGAAAATCCAGTGACCTTCTATTAAACCACCTATTCATATTCAGAGATTTGCAAAACATAAAATAAAGCAGTACCATTCTTCTCTTTAACTTTTGGAAAAAGTTATTTTTTTATAAAATATGTTGTTTATGCTAGCACATAATAGGTTTGTTGTTATTTATTTATTTATTTTGGTCTTTTTGAAACAGGGTCTCCCTTTAGTCCCAGCTGGCCTTGAACTCACAGAGATCACCTGCCTCTGCCTCCTCCGGAGTGCTGGGATTAAAGGCGTGCGCCAACACTCTGGCAGCTTTGCTTTCTAATATCATAAGTTATCTATTGGCATAATGTACAAAATTGTTTGGGGTCAGCAGTCATTTTACTTATGCAAAAGAGTCTTGAGATCAAAATGTTTGGGAAGCCCATATGTTAGGCTCACCATAGACATTGTCGGATTATACACTAATTATGATATACAAAACAATGCCCGGGGATATAGTGATTAGTGATAGAACACTTACCTAGCACACCAAAGGCCACAGGTTTGATCCTCAGCAATACAGAATAGCAAAACCCAAAGCAGAATAGTCCACAACACACAAGACAGCTGTGGCTCCTAGATGTATGCAAGACTATCATCACTGATTTAGCCCAAACCAGCAGATGACTATGTCAGGATTGTTGTAAACAGTTCAGCATCTCTGCTTTGCCTACTGATGGGTTCATGTGATCGACATTTATTTAGCATTGAGATTAATCACAGCAGTTACTAAAAGAGACAAAGTTTCTGCCCTTGCAGACAAGGTTTCTGCCCTTGCAGACCCTATTTCTAATAAAACGTGCACCAAGAAGTCAGGATCGTCAATTATTTCTGTTTTATAAGGGTCAATGTGTACAGCTGGTATTTGTGACTGTGGAAACAGTAGGATGATAATCTCTAAGGTAATGATTCCTGCTTCTCCCATGGGCCAGGCACTGAGCGGGATGCATATTATTTTATCTGTATAACAGTCCTATAGTTGAATAGGTTAAAGTGGGTGTGGTGTGCACACTTTTAATCCCATCATTTGGGAGGCAGATGCAGGCGGAGCTCTGTGAATTTCAAGCCAGCTCTGGGAGCTCTGGGTCCTCCAGGGCTGCATTATTTAATTAATTAATTAATTAATTAATTAATCATATGTCTTCATAAGTAAAGAAATAGAAACTAATAGGAATGGAGAATTTGAGTTGTCAGCTAAGCAGGGATAGAATCCAGAGCTGGAGATGCAACATAGTGGTAGAGTGCTTGCACATGTGAGGGCCTAGCTTCCGTTCCTAGCACAGTGAGGGGAGAAGAGCCAGAATTTGTGCTTTTTTACATATATTTGTTTTAGGTAGTCGGTAGGACTTCCCTTTTAAATAGTCCCCACATCCTTTTTACAAAAAGCATCACCCTTAGCCGGGCATGGTGGCGCACGCCTTTAATCCTAGCACTTGGGAGGCAGAGGCAGGCGGATCTTTGTGAGTTCAAGGCCAGCCTGGTCTACAGAGTGAGTTCCAGGACAGCTGGGGCTATAGGGAGACCCTGTCTCGAAAACACCAAAAAAAAACCACAAAAAAAAAAAAGAAAAAACGAAAAAAAAAACAAAAAGTATCACCAACAGCTTGTTTGTCTACCGAGATGTGTATTTTGGAGCACATTCTCACATGGGTCAGAGAAAAATGGTGAAGAAACCTTCCCCACATCCAGACTAGAACTCTTCTACTGCAAAAGCCGCTTGTGAATCTGTATGACACTTTCAGCTGGTGCTTTGTGGCACATGCCTTTAATCACAGCAAGCACTTGGGAGGCAGAGGCAGGTAGATCTCTGTGAATTCAAGGCCAGCCTGGTTACATAGTGAGTTCCAGGACACCTGGGGCTACAGGGAGACCCTGTCTCAAAAAAAAAGAACAAAAAATAAATAAACTAAAAAAATCAAATCAGTGTGGCATTATCAAAAGGGATTTGCCCAAACCTAATTCAGGAAAAGGTGCAGTTGGGAACCTCAAGGAAGCTGAGAGAACCTCCTACAAGGGCACTGACATACATAATTCTATACTCTAGGAAAAAAACCCTCAGCAAGGTCTGTGTTTTGCATCAGTTTTACTGCTATAGCTACTTCAGATTTCAAACCACTTATTTCTTTGTCAGGACAATTATTGTGACTTATATTTGCTAGAGGCAATCTTCTTTGATTTGCAACTGATTTTTTTTTTTCTTTTTGAAATAGGGTTTCCCCGTAGCCCCAGCTGTTGGAACTCACTATGCAGACCAGGCTGGCCTTGAACTCAGGGAGATCACCTGTCTCTGCCTCCCGAGTGCTGGGACTACAGGCCTGTGTCCCCATTCCTGGCCTGATTCTTAAATATTTTCTTTTCTTTTCTTTTTTTTTATTGATGTTTTGTGTATTTCATACATCATTTCTCAATTCAGTTCAGGCATATTCCCCTTTCCCTTCCCCTCACCCCGCCCTGCCCACCCCACCCCAGACCATGTAGTCTGCCGTAACTGTCCTGTATCTTTCTCTCAGTCTTTTTTTTTTTTTATGCTTAGGAATTCACATTTTTCTCCATTAATTTTATATTACTCTAAAATATGGATATATATTCTTCACCCATATACAGTAATTATAGAGTTTGAGAATAATTGGTGGGTGGATTCTAGAGCCCGTTGAGAGATTCACATTATACCAACATAGTTGCTTTCAGATAAACAAAAATATAACAATAATGTCATTCGGCTTGCCTTTCATCTGGGGGATTTGGTGTTAGTATCCACAAATGAGGGAAACCATTCTCTGCTTGTCTTTCTGGGACTGTGTTACTTCACTCAGCATAATGGCTTTGAGCTCCATCCATTTACCTGCAAAGTTCATAATGCCATCCTTCTTTACCGCTGAATAGTACTCCATTGTGTAGATGTACCACATTTTTGTCATCCACTTGTCTGTTGAGGGGCATTTAGGTTGGTTCCAGCTCTTTGCTATTGTGAAGAGAACTGCAATAAACATGGACATGCATGTATCTTTGTGGTCGGATGAGTCTTCAAAGTATATACCCAGGAGTGGTATGACTGGGTCAGGTGGTAGGCTCATTCCGAGTCTTTTAAGGGTTCTCCACACTGCTTTCCATAGTGATTGTACAAGTTTGCATTCCCACCAGCAGTGGATGAGTGTTCCCTTTTCCCCACAACCTCTCTAACATCTGTTGTCTTTTGTTTTCTTGATCTTAGCTAGTCGTATTGGAGTGAGATAATATCTGAGAGTGGTTGTAATTTGCATTTCCTTAAATATTTTCTTGAAACAGGATCTTGCTCTATTTTCTTTTTTTTGGTCTTTTTTGAGACAGGGTCTCCCTGTGGCCCCAGCTGTCCTGGAACTCACTCTGTAGACCAGGCTGGCCCTGAACTCACAAAGATCCGCTTGCCTCTGCCTCCTGAGTGCTAGGATTAAAGGCGTGCGCCACCATGCCCCTCATCTTGCTCTATTTTCAGGCTGACCTGGAACTCACTGTGTAGCCTAGGCTGGCCACACAATCTCAACAATCCTCCTGCCTCAGCCACGTAAGTGCTAAGATTATAGACATGAGCCACCACGGATAGCTTCAAAACCAGTAAAAATTTCTCATTCAAGAGCTTCATGGTACCTCCATGGTAGGTTTTCTGGTCCCACAGGAGCCTCTGGTCTGTCCCCACACTACCTCCTCTTTCCCTCTCACCTTGCTGGAGATGGTTCTCCATCAGCAATCAAAAGATACAGTTAGTCATGCCCAGTGTGGTGACTGCTTTGTGTCTTTACTCCAGATACAGTTGGTATTTGTGACTGAAACCCAGTATGGTATGGAACCTCTCAGTGTCTTTCAGAACTCTAAGGGACTAGAAATAAGTCTCATTTACATGGAGAACATATGTATATGCTTACAATAAGTGGTAAAATCAGAGCAGAGCCACAGTTTTGCTATGCACCCTCTGCTTCCAAGAGTTTTGATGAACACCCTCTTCAGCTGATATCATTCTATCATTTGAAATAGTGACAATCAGTGCAGTGGATTCAGCAGGAGGAGGAGCCTGGTGATGGTAGAATCATCAGAAAGGAAGAGTCATTCCTCAGACATCTGAGTTCCATGCATTTTTTTTTTTCCTTCCTGCCTCTGCCTCCCAAGTGCTAGGATTAAAGGTGTTCGCCACCATGCCCAGCTTAAAGACAGTTCTTAGCCGCCATGTGGGTGCTGGGAATCGAACCCTGGTCCTCTGCAAGAGCAGTCGGTGCTCTTAACCACTGAGCCATCTCTTTAGCCCGAATTTCATTTTTCACATTTCTGGATGGTCACTTGAAGAGGTAGCTCCATGACAGACCATGGCCTTAGCATGCATAAGGCTGTGAGTTTAATCCCTAGAATGCATTTCTGTACACTGCCCCCCCCCCCAAAAAAAAGACAAGTTTCTGAACCAGGTCTGGTGGTGTAGGCTACTCAGGAAGCTGAAGCCAGGGGATTGCCAGATGAAGGTCAGCCTGGGCTACCAGAGTAAGTTCAAGGCAAGCCTAGGCAACTTAGTAAGATCAAAAAAAAAAAAAAAAAAAAAAAAAAAAAAAAAAAAAAAAAAGATCCATACAAGCCAGGCATGGTGCTGCACACCTTTAGTCACAGCACTGGGGAGGCAGAGGCAGGCAGAGCTCTGGGAGTTCAAGGCCAGCCTGGTCTACATATTGAGTTCAAGGCCATATATAAGTATCAGCATGGTGGCAGAGGCAGGAGGATCTCTTGTAAGGTTGAGGTTGGCCTGTGAGTCCCAGGCCAGTTGGGGAGACCCTGTCTCAAAAAAGACCAAAAAGTTATGTATCTATAAAGAGTTGGAGATGTAGCTCAGTGACAGAACACTTGCCTAACCTGCTTGAGGCCCTGGGTTCAATCCCCAGTACCACAGTGAGAGAGAGAAAGTTTCTTCCACTCTACACAGCTTGCCAAGTAGGTCTTCTCACTGGACATGCAATGCTTACCACATCTCTCCCATGGCCTCTCTTCAGAGCAGTCATTAGGTGACCCCAGAAGTTTCAGCTGCAGATCTGTTGCCCAGCTTATCAACTTCTCTCCAACCTTTGTCCTGTGAGCTTCGTGAAGTTTGGGTGCATGCAAGGGGCTGGCAGGAAGACAACACCTCCCTGTTCTAGGCAGTCTTCCCTGTCTTTCCACAAAGCCCCTTACCATTCTCTCTACCATAGTTTAAATATGAACCTTTCTCTACTGTTCCTGAATCTGATGACCTGGAGAACACTTGTGGAAAGGAAGAATGGCCATTCTAGCCAGGTACTGAGAGCCAAGTATATTTGCAGCTGGCAAAAGATCACGGTGAACTGACGTCTTTCTACTGTCTCAGCAAATCGGTGTCAGCTTTTCTCTTCCAGTTAAAAATTTGGCACCCACCTTCCTCCCATCTTCAAGGTCAGGTACTCACACAGGGAGAATGGTATTCAGATGGCTGGTATAGTTCAGGGTCGTCTGAAAAAAGCAAGTTAGACTCAGTGAACTATTTTAATGACAACCCCTTATGAAAAGGTCAAAATCACTATTTCAAATAGGGATGATGTGGGGAAGAGGGGCTTCTCACTAGTGTGTTTTCTAGATCTTGGTCCTGTGTTGTCTCACTGTCTACAAAGCAATAAAAGCAGGGACTTTGGAGTGACATAGACTCAGTCTATGACCTTGGTGATGTAATCCATACAGTTGAAGGACAGTTGTAAGTGTTAAATGAGATCATGTAGGCCAGCCACTTGGCTCAAATTTAAGCCAGGGCTTAGCAGGGCGTGGTGGTGCACGCCTTTAATCCTAGCACTTGGGAGGCAGAGGCAAGCGGATCTTTGTGAGTTCAAGGCCAGCCTGGTCTACGGAGTGAGTTCCAGGACAGCTGGGACTATAGGGAGACCCTGTCTCGAAAAGACCAAAAAAAAAAAAAAATTTAAGCCAGGGCTTTTGGTACATGTACACATTTATTTCTAACCAACTTCCTGATCCAAATCTGTTGCTGGTGGTGCCAGTGTCTAGGGCTCTGAAACTACTGTAATTAGCATTAAGAAAGCTGATGGAGACAGAGCCAGGCATAGAACACATGCCTATAATCTTAGTACTTGGAAGGCTGAAGCAGGAGGATCATGGGTTCCAACCTAGCCTAGGCTACATAGCAGGACAAGGGTTGGTTGAGCAGAGGCCATAGGTCATGGAAGGAAAGGTGGGCATGTGGCTCCATGGTAGAGTACTTGCCTAGCTTGCAGAAGGCCCTAGCCAGATTGAATGCCTAGCACTAGAAGTACCCCTAGCTGCTCAGAGGGTAGACAAGAAAGAGAAAACAGCTAGGCAAATAGAAACAATGCTTCAGGCAATGGCAGGACTCCTGGAGAATTCCTAGGAGGCCTGAGGCAGATGCAAGGTCTCCAAAGAAGTACAAGCCTGGGGCTTAGTGGGTGGTTTGTACCCGAGGGGCTTTCAGCTCCTTTTTCTGACTAATTTTAACTACTGAACAAGATGCAACCAAAATCTGAAACACTCAACAGGGTTCCCAATGCTACACCTCCTGATAACCAAGAAAATTCAGGGGCAGGGTGATTGCCGTACACAGCCTCCTGGCAAGTCACTTTCTGACCCATGCCAGAATCAGAGGATGCTTTCAGATATTGTATGGTGAGAAGACTACTCAACTCTGAACTCAGATCAGACTTTTGGGTTGGAGTCTTGGCTGAGCCATTTTAAGGCACTTCAACAGATGGTTGACGTTAGTTCTCAGAAACCCAAGTTTCCCATTAAGCTCATCTCATGCTGGCCTCTCTACCTTGGAGGTCATCTCTCCAGGTTGTTTTATCACTGGTGTTGGGGATTGAACCCAGGGCTTTCAACATGCTAGGCAAGTGGTGCTCTTCTGCTGAGGTACACTCTTTTTTTTTTGGTCTTTTCGAGACAGGGTCTCCCTGTAGCTCCACCTGTCCTGGAACTCACTCTGTAGACCAGGCTGGCTTTGAACTCACAAAGATCCGCCTGCCTCTGCCTCCCAAGTGCTAGGATTAACCACCATGCCTGGCTTTTTTTTTTTTCTATGTGTACGAATGTACTGTCTGCATGCAGGTGCACCATGTCGTGCAATGCCGCGGAGGTCAGAAGAGGTCAGAAGAGGACGTCGGATTTCCCCTGGAACTGGAGTTCTCCTGGAATTGGAGTTCCAGACGGTTCTCAGCTGCCATGTGGGTGCTGGGGATCGAACCCAGGTCCTCTGCAAGAGCAGTCAGCGCTTTTAACCACTAGGCCATCTCTCCAGCCCCCCACTGAGGTACACTCTTAATCCTCAATTCCTCCCCCTCTAAGAAACCCTACTATTAGCACTTGGGATGTAGTCCCTAATCAGCACTTCTGAGAGCCTGATCTGAGGTGTGTGTGTGTGTGTGTGTGTGTGTGTGTGTGTGTGTGTGTGTGTTGGTGTTTTTGAAACAAGGTAGCCCCAGCTGGCCTGGAACTCACTTTGTAGACCAGGCTGGCCTTGAACTCACAGAGATCCACATGCTTCTGCCTGGGATTAAAGGCATGCACCACCACACCCTGGCCTGATTTATTAGTTATTATATTTATTTATTTATTTATTTATTTATTTATTTATTTATTTTGGTCTTTTTGAGACAGTTGGCCTGGAGATTTCTATGTAGATCAGGCTGGCCTTGAACTCACAGAGATATGCCTACCTCTGCCTCCCAGGACTGGGATTAAAGGCATGCACTACTACGCCTGGCCGATCTGTTTTTTATTTTATTTTATTTATTTATTTTATGTGTATGAATGCACTGTCTGCATGCAGGTTTGTGCACCCATGTCGTGCAATGCTGCGGAGGTCAGAAGAGGGCATCGGATTCCCCTGGAATGGAGTTCTCCTGGAATTGGAGTTACAGACGGTTCTCAGCCACCATGTGGGTGGGGATCAAACCCGGGTCTTGAAGAGCGGTCGGCCTCTAACCGCTAGGCTATTTCTCAGTCTCCAGCCAATCTGTTTTTTTAAACTTTAAGTTTTAGTTTTGGGACCTTGTTACATAAACCATACCCTTCTTGCTCAGATATTTAACTTGTTTTTCAGCATCCCCTATGGGCTAGCTCAGCATAGCTGCCCCTCATCTTGGTACCTGCTCATCTCCAGTGTCTAAGACTGGAAAACTTGATCACTTTCCTTGTGCTTTTCCTGAATTGAGTCTTGACTTCCATTTTTTCTAGCTTCCTTCTCTGATGTCAAGGTCCACATCTGCATGGTGGTGCACGCCTTTAATCCTAGCACTTGGGATGCAGAGGCAGGCAGATTTTTGTGAGTTCAAGGCCAGCCTGGTCTACAGAGTGAGTTCCAAGACAGCTGGGGCTACAGGGACAGGAGACAAAAAAAAAAAAAAAAAAAAAAAAAAAAAAGATGTGTCTCCAAATCTCTCTCTTTCTCTATGAATCAAAACAACTTTGGTTTAAATTAAATGCTTTCCATGCAACTCATTTAGAAGGCTTGGACCTGTTCATGAGAAAGTGAAAGTAGCTGCTAATCCTCTTTATATAGGAAGAAAAAAACAAAACAAAACAAAACAAAACAAAACCCTAGCAAGTCATTTAAACCCTTTCCCCCCTGGTAACTTAGCACAAATAAGTGAAGTTGTTTGACTGGTATCATCTTTTCGAATTGAATTCCCTCCTTTGCCACAGATAAAGATGTCATAGGCGCTTTTACACTGAACACTCCTGCTCAACTCCTTAGGCAGGAGAAATAATTGGCCTTTTCCTTGAGGAAAGGTAGTCACAGAATGTGTCTGAGCTATTCTCTTGCAAATCCCCAGAGTACTGAATTATAATGCCGTCTAGCTTCCAGTGTGTAATTCCTCAGCCTTTGAACACCAGTTGTGCATTGCTCTTTTTCTGCCCAGCCCTGGCACTGAAAAAGAATCCAGTAGGTGGCCAGAGAGCCTTCAGAAGACTAAAGAGAGCTTTGGAGAGCCATTGAACCCGGGTTGAAAAAGAAAACATGTTGTGTTTTCATATAGCAAAGATTGATTGAGGAGTTAGATGGTGTTTTGGGACCCCAGCCTAAGGACAGGTGACTTTACACATATTACAAATGACTGTGTTTAACTGTAGCTAAATGAAGTTAAAATAATCCCTGAAACTGGAGCCCCAATTATTGAAGCAAGTGCTGAGCTCAGACACGGTAGCCCTACGTCATTTTACCCTTTAATTATATCATCCTTCACAGTCTTCCAGCAAAGCCCTGAGTATGCTCCCCCACACCTGAAAGAAGTCTTTCCATACCACATGAGACAACCCTCAGGAGCTCTGCAGGCTGAGAACTTTGCCCTTGTAAACCACTATGGTAAAGAACTCTAAGGCTGGAGCCTGCGATAAGGAAATTGCTCTACATTGTTTTATGGGGTCCAGAATTCATTCAGATTTCTGTAGTGTCCCATATTCTCTGACTTAAGCTACAGAAGCCTAAGGACCCTGCTCTTACCCAGGTCTCTAAACCTGGCTGCAGCTAGGGCATTTCATTTTGGCAGACTCAGGGGTACGCAGGGTCACTGGTGTGTTCTGAGGGACAGTCTGCATTTTGAAGTAAAATCTCCACTGGATCTGACTGCCTTCAGCATTCACAAGGCAATGGTTTTGTTTGAGGTTATTTTGGTTTTGGTTTTGTTTTTCTTCTTTTTTTGAGACAGGATCTCTCTGTAGCCCTAGCTGGCCTAGAATTCACAGAGATCTGTCTCTTCCTCCCAAGTGCTGGGATTAAAGGCACACTACACCATACCCAGCTTTGTTTGAGTTTTTATTGTGGTGGGGTATAAATTACATAAAGTGTTACCATCTTAACTATATTTAAGTGGAGAAGCCAGTAACATAAATCACACTCACACTGTTGTGCTACCATCACACCATCCAGCTCCACAAACCTTTCCATCTTCCTAAACTGAGACTCTGTCCCCATGAAACTATAACTTCCCAGTTCTCCTCCCCTTAACCCCTGACAACCTCCATTCTGCTTCCTCTTTCGAGGAGTCTGACTGCTCTAGGAACCTCATGTATGTAGAGTAAGGCAGTATTCATGGCTAGTTATTTTGAATAGCATGATGTCTTCAAGATTTATCAACTTGTAGCATGTGTCAGAATGTCGTGTGTGTGTGTGTGTGTGTGTGTAGTGCTAGCATCAAAAGACCAAAAAAAATTTCATTTATCCATCAGCAAACCTTTAAGTCAGTTTCACCTCTATCATGAATAATGTTATTATCAACAATGTACAAATACCTTTTCTTTTCTTTCTCTTTTCTTTTCTTTTCTTTTCTTTTTCTATGTAGACCAGGCTGGCCTTGAACTCACAGAGATCCTCCTGCTTCTGCCTCCCAAGTACTGGGATTAAAGGCATGCACTACCATACCCAGCACAAATACCTTTTCAACACTGTTTTTAGCAGGTTAAATAAATATTTTATTATTTTTATTTTATGTGTATGAGTACATTGGCTACATATATGTAAGTATACACATGCCCATAGAGATCAGAAGATGACCCATTGGATTCCCCTGGAACTGGAGTTATGGATGGCTGTCAGGGTGCTGGGAATCAAACCACAGTCCTCTGCTGGAGTACTCAGTGCTCTTAACTGCTGAGCTATTGCTCCTTTTTAAACATTTTTTGTTTTGATCTTTTTGAGACAGGGTCTCCCTGTAGCCCCAGCTGGCCTGGAACTCAGTCTGTAGACCAGGCTGGCCTTGAACTCACAGAGATCCTCCTGCCTCTGCTTCCTGAGTGCTGGGATTAAGGGCATGTGCCACCACTCATCTTTTTTTTTTTTTTTTTTTTTTTTTTTTTTTTTTTTTCCCCCTTTTTTTTTTTTTGCCACCATTCAATCTTAGATGGTTGTTAGCTGCTAGGTGGGTGCTGGGAACAACCCCAGTCCTCCGCAAAGCAGTAGGCTCTCTTAACCCCTGAGCCATCTCTCCAGCCCCCTAAACATTTTTAAGACAGAGGTCTTACCAGGTAGCCCTGGCTGACCTGGAACTCCCCTATATATACCCCGGCTGGCCTTGAACTCAAAAAAATTCACTTGCCTTTCCCTCTTTTTTTTTTTTTTTTTTTTAAGAATAGAGAGGGCATTTATTGGGAATAAAGTTTCTTCATAAAATATCTTTCATATTATTGCTGGTATTTTATTTGTGAAATACTAACATACCCAGACCCATGTGAGCTTGAAATTGTGACACACAGTTCTGCATCCTAGTCTAGAACATGACAACACCGAACCTATGGCCTTTCCCTCTTAAATGCTGGGATTAAAGGCATAGCACATGCCATGCGACCGGAGTAAAACACATCAGATCAATTCTTCAGGAATAAACAGAAATGTTTGCTAAGAATCATAGGACAACTCTATTTTTAATTTGTCAGGAGTACCATAATGTTTTCCATAGACTCAATGCCATTTTCCATCCTAACCAGTGGAGCAGAAGAGCGCCAGTTTCAGACAGGTTTGTTACTTTTGGGTTGTTTTGATAATAGGTGCCCTAGACCTAAAAGGCGCCCACTTGACTATCATTTGGGTTTTCTTGCATGGTTCCTGCTCTCTTAATTATAGATTTATAGTAGTTTTTCTAATGTTTTTTATTATACTTAGTCTACGTGTGTGTGTGGTGTGTGTGTGTGTCTGTGTGTCTGTGTGTCTGTGTGCTGTGTTTGTGTGAGTGATGCATATGTGAGATCAGAGAACAACTCACAGAGTTGGGTTTCTCTCCTTCCACCAGTGGGTTCCCAGAACAAAACTCAGGTTGTCAGGTTTGGCAGCAAGCAACTTTACCCACTGAGCCCCTTTGCTGACCCTAGAATATGTATTACAAAAGACAAACAAACTGGTTTTTAGTCTTCCCATCTCAATATTCTGTTAACTCTCTTCATATACATAAGCTTTTTTTTCTTTTCTTGCTTACATACAAGCCTTGTTAAATGTTTGCTTTGTGGATCTGCCTGCCCCTGCCTTTGGGGTGCTGAGGATTGAAGGAGTGTGCCACCACACCTAACATAGAGAGAAGTGTGGGGGGCAGCTTGCTCTGTACCNGGTGACTGCTTTAACAGAGCAAAATCTGTCCCTTCCTCATCTCTCTCTGGCTCCCTTGTAAGAACCCCCACCCCCCACCCTGCTCCCTTTCATACACACTCCTGGCACAATGCCACTCATCACATGTCCTGAGCAGAGCCAGGCTCAAGATGGTGACATCCTCCTGAATCCAAAGATCTCTGAGGTAAATACATAAACTTCTCTTCTTTATAAATTACTTAGCTTTCATTATAGAAATCAAAACCAACAATAAAAAAGGATTCATTGCAGTAGAAAAAGAATAGAGAGGGCATTTATTGGGAATAAAGTTTCTTCATAAAATATCTTTCATATTATTGCTGGTATTTTATTTGTGAAATACTAACATACCCAGACCCATGTGAGCTTGAAATTGTGACACACAGTTCTGCATCCTAGTCTTAGAACATGACAACACCGAACCTATGGCCTTTCCCTCTTAAATGCTGGGATTAAAGGCATGCAGCACCATGCACCAGACACTTCTCAATTCTTCAGGATATAAACCCAGAAATGTGTTGCTAAGTCATAGGACAACTCTATTTTTAATTTTCAAGGAAGTACCATAATGTTTTCCATAGACTCAATGCCATTTTCCATCCTAACCAGTGGAGCAGAAGAGCGCCAGTTTCAGACAGGTTTGTTACTTTTGGGTTGTTTTGATAATAGGTGCCCTAGACCTAAAAGGCGCCCACTTGACTATCATTTGGGTTTTCTTGCATGGTTCCTGCTCTCTTAATTATAGATTTATAGTAGTTTTTCTAATGTTTTTTATTATACTTAGTCTACGTGTGTGTGTGTGTGTGTGTGTGTGTGTCTGTGTGTCTGTGTGTCTGTGTGTCTGTGTGTGAGTGATGCATATGTGGAGATCAGAGAACAACTTGCCAGAGTTGGTTCTCTCCTTCCACCATGTGGGTCCCAGAAACTAAAACTCAGGTTGTCAGGTTTGGCAGCAAGCAACTTTACCCACTGAGCCCCTTTGCTGACCCTAGAATATGTATTACAAAAGACAAACAAACTGGTTTTTAGTCTTCCCATCTCAATATTCTGTTAACTCTCTTCATATACATAAGCTTTTTTTTTCTTTTCTTGCTTACATACAAGCCTTGTTAAATGTTTGCTTTGTGGATCTGCCTGCCCCTGCCTTTGGGGTGCTAGGATGAAAGGAGTGTGCCACCACACCTAACATAGAGAGAAGTGTGGGGGGCAGCTTGCTCTGTAGCCTTGGCTAGCCTCAAATTTATAATCCTCTTGCCTCCGTTCTAAGGGCTGGGATTACAAGTGTGTACCACCAGATCCAATGAGAGTTTGGTTCAAATAAATCCCAGCTCTTTTACTTACAAGATGCATGACTTTTCCAGGTGTGGTGGTGCACACTGTTAATCCCAGCACTCTGGAGGTAGAGGCAGGTGGATCTTTGTGAGTTCAAGGCCAGCCTGGTCTACATAGCGAGCTCCAGGCCAGCTGGGACTAAAGGAAGACCCTGTCTCAAAACGACCAAAAAAAAAAAAAAAAGATCCATGGGGGCTAGAGAGATGGCCTAGCAGTTAAGAGAGCCGACTGCTCTTGCAAAGGTCCCAGGTGCGATCCCCAGCATCCACACGGTGGCTGAGAACCATCTTTAGCTCCAGTTCCAGGGGAATACGACACCCTCTTCTGACCTCCTTGGCATTGCACAACATGGGTGCACAGACCTACATGCAGACAGTACATTCATACACATAAAAAAAGATGCATGACTTTAAGAAAATTTTAGTTCAGAATTTAACATAGCAGGTTTTAAGAGATAATGGTTATGGGCCAGTCATGGTAATATACACCGTTAGTCCCAGCACTCAAGAAGCAGAGGCAGAGGCAGAGGCAGAGGCAGGCAGATCTCAGTGAAGTCAGGCCAGTTTGGTCTACGTAACAGGCACTAGGCCAGCTGGAGAACTTGTCCCAAAAATATAAAAAGACAAGAGAGAGAGAGAGAGAGAGAGAGAGAGAGAGAGAGAGAGAGGCATGGTGGCCCATACTTTTAATCTCAGCACTCGGGAGGCAGAGCCAAGGTGGATCTATGTGAGTTCAAGGCCAGCCTGGTCTACAGAGTAAGTTCTAGGTCAGCTGGGGCTACAGGAAGACCCTGTCTCAAAAAGAAAGAGAGAGAGAGAGAGAGAGAGAGAGAGAGAGAGAGAGAGAGAGAGTTTGGTTGATACTATTAGATTTCTTTTTTTCTTTTTTTTTTTTTTTCGTCTTTTCGAGACAGGGTCTCCCTGTAGTCCCAGCTGTCCTGGAACTCACTCTGTAGACCAGGCTGGCCTTGAACTCACAAAGATCCGCCTGCCTCTGCCTCCCAAATGCTAGGATTAAAGGCGTGCACCACTATGCCTGGCTCAGTTCTTAAATGTTTTAAAAAATGGATATCAGTTATTTTGGAAGATTTATACAAGGTAAACAATTTTATTTACAATTCATAACAATAATGCTATCTAAAACAAAGGCAAAAGAAGGATTGATTCTATATTGAAGATAGAGGTTACTTCCTCTAAAAACACCCATCTTTGTATGAAGGCTTTATGAGCCTTCTTATAGATTTGACCACTGAAGGAAATCAATTTGCTTGGGTGCTTTTACAGGGAATAACTTCTATTGTTCTTTCCACCAGTTTCTTTAGATTCTAGAAACCTGTCCCTTATTTTCATATGTGGTTTAAATTCCACAACAATTTTTTTTAATTTAATTTTTTTTTTATTGATGCTTTGTGCATTTCGTACATCATTTTCCAATTCAGATCAGGCATTTTTCCCTTTCCCTTCCCCCCCACCCCCACCCCATCCCAGATCATGTATTCTGCCATAACTGTCTTGCATCTTCTCTGTTTTTTTTTTCTTTTCCTTTTTTAGCTATAAGTGATAATCCATGAGTACAAGCATCCTTCGTGCAAAACCAATTACAGGCTATTTGTTCCAAACCCCCCAGCCCCACCATCCAGTGGGGGGTGACATGTTGTTTGTTCAATCAAGTTGATCAAATGAGTGTCCAGACTACATCGCTGTAGTTTCACCATTCACCCCAATCGGAGCCTTTACATTCTACCATGCCCCCTCTTCCGCAGGTTGTTCCCTAGGCTTAGAAAAGGGGCACAGGTGGATGAGAAGTAAAACAGTCCACTCTCTCTGGAGCTGTTGACTTGGACTCTGGTCAATTCTGGCTGTTTCCTTTCAGGGGCTGACAACAGAAAGACTGCATCAGAAAATGGACTGAAATGGTGAATTGGGAAGGGGGGATGGATGGGAAAGGGACACGGGAGTATATTCGATTAAGGCATATTTAATTGACATGAGTTCAGCAAGTACCCAGTTTCACCTAGACACTGTCTACAGGAAACAATTTTTTTTTAATAAAGAGCCTCCCTGTAACCCCAGCTGGCCTAGAACTTTCTGTGTAGACCAGAGTGGCCTTGAAGTCACAGAGATCCAACTGCCTCTGCCTCCTGAGTGCTGGGATTAAAGGGGTGCACCACGACGCCTGGCCCCAAATTCCATACTCTTAAACTAGATAGTATTCGGATTCCAGGTTTTTATCTATCTATCATCTATCTATCTCTCTATCTATCTATCTATCTATCTATCTATCTATCTATCTATCTATCTATCATCTATCTGGTCTTTTTGAAACAGGGTCTCCCTATAGCCCCAACTGTCCTAGAACTCACTCTACAGACCAGGCTGGCCTTGAATTTACAGAGATCCACGTGTGCTGGGATTAAAGACATGTGCTACCACACCTGGCTTGGAGTCCAGATTTTTATCTTATGTGTATGACTGTTTTGCCTGTATGTATCTAGTGTGTACAATACCTGCTGAGTCCAGAAAAGAATGTCAGATCCCCAGTGGAGTTACACATGGCTTTTAGCTGCCAAATAGGGAACTGAACTCAGGTCTTCTGGAAGACCAGCCAGTGCATTTAACCACTGAGCCATTTGTCCAGTGCCCTTCCTCCCTTTTTTGAGACAGAGTTTTACTATGTAGCCTCAGCTAGACTGAAACTCAGTACACTATGTAGACCAGGCTGGCCTCAAACTCACAGAGATCCTCCTGCCTTTGCCTCCAAAGTGCTGAGATCAAAGGCATACATAACCACACCAAAACTAAATTGTTGATATTTTAATAATGACTGCTTTCTTGATATAAAAGAAATTTTTTCCTTATTTTTATCTCTTGTTCATCTTTTGTTTCTTTTTTATTTATTTATTTATTTTGTCTTTTCGAGACAGGGTCTCCCTTGTAGCCCTAGCCCCAGCTGTTCTGAAACTCACTCTGTAGACAAGGCTAGCCTTGAACTCACAAAGATCCAGCTGCCTCTGCCTCCCAAGTGCTAGGATTAAAGGCGTGCATCATCTTTTGTTTCTTTTGCTTGAAACAGGATCTAGCTAACTTACTGTCCAGACTGCTCTGGAACTCATTTTGTTGCGCAGGTAGGCCTTGAATTTGTGCCAGTCCTGCCTCAGTCTCTTAAGTGTTGGGATTATAGGCACAAACATCCACATCCAGCAAAATACATAATTCATTATAGAGAATTTAGAAAAGGTGGCTAAACATAAAATCAATACAAATAATAAAAATAATACATATGGTTTTCTTTTTCTTTCTTTTTTTTTTTGGTGTTTTTCGAGACAGGGTCTCACTGTAGCTCCAGCTGTCCTGGAACTTGCCCTATAGACCAGGCTGGCCTTGAACTCCCAAAGATTTGCCTGCCTCTGTCTCCCGAATGCTAGGATTAAAGGCGTGTGCCACCACACCTGGCCAATACATATGGTTTTGTAAAATGCTTTTTTCTCTTACTCTGTTTTGAAAATATTCCACTTCTAAACAGCCTTCTGCTATTACTATTTAGTTTGCTGTTCTGTCAGGTGGGTCCATTCCCTTTATATAGTAGAGCCCTATTTGTAGATATCTAGGTTCTCCCAATTTTTCATGATGGAAAATTATCTGACAATCATCCTTACACAATTATCCTAGACTACATTAGATAATTTCTAGAATTTTTTTTTTTTGGTTAGATGATCTTTTATTGAATTACTTTCTCTTGCTTCTTGATTAGCTGAACCACTGTTAATGTCATCTTTGATGTCATGAGGGTGGTGGCCATCCTAGAATTATTCTTCTTAAATGCAGAATAGCTGCTCCATTTCCCTTTATTGGAGGGTGGGGAGAATGGGGGAAGGGTGTTTTCTGGCAATGGAACTCATGATCTTGCACTCTACCATCAAACTACGTCCAACACTTTATGATGTTCCAGGCCAGCCTTGGCTACAGGGACACCCTGTCTCAAAAAAACCCCCCAAAATTTAAAAGAGATATAATCTTGGGGCTGGAGAGATGGCTTGGGGGTTAAGAGCACAGACTGTTCTTGCAGAGAACTCAGATTCCATTCCCAGCACCCACATGGCGGCTAAGAACCATTTTTAACACCAGTTCCAGGGGAATCCAACACCCTCTTCTGAACTCCACAGCATTGCACGACACGGGTACACCAACCTACATGCACACAGTACACTCATGCACATAAAAAATAAATAATAAATGGATATAATCTTTACATTTCCAAGTTTCTATTCAGAGTAATTGGATGTCGTATCATTTCCACATAATGTATTAATATGTCCATTTCTCTCAGCTTTGCTAAAACTAGATGTTGAACTTTTTTTTTTTTTTTTTGTGTCTTTTTGAGGCATGGTCTCCCTGTAGTCCCAGCTGGCCTGGAACTCACTAATTATATAGACCAGGCTGGCCTTGAACTCACAGAGATCATCCTGCCTCTGCCTCCCAAGTTCTAGGATTAAAGGCATGCACCACTACACCCGGCTAGATGTTGAACTTTTATTTATTTATTTATTTATTTATTTATTTATTTATTTACTTTTATTTTTATGTGTATGAGTATACTGTCTGCATGTAGGTTGGTGCACCTGTGTCATGCAATGCCATGGAGGTCAGAAGAGGGCTTCAGATTCCCTGGAGCTGGCATTAAAGACGGTTCTTAGCCACCATGTGGGTGCTGGGAATCGAACCCGGATCCTCTGCAAGAGCAGTCAGTGCTCTTAACTGCTGAGCCATCTCTCCAGCCCCAATGTTGAACTTTTAAAATAGGCTTTGCCAGTTTGATAGGAAAAGAAAACTTGTGTGTTTTACCATTGAGGCTGAACATTAAGATTGATTGATTGATTGACTGATTGATTGATTGATTGATTGATTTTGAGGCAGGGAACTCACTATGTAGCTCTGACTGGCCTGGAGCTTGCTATTTAGACCAGGCTGGCCTCAAGCTCATAGAGACCTGTCTGCCTCTATCTCTGGAGTGTTGGGACTAAAAGTGTTTACCTACTAGTACAATATCTTAATTAAGAGAAAAGCAAGCTGGGCGTGGTAGCGCACGCCTTTAATCCTAGCACTTGGGAGGCAGAGGCAGGTGGATCTTTGTGAGTTCAAGGCCAGCCTGGTCTACAGAGCGAATTCCAGGACAGCTGGGGATCCAGGGAGACCCTGTCTCAAAAAGACAAAAAAAAAAAGAGAAAAGCTTACTGGAAGAGGTAGATCTCAATAAAGAGAGGCAGATCTCAATGAAGTGAATCTCTAACAATTTCAGGACAGCTTACTCTACATAGTGAGTTCCAGGCCAGCCAATGCTGCATAGTGAGACCCTGTCTCAAAAACAAAACAAAACAAAACAAAAACTGCTTCTTTTTTTTTTTCTTTAAAATATTTCCATTTATTAGCCGGGAATGGTGGTGCACACCTTTAATACCAGCTCCTGGGAGGCAGAGGCAGGCAGATCTCTGTGAGTTCAAGGCCAGCCTGGTCTCCATAGTGAGTTCCAGGCCAGCCAATGCTGCATAGTGAGACCCTGTCTCAAAAACAAAACAAAACAAAACAAAAACTGCTTCTTTTTTTTTTTCTTTAAAATATTTCCATTTATTAGCCGGGAATGGTGGTGCACACCTTTAATACCAGCTCCTGGGAGGCAGAGGCAGGCAGATCTCTGTGAGTTCAAGGCCAGCCTGGTCTCCATAGTGAGTTCCAGGCCAGGTGGGGCTACAGGGAGATCCGGTCTCAAAAAAAAATTGTTATTTATTTATGCTATGTTTTTATAAGTTTATGTGCACAAATGTGCAGAATTCTGTGGAGGCCAAAAGAACACATTAGATCCCCTGGAACCGGAGTTACAAGTGATTTTTGAGCTGCCATTTTGGTGCTAGGAACCAAGCCTGGTCCTCTGCAAGAGCAGAAAGCACTCCTAACTACTGAGCCTTCTTTCCAGCCCCATACTAGCCTGCTTGTTTGTTTAAGATTATATAGAAAGTCAGGTGTGGTGGCGCATGCCTTTAATCCTAGCACTTGGGAGGCAGAGGCAGGCTGATCTCTGTGAGTTTAAGGCCAGCCTGGTCTACAGAGCAAGCTCCAGGCCAGCTGGGACCAAAGGGAGACCCCGATGTGGTCTTAGCACTTGTATTAAATCAAGAGACATATGTTTAATTGTGAAACGCAGCTACTAAGAATCTAACTTTAGGGCTGGAGAAATGGTTCAGCAAATGAGAGCACATACTGCTATTATAGAAAACCCAAGTTCAGTTCCCAACACCCATATTGGGAAGATCACAACTGCTTGTAACTCCAGCTCTAAGGGATCCAATGCCTTCTATGGCCTTTTGGGCACTGCGCTGTATGCACATAGATCTCTGTGAGTTCAAGGCCGGCCTGGTCTATGTAGTGAGTTCCAGGCCAGCTGGGACTACAGGGAGACCCTGTCTCAAAAGAGACCAAAAATAAATAAATAAATAAATAAATAAATAAATAAATAAATAAATAAAATAATTTTTAATTCTACTTTTAGGGACTGCGGTTATGGTTCCGTTGGTAGAGTGCTTGTTTAGCATTCAGGAAGCTCTGGGTTCAATCCCAGTAGCACATAAAATGAGGCATGGGGTGAGTTCTGTTGGTGCATGCCTTTAGTCCCAGCACTTGAGCGGGAGATGGATATCTGTGAGTTTGAGGCCACCTTGGTCTACACAATGAGTTCCAAGCCAGCCAGTACTACATAGTAAAATCTTGTCTCAAAATAAAGAAACAAACAACAACAATAAAAATAGGCATGATGGAACACACTTGTAAATCCCAACAGAATCAGAAGTTCAGGGCCATACTTGGCTACATAGTGAGTTTGAGTCCAGCTTCAGCTACATGAGTCTCTGTCTCAAACAATCTGATTTCAAATATATAAGGGCTACTGTTTACTAAGCATGTGCTATGGGCCAGGTGGCTTATTTGAATGCTTTCTGCACATCTTTTCCTTGGATCCTCAGGCAAGGCTGTGAGTGGTAACTCTGGTTGTTTTCCAGGTAAAGGAATTGACTTCAGTAGAGTTAGGTACCTGCATTAGTAGCCCAGCCAGTAGATGATGGAGCCAGCAAATCTTCACTCAGGGTTTCCACTATAATCCACCCCTTCAACCCTCATTGTATTTTATGAAATACAAGTTCTAGGAGACTGGAGAAGAAAGGAAGACCCTTAGTGAATCCTAGAACTTGGATTGCATTGTAGGCAGGAAATACCAAGTGACAGCCAAGGTTCCTATCAGAAATGTGAAGAACTGACAGAAAACATATTGTAGAGAGAAACTGTGGAAAGAAAGAAGGGATTTTCAGTGGAGAGAGCTAAACATTTTATAGTTTCTATTACCAATCTTGTCTGTCACGTTCTCTGAATAACTATATCAAATCCTTGACTTTAAAGATAGTTATTTGGGGGCCAGGCATGGTGACGCACACCTTAAGCCCAAAATTTTGAAGGCAGAAGCAAGTGGATCTCTGTGAGTTGGAGGCCAGCCTGGTCTACATAGTGAATTCTAAGCCAGCCATAGTGAGTCTCTCTCTCTCTTTCCTTCCTTCCTTCCTTCCTTCCTTCCTTTTCTTTCTCTCTCTCCTTCCTTCCTTCCTTTTTCTTTCTCTCTCTCTCTCCTTCCTTCTTTCCTTCCTTTCTTTTCTTTCTTTCTTTCTTTCTTCTTTCTTTCTTTCTTTCTTTCTTTCTTTCTTTCTTTCTTTCTTTCTTTCTTTCTTTCTTTCTTTCTTTCTTTCTTTCCTTCTTTTCTTCATATTCCCAAGCAACCTGAGTTTGATCCCCAGGACCCACAATGATGGAAGGAGATGACCAACACCTGGAAGTTGTCCTCTGACCTCCATAACTGTGCTGTGTCAAACACACACACACACACACACACACACACACACGTGTAATTTTTTTTTTGTCAGGGTCTCCCTGTAGCCTCAGCTGTCCTGGAACCTGCTCTGTAGACCAGGCTGGCCTGAACTCACAAAGATCCACCTGCCTCTGCCTCCCGAGTGCTAGGATTAAAGGCATGTGCCACCACACCCTCGTTACACATGTAATTTAAAATTAAAAGAAAACAGCTACTTCAGTGACTGGGAATGTAGCTTCATTGATAGAGTACATTCTGGCATGCATAAAGCCCCGGGATCTGTCCTCAGTACAGGGGGAAATAAAGATAATTACTTCATGTAATGGGTTTAATGATTTTTTTTCTTTTTGAGACAGGGTCTCCCTGTAGCCCTAGCTGGCTTGGAACTCACAGAGCTCCACCTGCCTCTACCTCCTGAGTACTGGGATTAAAGGTGTGTGCAACTATGCCTGGCTGAATTTTTCATTTTATAACAAAATTGTTACATATTTGGGACTAGAGAGATGGCTCAGTTTTTAATAAGTAAGGAAAAGAAAATAGAGGAAATCAAAATGACAAAAAATGCAATCTCTTATAATCCTACTATTCAGAAATAACCACTTTTGAACATTTTGATGTTCATTCCTTTTTTCTATATTTTTTCTATATTTATTTTTAAATTGTTTTTATTTTATGTGTATGAATGTTCTGTCTGCATGTATATAAGTGTACCATGTGTGTGCAATGCCCACAGAAGCCAAAAGAGGGCGTTGAATTCCCTGGAACTGGAGTTACAAATGGTTGTTAAGTATCCTGTGGGTGCTGAGAGTCAAACCTGGGTCCTCTGGAAGAACAGCCAATGCACTTAACTGCTGAGCCATCTCTCCAGGACCTCTTTCTACATTGATATATGAATATAACTTTTTTCTTGTTGCTTTAGACAAAGGAGAATATATGTTTTTTTAATTTTTATTTATTTATTTATTTATTTATTTATTTATTTATTTATTTATTTATTTATTTATATGAATGTACTGTCTGCATGTAGGTTTGTGCACCCATGTCGTGCAATGCTGCAGAGGTCAGAAGAGGGTGTCGGATTCCCCTGGAACTGGAGTTCTCCTGGAATTGGAGTTACAGACGGTTCTCAGCCGCCATGTGGGTGCTGGGGATTGAACCTGGGTCCTCTGTAAGAGCAGTCGGTGCTCTTAACTGCTAGGCCATCTCTCCAGCCCCAGGAGAATATATGTTTATACTAGCTTTTTTGTTCACTTAAAATCATGAGGGGGGCTAGAGAGATAGCTCAGCAGTTAAGAGCACCAACTGCTTTTGGGGATGACCCAGGTTCGATTCCCAGCACCCACATGGCCGCTAAGAACTGTCTTTAACTCCAGTTCCAGGGGAATCCAACACCTTCTTCTGACCTACGCAGCACTGCATGACACAGGTGCACCAACCTTCATGCAGACAGTACATTCATACACATTAAAAAAAAAAAAAAAAAAAAATAAATATATATATATATATATCATGAAGACTGAAAAGATGGCTCAGCAGTTAAGAGCACTTAATGCTTAATCTTGAAAACTGGAGTAAAACTCTGTCTCAAAAAATATCATCCACTGTAAGTTTGAGGCTAGCATGGGATATAAGAAACCGTTTAGTGTGTGTGTGTGTGTGTGTGTGTGTGTGTTCTCTCTCTCTCTCTCATGTGTGTACATGTATGCATGCCATGGAGTGCATGTGGAACTCAGAGGAGACCTTGCAGGGTCTGTTCTCTCCTTCTACCATATGGGTCCTAGGAATAAACTCCAGTGTTAGGCTTCATGCCAGGCACCTTTACCCATGAACCAATATCATAGACTTTTTTTGGGTGGGGGATTATTTTCCTTTGTTTTGTTTTAGGTTTTTGAGACAAGGTTTCCCTGTAGCCCCAGCTAGCCTGAAACTTGCTATGTAGACCAGCCTAGCCTTGAATTCACAGGGATCTGCCTGCCTCTGCCTCCCAAGGGCTGGGAACCCAGGCACCCATCATCACACCCTGCAGTACTATAGACTCTTCAAGTGAAACAAAGTGTTCTCCACAGTCATTCTAGTGGGAACAAGGAGTTTTGTAGCTTTAGTAATTAATTTCAAATTTTATAGGGGTTGCCTCCAATTGCCTTTACTTTTAGGATTACCATAAATACATTTTTAAGGATATGATCACTTAATACTGACCTGTTTCTTTAAGACTATCTCATTACGGCTATACAGAAGCACTTGCATCTCAAAATCCTATAGTTCAGATAAAATGTTTCCAGACCGTAGACTATTCTCCACATTTGGGCAGAGCATCGCTAAGTTTTCTTGACTACATTAAACTGTCATGGTCTGGGTGTCTTAAATAATAGTAACTTAGGGGCCAGAGAGATGGCTCAACAGTTAAAAGAGCTGACTGCTCTTGCAGGGGACCTGGATTCGATTCCCAGCACCCGCTTAGCAGCTAAGCAGAGAATGGTGGCCCACGCCTTTAATCCTAGCACTTGGGTGGCAGAAGCAGGCAAATCTATGTGAGTTCAAGGCCAGCCTGGTCTACAGAGTGAGTTCCAGGCCAGCTGGGGCTATAGGGAGACCCTGTCTCAAATAAATAAATAAATAAATAAATAAATAAATAAATAAAGTAACAATCTTTGCAAAGTAACCTGGATGTTAAAGGAGTGAGACCTGGGTTGTAGGCAAGGCTGATTTCTGGACATCTGTTCTTGGTTTATAGATGGACTTCTACCCATGTCATTACTTTTCTTCCCTCTGTATTTTCCCCTATCTTAATCTCTTCTTTATCTTTTTTGCAGGGTTGGGGATGGGACACAGGGCTTCCAACATGTCAGGCAGGCACCTCCCATTGATCCGTACCCCAATTCCTAATCTTTCCCTATAAGGATACTCATCACACCAAATTGGCCCACTCCTATGTTCTCATATTTCTTTCTTTCTTTTTTTTTTTTTGAGACAGGGTCTCCTTATAGCTCCAGCTGACCTGGAACTCACCCTGTAGGCCAAGCTGGCCTTGAACTCACAGAGATCTGCCTACCTCTGCCTCCCGAGTGCTAGGATTAAAGGCCTGTACCACCATGCCTAGTATAAAGACTAAAGACGGTTCTTAGCTGCCATATGGGTGCTGGGAATTGAACCTGGATCCTCTACAAGAGCAGTCAGTGCTCTTAACCACTGAGCCACTGAAGCCATCTCTCCAGCCCCGCATATTTCTTTTAATAACCTTTCAAAGGTTCTGTCTCCAAATATGTCACATTTAGAGACTAGGGGTTAGGACTTTGGCATAGTAATTTGGGTAGGTACAAAATACAATTCATCCCTTAGTCATACACTGGCTTTATTTATTATTTGTTGGACCTGGTGCCAAGGGTTTGTAATCCCAGCTGTTTGGGAGACTGAGTCAGGAGAACTACAAATTCAGGTCCTACTTGGGCTACAGAATGAGTTCAAGGCTAGGTTGGTAAGTTACTGAGACTTTGTCTGAAAATAAATAGATAAATAAATAAATAAACAAATAAATAAATACTGGGATACAGCTCAGTTGTAGGGCACTTGCCTAGCATGCATTAGGCTCTGGGTTCAATCTCCATTTCTGAGAAGGAAAAGACTTTTTAATTTTACGTATTTTATTTCTTTGCTGTGCTGGAATTCAAACCAAGGACCTCTTACATGTTAAGCAAGTGCTCTCTACCAGCGAGCTATATACCTGCTGTTCTTGATGAGTGTTTTGTTTTATTTTTTGTTTTGTTTTGGTGCTGGTGATGGAACCTCAGGCCTCACATGCTAGACAGATGCTCTACCACTGAGCTATGCAACCAGCCTCCTGGCTTTATTTTAAAAGATCTCACTATAGTGCCGGGCGTGGTGGCGCACGCCTTTAATCCTAGCACTCGGGAGGCAGAGGCAGGCGGATCTTTGTGAGTTCAAGGCCAGCCTGGTCTACAGAGCGAGTTCTAGGACAGCTGAGGCTACAGGGAGACCCTGTCTCGAAAAGACCAAAAAATAAATAAATAAATAAATAAATAAAAGATCTCACTATGAAGGCAACCAGATTTGTGGTTTTTAAAGATTTTATGGCATTTGTTTTAAACATAACCAGTTGCCTACCCCTGCTTTGTATGTAGAGCCTTGAGGTATGGCAGGCCTATGGATTGTTAGTTCAGGGAATGAACAAATGGATGCCAAGCTGCTTCTTCAGTATTGTGAAGACTTTGTTTTCACTTTATGCCATTCTTCATTCTTTCAAACATCTTACTGGGTTGAGGTGTATAATTCAGATAGTAAAGAGCCCTGGGCTCTATCAGCAGCTATGCACAAATTAGGTGTGGTAGCACAGGCCTGTAATCTCAGTACTTAGGAGGCTGAGGCAGGTTCTAGGCCAGCCTGGGCTATAGTTAGAACTTTTCTCAAACAAGCAAGCAAGCAAGCAAGCAAGCAAGCAAGCAAGCAAGCAAGCAAGCAAGCAAGCAAACAAGATACTACATCCTGAGGTGGATACATGAAAAAGTGGTGAAATTACTAAGGTCATCACCTTGTGAAAGTCAGAGGCAGGGGGCTAGTCATTCCGGTTCCGTGTGTTCCAATGTGAAATGATACCCAAGCTCTAGAATGTGACTCTATTTGTTTCCTAAGAGGGGAAGAGTCTTTGGCTCAGGAAGGTACATATGTGGCTATTTTCAGTGTTGATGAATGGACACAGTTTCTCATGGCTGTCTAGCAGTGTGATTTAGTGCAAATTCTTCAGCACTTTTTAGAACCAAAAACTTTTGGTCTGATCCTTTGACCTGGGAACATGGGGACCCATTCTATAAGAAAGATAACCAGAAAGCTGGAGAGATGGCTCAGCAGTTAAGAGCACTGACTGTCCTTCTTGCAGAGGACTCGGGTTTGATTCCCAGCAGTTAACAACCATCTATAACTCTAGTTCTAGGGGATCCAATGCCTTCTTCTGAACTCCATGGGCATTGCATGACATGGCTGCACTTACATACATACAGATAATACACTCATACATATAAAATAAAAATAATAATTTTTTAAAAAAGAAATGTGTGGCTAGGCATTATGGGCCACTTGACATTAAATGGTCTCCTACTTATAAGCATCTTCTGGGATGCTTAAGTGAAACTACAGATGTTTTAATTTGGTTCTGCCACTCATTTGAACACACGAGGATACACATTCATAGTTGAGAAGGTAGCTCAGTGCCAATACTTGCCTGGTAAATACAGGCCCAAGGTTCAATCCCCATTACTGAAATAAAAAAAAGATAAACATGCATGCTATTTACTGAAGAAGTATTATTTATGCAGATTTTCATCTGATAAGACTGGGAGGTTTTGTTTGTTTGTTTGTTTTCTTAATCTTTCATCTCCTCTGCAGAGGAGATGCAATATAAGGCTACTGAAAACTAGTAAGCAGGGAACTTGCATTATGGAGAAAGGATGGGCTCAAAAGAGCTAGGTTACCTTTTATTAAATTCTGAATATGTATAGCCCCAGCTGTCCTGGAACTCACTCTGTAGACCAGGCTGGCCTTGAACTCACAGAGATCCACCTGCCTCTGCCTCCCAAGTACTAGGATCAAAGGCATGCGCCACCATGCCCAGACTGAATTTTTTTTTTTTTGTCTTTTTGAGACAGGATCTCCCTGTAGCTCCAGCTGTCCTGGAACTCACTACGTAGACCAGGCTGGCCTTGAACTCACGAAGATCCACATATGTATATCTTTTTAAAAACATTTGTAGCTGGGCGTGGTGGCGCATGCCTTTAATCCTAGCACTTGGAAGGCAGAGGCAGGTGGATCTTTGTGAGTTCAAGGTCAGCCTGGTCTACAGAGCGAGTTCCAGGCCAGCCGGGGCTACAGGGAGACCCTGTCTCAAAAAGACCAAAAAAAAAAAATTTTGTAATGTAGAAGCATGGTAAGGTAACAGTGCATCCGTGGAAAACTCATCTGGTGGGTGGAAATTGTGTGTAACTTGGTGATAGAGCACTTGCTGAGCATGTGTGAGGTACTAGGGTCCTTCCCCAGCAATGAAAAAAAAAACAAAAACAAAAATAAAACCAAGCTAAATGCAGCTGGGAACCAGGAAATAAGCAAGTATGGAAAGAAGCAAAGGAGATGCTGGTCCTCCAGCTTACTTTTGACACATTTCTAACAAGCTTGGTTGCCCAGTTTCCTAACCACTGCAGATTAGGACAGATCAATCCGAGGGAGAAGAGCAGGTTGCTATTGGCAGGCACACTGAGTTCAGAGAGAAGTGACAAGGGTCAGCCAGATAGTGAAAGAGGAGAAACAACAAACAGCAGACAAACACACTCCGGTTAGAACTGACTGTGAGGCCTATGGAGTCCTGTCGACTCCAAAAATGAGACCACAAAAATGAGCTGTTTCACCAGGTGTGGTGGCGCATGCCTTTAATCCTAGCACTTGGGAGGCAGAGGCAAGCGGATCTTTGTGAGTTCAAGGCCAGCCTGGTCTACAGAGTGAGTTCTAGGACAGCTGGGGCTACAGGGAGACCCTGCCTTGAAAAGACCAAAAAAAAAAAAAAAAAAGAGCCGTTTAGCCTGTGCTGAAATATTGTTTACGGGCAAGAAAGATGGCTCAGTGGCTAAGGCTAAGAGCACACATTGCTCTTGCAGAGCATTTGAATTTGGTTTCCAGCACCCACATCAGGCAGCTCACAACTCTCTTTAAGTGCAGCTCCAGGGGATCAGATGTCTGTGGTCTCCAGAGGCGCCTGCATTCATGTATTCGCACACACATGTAATTACAAATAATAAAAAATAAAAAAAATCTTTAAACATGAAAAATATTGTTTATTAAAAAATGGCATTAGGAGCTGGGTGTTGTGGCACATACTGAGGCAGAGGCAGGTGGATCTCTGTGTGGTCAAGGCCAGCCTGGGCTACATAGTAAGTTCCAGGCCAGCTGGGGCTACAGGGATACCCTGTCTCAAAAAGATCAAAAACCAAACAAAAAATGACATTAGGACTGGAGAGATGGCTCAGCTGTTAAGAGCACTGACTGCTCTTGTATAGGATCTAGGTTTGCTTCCCAGCACCCAGATAGCAACCATCTGTAACTAGATCTCTAGTTCCAGGGATCCTACAGCTTCTTCTGACCTCCATGGGTACACTTATACACATTCAGGCAATATACTCATACATATAAAATAAAAATAATAAATAAAATATATTTAAAAATGGCATTACCTGGTGGTATAGCTTAGGTCAAATATATTCCTAGCATCCACAGGTTGTTTGCCAACCCCTGGCACCAAACAACAAAGGCAAGATTAGTTATTGAATGATCATAGTATAGCATTGGAGTTCATGGTCATGCCATTTTGTTCATGGATTATTTTTCTAACGTTTTAGACAAGGAAGCTAAAACAAAGCATGACAAGATGCATTCCTTCTACTTCTTTTCTGAGACAGTTCCAGTGTGGTTACTTTATTAAGCACAGTTTGAAACTGCAAATAACATCTCACCACCTGCCAGTATTCTGTCACCCTAGGCTGACCCTTCCTCCAGCCACTTCCTTTATGCCCCTCACCCTTTCCAGCTCCTCCTCCTCCACCTCCTCCTCCTCCTCCTCCTCCTCCTCCTCCTCCTCCTCCTCCTCCTCCTCCTCCTCCCTGGTTCTACCAGTATACCCAGTTCCTGTGCTACCACCCACCAGAGAAATCATTACTTAGGACAACTGGCTGCTTTCTTTTTTTTTTTTTTTTTTTGGTCTTTTTGAGACAGGGTCTCCCTGGAGCCCCAGCTGTCCTGGAATTCGCTCTGTAGACCAGGCTGGCCTTGAACTCACAAAGATCCGCCTGCCTCTGCCTCCCAAGTGCTAGGATTAAAGGCGTGCGCCACCACGCCCGGCTAACTTGCTACTTTCAAGAGAGGTCCCATCCACTGATGCAGCGGAACACCATTCTGGAACTAATTCTCAGCCCTCACTGCCACTCTTACCCCCTTTTATTACCCTACTGAAAATTTAGTATTTATTTATTTATTTATTTATTTATTTATTTATTTATTTATATTTTTTGAGACAGGGTCTCACTATGTAACCCAAGCTAGCCTAGAACTTGCTATGTAGACCAGGCTGGCCTCAAACCCTCAGAGATCCATCTGCCTTCTCCTCTTGAGTTGAGTGTTGGAATTAAAGGTATGTACTACCACATCTGGCTTTTGGCTTGTCTTTAGAGATATCACTTCCTTTAAAACCTTTGCTTGGCTGGGTGTGGTGATGCATGCCTTTAATCCCAGCAGGAATATCTCTGGGAGTTCAACACAGCCTGGTCTACATAGTGAGTTCCAGGCCAGCTGGGGCTACAGGGAGACCCTGTCTCAAAAACACACACACACAAAAAAACCCAAAAAACAAAACAAAAAAAACACGAACAAAAATCACTTTGCTCAAGAATACTGGCTTACCCAAGTCACAGGGAGGGCGTGAATGGTTCTCTGCGTCTGTCTGTCCCATATATCCAACATTGCTCTTTCCTGTTAGTTATCTCCAACTGCTATAATAAATACCTCAGGCTGGGCAGCATAAGGAACAGGTTTCTTTCCTCACATTTCCAGGGGCCAGAAGTCCAGATCACAGTGTTGGCAGGGTTTGTTTCTCCCAGGGGCTCTGTGTCAGTTTGTTTTCTGTTGCAATAACTGAGTACCACAGACTCAGTGCCTTATTGTTTGGTTTTTGTCTGAGTTTTTTGTTTGTTTGTTTGTTTTGTTTTGCCTCTACCTCCCAAGTTCTGGGATTTTAAGTGTACCACCATGCCTGGCTTTCAAACTAGGTGATTTATAGTTTCTGGTTCTTGGTTCTAGAAGTCCAGTAGCATGTTGCAGGGATCTGCTCTGTCCCACAGTCTGTGTGTGGAGTTATCCAGAATGTCCTTGAGTTTCTGATTTCCCTGAGTCTATCTCCAGAGTTCTGGGATTATGGCTGTGCACCAACTCAGAGCTTCAGGCGCCCTGGCCTGGCACTCTTGTCATGCTTTGTTTTAGCTTCCTTGTCTGCAAATCAACCTGGGCTACATAGTGAGACCCAATCAGAAAAGAAAACAAAAATCCATCAATCCTGTCATAGTGGCCCCATCTGATGACCTTCTTTGATTCTAATTATGTCCAAAGTCTCCACCTCCAAATCAGTCAACATAGGACTTTGGACACTAAGCTGTAGGATGAAGCTGTACTCTGTGGTACCTGCTTTAATCCTAGAATTGGAGAGGCAGACTCAGGTGGATCTCTGTGAAATCAAGGCCAACTTGGTCTACACAGCATGTTTCAGGCCACTTGGAGGCCCAGTCTCCAAAACGAAAAGAAAAAAAAAAGTTTTAGCATGAATTTGGGAGGGGGACACAGCCTCCTCTCTTCTTGGCTTGAAGATTCTCTCTCTCTCTCTCTCTCTCCCAGTCAGATTGGATCAGAAGCCACCATACAGTTCATTTTACACGACTCATCTACTAAAAGATCTGATCTCAAATACGGTCACATTCTGGGGTGTTAGGAGTTAAGGCTTACACTCAAATTTGGGGAGACACATTTGAGCACACTGCACTTCCTCTGAGGTCTATGCCCTCCTCCTCCTATTTTCTCATTTCTACTTCCCATCACTCTCACAACAGCTTAAACAGCCACTTCGTACATTTGCTGTCAACCCCATCCCCTTCCTCGTTTTTCTTTGGAAAGCCCATTCCTGTGAATGATCTGTGTCTGATTCTTGCTTTTTATCCATCCAGTGCCTCAGCCCAGTGATTAGGACTTCTCTGCCTTCCCAGCATCCTTGGATTCTCCTTCCCCGAGAGCCCCATGCCCGTTTCCCTCCCTCCTACTCCCAGCCAGCCTTGCACTCCTCTCTGACTTCACCCCCTTCAGTCACTCCCAGCTCTCACCATCTCGGTCCCCTGTACTGTTGTTCACTGCCTCCTTGTTGAACTAGTCGTGCCACACCAACATCTACTCATGTTCAGAATCGTAGAGGTCTCTAGACTCCCTCACTTTGTCTGCCTTGCCCATTTAATGTTCCAGTTTTGGTCACTTTCAGTCTGTTTTCTCTGGCCTGAATCCATGCACAGCATTGGAGGGAAACTAAAGAAGAGCTTACAACCAAGCCTTTCCCTGACTAATATTTTCTCTATGTTCCTACAATTCTCTTTGCATCCCCTCTGTTACAAAAGAACCATCATTGCTTCTCAGCCTTTTGTGGCTAAGTCCAGTGTAGAATTAGATTAGGACTGTCCCTGGAGCCTGTGAGATGGCTCAGGAGGTAAAGAGATGTGCTGCCAAGACTGACTACTTGAGTTCAATTCCTGGGACCATGTGGTGGAAAGAAAGAGCTGACTCTGACCTTCTGTGCAGTGTGGCACATACCTCCCCCAAACTCCCCCCACCATGCACACAAAATAGATAAAAATTGGAAAAAAAAAAAGAATCACTCCAAGGCTGATTTCACTACTTTTCCTCCTCTGCCATAAACACGTGCATGTATATACCCCTCCCTTCCATAACTGACATTTTCTGTTTCAAATATCTGTATTCCCTCCCTCTCTGGATCTAAATTCCTTTCCTGTTGACATCAATCCTCTGAGTGATATATATATATATATATATATATTCCACACTTTCACTCTGATTCTTTAGAGATAATTTTGAAAGTATCCTTGAGGTGGACTCCCCTACTACTATGGCACTAGAAATATTTGGGGCCTGATGATTCTTCTCTGTAGGGTCTGTCCTATGCATTCTATATGGTAAGCAGCACCCCTGGCTTCTACTCCCAATTTGTGACAGGCCAAAATGTCCAGACATTGTTGAACATCCCCTGCAAAGCAGAATCACCTTGGTGGCACATACCTTTAATGCCATGAAGCAGAGGTGGTCAGATCTATGTGTGAAGGAGGTCAGCCTGGCCTTCACAGAAAGTTCCAGGCCAGCTGTGGCTACAGGGAGACCCTGTTTCAAACAAACAAACAAACAAACAAACACAAAGTTAGTGTCACTGGGCACAGTAGCTCAGTCAGAGGTAAAGGCAGAGGCTCTGTGTGAGTTCAAGGCCAGGCTGGTGTACATAGTGAGTTCCAGGCCAGGTGGGGCTACAGGGAGACCCTGTCTCAAAAACACTAAGAATAAGACATGGAAAAGTATGGGGTCTGCCAGGTCACAGGTTGTAGAGTTAGTGACCTCTGCACTAAGTGTGTTGAAATCCACAGACTAGCCAACAGAGGCTTCAGCATTGTCCTGCACATGGGGGGCACAGTACTTGGAGAACAGAAAGTTTGTTGTTACCTTACGTTTATATGAGGGAGGGAGGATGATTACAGACCAATTGGCAATACTTAAAAATGTGCACTCACTTATCTAATTAGGTTCTTTTTTTTTTTTTTTTTTTTTTTTTTTTTNTGTAGACCAGACTGGCCTTGAACTCACAGAGATCCTCCTGCCTCTGCCTCATGAGTGCTGGGATTAAAGGCGTACACCGGGGCTGGAGAGATGGTCTAGCAGTTAAGAGTGCTGACTGCTCTTGCAGAGGACCCAGGTTCAATCCCCAGCACCTACATGGTGGCTGAGAACCGTCTTTGACTCCAGTCCCAGGGAAATCTGACACCCTCTTCTGACCTCCTCGGCATTGCATGACACAGGTGCACAGACCTACATGCAGACAATACATTCATACACATAAAAAAATAAATAAAATTAAAAAAATAAAAATAAAGGCATACACCACCACACCTGGCTCTAATTAGATTCTTTTTAAAAAAAATATTTTTTACTGGGCTGGAGAGATGGCTCAGCCATTAAGAACACTGACTGCTCTTGCAGAGGACCCGGGTTTGATTCCCAGCACCCACATGGCAGCTAAGAACCGTCTTTAACTCCAGTTCCAGGGGAATCTGATGCCCTCTTCTGACCTCTGCAGCATTGCACGACATGGGTGCACAAACCTACATGCAGACAGTACATTCATACACATAAAAAATAATAAATTTTTTTAAAAAATTTAAAAAAATATACTTACTTTATGTGTATTGCCTGTATATGTGTGAATGTACTCATGTTGTTCAGTGCCCGTGGAGGTCAGAAGAGAACGTTGGATTCCCTGAGACTGGAGTCATGGATAGTTGTTAGCTGCTATGTAGGTGCTGGGAACTGAACCCAGATCCTCTGCAAGAGCAGCCACTGCTCTTAAACACTGTGCCATCTCTCTAGCCCTTCTAATTAAATTCTGTTAAACAACTGCACAAGCAACAGCAGCCTTACTGCAAAAAACTCCAGTCAACAGTGTTTTATTGAGATTAGTCAAGACAATCACATAAGCTTTTTAAAAAATTAGTGATTTATTTAATTCTCTGTTGGGTAACAATGCCAACAATAAAGAGGATGGGCCCCCTGGGGTCAGATGTCTGGTTTGCATCTCAGTTCTACCACTTACTAGTTACGTGATGCTGGGCAGTTGTGTAATGTCTCTGCTTCAGTTGCAAAATGGGCAGAATCCTGAGCACAGTGTGGAGGACTTTGCAGCAAGCTCTTACCTAGAAGCCAGCCCTTGGAACAGCACCTGGCACAGTCTGTGTACAGTAAGAGGCAACTGCTACTCAGCTGTTGCTACTTTCCTTTCTCTTCCTTCTCAGCAGCGCACACAGCAGAGCACACTTCCTCTTCTTCTTTAACCCGTTGCTCCCTGGGCCTTGCCTTCCACTCTCTGGTTCTCAGAGCTTGTACTTGGTCAGTTAGGAGCCTTCGTTGCCCTGTTTCAGCGTGGTTGATCACCTTTCCCCTTGGAAGCCTCATCTTCCTTGGCGGATCTGCTTTAGAGGGGGAAAAAAAGGGGACCTCTCCTCACTCCTGCTTCCTTCTCCTCCTAATTGCAGGCATTTCCCTGGGTTCAGGCTGCTGCTCTTTTATTGTTCATTGTCTCTCCAGGCCTTTGTGCTGAGCCCAGCACCCCCTTTTCTTCCACATGTCCCCTCCCCAAGATTCACAGCACTAGTGAACCTCCTTCCCATCTCTAAATGTCTCAGTCAATGGACCAAGCCCGGTAGATTCTGTCTCCTCTGTTTTTCTGCGTTCCTGCACTGCCACATGTCACTTTATTTTTTTTTAATTAAAAAAAACTTTTTTATGTGTATGAATGTACTGTCTGCATGCAGGTTTGTGCACCTGTGTCGTGCAATGCTGCAGAGGTCAGAAGAGGGTGTCGGGTTCCCCTGGAACTGGAGTTAAAGACAGTTCTCAGCCACCATGTGGGTGACGGGGATTGAACCCGGGTCCTCTGCAAGAGCAGTCGGCCGGCGCTGCTCTTTTTATTTTCATTTTTATTTTTTTATTAATTTTATTTATTTCTGTATGTGTATGAATGTACTGTCTGCATGCAAGTCAGTGCACCCGTGTCGTGCAAAGCCGCGGAGATCAGAAGAGGGTCTCGGATTCCCCTGGAACTGGAGTTCTCCTGGAATTGGAGTTTCAGACGGTTTTCAGCCGCCATGTGGGTGCTGGGGATTGAACCCGGGTCCTCTGCAAGAGCAGTCAGTGCTCTTAACCGCTAGGCTATCTCTCCAGCCCCAAGGCTGATTTTAATAAGGTAATAATGGTCTTTTTATTTTCATTTTTATTTTTTTATTAATTTTATTTATTTCTGTATGTGTATGAATGTACTGTCTGCATGCAAGTCAGTGCACCCGTGTCGTGCAACGCCGCGGAGGTCAGAAGAGGGTCTCGGATTCCCCTGGAACTGGAGTTCTCCTGGAATTGGAGCTTCAGACGGTTCTCAGCCGCCATGTGGGTGCCGGGGATCGAACCCGGGTCCTCTGCAAGAGCGGTCGGCGCTCCCAACCGCTAGGCCATCTCTCCAGTCCCGGCCGGCGCTGCTCTTAACCGCTAGGCCATCTCTCCAGCACCCACATGTCACTTTAACACTGATCTGGTGGCCTCTCTTTTGATCTCATGCTTTTTGGTTAATATTGTATAAACAATTTGCCTCCCTTTCTCCCATGTTCAATTGATTAGTTTCTCTTGATTCTATGCCCCACCCACCTTGTTTTTTTCTTTCTTTCTTGACACGGGGTCTCACTATATATCCTTGGTTTCTCTTACAGTGCCCTGCTGTAGCCTCCCAAGTGCTGGGATTACAGGCATGGGCCACCATGCCCAACTTGTGACCTAATTAGATCTCAAATCAGTTATCCTACCTCCACCTCAACAACAGTGCCTGCCTTAGGTCTTTACTCCTTCCTAGGTGAACTCTTCTTTTAATTCCTAATGAGTCTTTTTGTCTCATCTTGTCACTTTCCAGACCATTCTCCACAGTACCATAAGGGAAGCTGGTTACCTTCTTCTGTAAGCCCTTTCTTGGATGAAGTCCAAGTTTGTTGGTGGTTTGCCGAGCCCCCTGGCTGCTTCTCCTGCCCCATCACTTACAGCCTTCCTCCTCCTGCTGCTGCTGTCAGTGAGGGAGGTATTTGCAGTTCAGGAAATTGACCTTGTGTTGTGCTTCTGTGCCCTTGTGTTGGCTGTTCCCAATCCTTTTTGTCTGGTGTGCCCTGCCTCCTCTTCTTTGTCTGGGGGACACCTACACATCTTAAGAGATTCAGCAGACTGTGCCACCTCATCCAACCAGTCTTCTCCAATATCCACATCATTTACAATCCACTTCCAAAGCATAGCCCTATTCTTATTTTATTTATTTATTTATTTTTGGTCTTTTAAAGGGTCTCCCTGTAGCCCCAGCTGTCCTGGAACTCCATATGTAGACCAGGCTCACAGGTACCTACCTGCCTGCCTCTACCTCCAAAGTGCTGGGACTAAAGGCCTGGGTCTCCATTATTTCTTTTAAAAAATATTTTATTATTTTTGTGTATGTGTACGAATTATTGCCTGCATGTATGTAAGTGCACCCATGCCATGCAATGCCCACAGACATCAGAAGAGGGCATGGGATTCCCTGGAATTGGAGTTATGGATGGTTGTTAGCCACCATGTGGGTGCTGAGAATGAAACCCAGTCCTCTGCAGGAGCAGCCAGTGCTCTTAACCACTGAGCCACTTCTCCACCCCCCTTCTCCATTATTTCTACCTCAAGGCTCAATGTTACCTACTCTGTTACCTCCTACCTCAGATGGGCTCTTACCTTCAACTTCCTCATTTTTGTTCTTCTCTCATTGACCTAAGATGCAGCTGTTAGCTTGGTCTTGATTTCTTCACCTCTATTTCCCCACCTCCTATCCCTACCAGATACTTCTCTGAGAGTTCTCCCCCTGTGTTCCCTCTACTCCCTACCTTGGGAACCTGAGGTTTTCCATGGATGGCATTCACAATTCTACCATGGTATAGGTCCAGCTTTTTAACCATGGTCTCATCACCTGTCAGTTCCTACTCTTGTTTTAACTACCCAGGATAGAATCTTTACTAATATCAGGACAATACCCATAATTTGCCACAATCTTGTTTTATCTGGCCCCACATCTGCTGTTTTTGTTAATGTATGCATGTCTATATACAATAGATAGATGTGGACGGCTTTTACTGACCACTCTGCCCTTTTTGTTATTTTTAGCATTGAAAAAAAATGTGCATGTGTATGTGTGTGTGTATGCCATGTGTGCACAGGTGCCACTGGAGACCGGAAGAGGGTGTCAAGTTAGATTCCTGGAGCTGGAGTTATAGGTGGTTGTGAGCTACCTGATATATATTCTCAGGCTCAGCAGCAGGTGCCTTTACTTCTCACAGGCTCCTCTACCCTTCTTTTTTTTTTTTTTTTTTTTTTTTTATTTTTTGGGTCTTTTCGAGACAGGGTCTCCCGTGTAGCCCAGCTGTCCTGAAACCTTACTATGTAGACCAGGCTGGCCTTAAACTCCCCACAAGATCCACCCTGCCTCTGCTGCCTCCCAAGTGCTAGGATTAAAGGCATGCGCCACAACGCCAAGCTTCTATCCAAATAGCGGTAGAAGTGAACTTTTTTCTCCACATTCCAGAAGTTTTATACTGTCTTTAATGTTTATCATGGTTGAATTTCTCTATATTAAAAGATAATTTTTATTGGGGCTGGAGAGAGCTAGCCTAGCGTTTAAAGAGCACCAGACTGCGTCTTGCAGAGGAAAACCTGGGCTCGATCCCCAGCACCCACATGGCGGCTAGAACCGTCTGTAACTCCAATTCCAGGAGAACTCCAAGTTCCAGGGAATCCAAGACCCCTCTTCTGACCTCTGGTGGCATGCACCAACACAGGTGCAACAGACCTGCCATGACAGACAGTATATTTATCATACACAGTATCAAAAATAATAAATAAAAAAAGTTTTTTTTTAGTTATGTATATTTTGTGTGTGGTTGAGTCGGATGATGCATGCCCACATTGGTGCCGGAGAACCCAAGAACTAGAAGGTGTTGATCCCCGTGGAGCTAGAGTTATGGCCAGTTATGATCATATATATATATATTATATAAATATATATATAACTTTAATTGGGATAATGAACGCACATGCCATATTATTTCACCATTTAAAGTAAATTTAATGCCTTTTAAGTAATTTAGAGAGTGCTGGAGATATAGCTCAGTTGGTAGAGTATTTGCATAAGGCCCTGGGTTCAGTCTCAAGCACCTTATAACAAGTGTCCTGGTATAAGCCTGTAATCCCACCAGTTAGGAGATGGAAGGAGGAAAATCAGTTCCCGGTCATCCTCATCTGCAAAGAAAGTTCAAGGCAAGCCTGGGCAACATGGACCCTGTCTAAAAACAAATGTATAGATTCATACAACTCTAACCAAATCAATTTTAGAACATTTAAATCAACTTCCTTTTGCTTTAGTGAAGCATTGAATCTCCTATATTTACTCTCAACCTTTTGTCTTGCTAGGTTGTTTCCTATTTGAGAGATATAGATATATATATATATATAATATATATATATATATGATAAATATTAATTCGTGTTTGAAAGAGGCAGGGTCTCCCGGTGGTAGCGCCCGCTGGAACTGGCTAGTAGATCCAGGCTCGCCTTGAACATAGATATCCACTTGCCGCTGCCTCCTGGGTACTGTGATGTAAGGCGCAATGCACCACCAAGGCCCAAGGTATTATTCCTGCTTAGTAAGCTGAGTTATGGCCATAGGTAACATTTTAGATTTATTTAGAATTTTTAATTTTGAGATAGGGTCTACCCCTGTAAAGCACGCAGCTGGCATGGAACTAGCTATGTAGAATCCAGGCTGGCAGCTTGAACTCACAGAGATCTCCTTCCTCTGCTCCTGAAAAGTGCGTTGGGATTTTTAAAGGCAACAGGGCACCACTCCTGGCCTCTATGTGCATTAAAAAAAAAATCCAACTTTGGTCACTTCAAATCAGTGTGATACTATGTTATTTTATTTGAGCTATTATAAATAATGCTACTATGGACATTTGTGTATTAGGAGTAGAACTTCTGGGTCATATGGTTACTTTATGTTTAACATTTTAAGGAATGACCAAGCTATTGTTTCTTTCATTTTTTCTTTTTCTTTTTTTCTTTTTTTGTAATCATTTTTTTAAAAATTTTTTTGTTTTTAACTCGTATTGATCCTTTTGAGACCAGGCTGGCCTTGAACTCACAGAGATCCTCTTGCCTCTTGGCCTCTCCCAGCACTGGATTTGAAGGTGTGCATCACTACGCCCAGCTCAAGCTATTTTTCAAAATGGCTGCAGTACTTTGCATTCCCACTAATTTCCTCTGTTTCCTTCTCATATTTACTTAATTGTCTCAGGTTTTTTCTTTATTTTTAATTACATTTATTTATTTATTGTGTTTATTAAAAATTGGATTTCATAATTTTTTTTTTTGCATGTCATTCCTNAAAAAAATTGAAAAAAAAAAAAAAGAAAAGAAAAGAAATCACAATACCAGACAGATGTCATTCCTCTTCAGAAGAATGGGACCATTGTTTTGCCTATCAGTTCATCCAGTTGTTGAAGAAAGAGTTTCCAAAGAAGAAATAATGTTTTACATTTATGTCAAAGGCTTTAAAGAGATACGGTGGGAGGCTAAAAGTCTGCCTTTCATCTTAGAAACTATTTTCAGTGTTATTGTCTTCAGAACATGAAAAGCAACCATTTGGTCATACTATGCAAAATAATTACATTTTAAAATCAGATTTTTTTTCTTGAGTTGTAAGGGTTTCCACTTTGTAAGAAGACTGTTGCTTTGTGCAAAATGTAAGATTGTAGAATGGATATACTTTCATAACTATACAAGTAATGGCTTTATAATCTGGTTGTTGCTGAGCATGTAACTCAGTGGTAGAGTGCTCACCTGGCACTCACAGGGCCCTGGGTTCAATCTCCCAACACTATAATCTGGTTGAATGCACTACTGTCATTTTAGCTACATTAACAATATATATATTCTGTTTGAAAGACAGGGTCTCCCTGTAGCCCCAGCTGGAACTGGCTATGTAGACCAGGCTCGCCTTGAACATAGATATCCACCTGCCGCTGCCTCCTGAGTACTGGGATTAAGGGCATGCACCACCAGGCCCAGGTATTATTCTTTCTTATAGCTGATTATGGTCCATATGTACATTTATTTATTTAATTTTTTAATTTTTGAGATAGGGTCTCCCTGTAGCCTCAGCTGGCCTGGAACTAGCTATGTAGACCAGGCTGGCCTTGAACTCACAGAGATCTCCTTGCCTCTGCCTCCTAAGTGCTGGGATTAAAGGCACAGGGCACCACTCCTGGCCCATATGTGCATTAAAAAAAAAATCCACTTTGTTCACTCATCAGTTGTGATACTTGTTTTTATTTTTAGCTATTATAAATAATGCTACTATGGACATTTGTGTATTAGGAGTAGAACTTCTGGGTCATATGGTTACTTTATGTTTAACATTTTAAGGAATGACCAAGCTATTTTTCTTTCTTTTTTCTTTTTCTTTTTTTCTTTTTTTGTATCTTTTTTAAAACAGGTCTCCCTTTAGCCCCCAGTATCCTGGAACTCACTATGTAGACCAGCTGGCCTTGAACTCACAGAGATCCTCTTGCCTCTGCCTCTCCAGCACTGGGATTGAAGGTGTGCATCACTACGCCCAGCTCAAGCTATTTTTCAAAATGGCTGCAGTACTTTGCATTCCCACTAATTCCTCTGTTTCCTTCTCATATTTACTTATTGTCTAGGTTTTTCTTTTATTTTTAATTACATTTATTTATTTATTTGTTTATTAAAAATATGGACTGCTTCATGAATTTGCATGTCATCCTTGCGCAGGGACCATGCTAATCTTCTCTGTATAGTTCCAATTTTAGCATATGTGCTGTCGAAGCGAGCACTATTGTCTAGGTTTTAAAAGATATATTTCTTTTTTGTGTGTATATGAATATATTGCCTGTGTGTGTGTAAGTGCACCTGTGTCGTGCAATGCCCACGGAGTCAGGTGTCAGATTCCCCGAGGACTGGAGTTATAGACAGTTGTTAGCTGCCATGTGGGTGCTGGGAATCGAACCCAGGTTCTCTGTAAGAACAGTCAGTACTCTCAACCGTTGAGCCATCTCTCCAGCCCCCAATGATATTTTATTTCTTATTTTTATTTTATGTGTAAGAGTGTTTTGCCTGCATTTATGTAAGTGTACCATGTGTGTGCATGTCTGCTCTGGAACTGGAGTTATGGACAGTTGTTTCGCCACTTGAGTGCTGAGAGCCAAACACAGTCCTCTTCAAGAGCAGGCAGTGCTTTTAACACTAAGACATCTCTCTAGCTCCAGTAAAAAGAAAAAGAGGAGGGGGCTGGAGAGATGGCTCAGTTTTAAGAGCACTAGCTGGTCTCCCAGATGACCCAGATTTTGGCTTCCAGCACCCAAATGGCAGCTAACAACCATCTATCACTTCAGTTTTCAGGGATCTGAAGCCCTCTTCTGACCTCCACCAGCATTGCATGACAGAGGTATACTTACATACATGCAGGCAATACACTCATACATAGAAAACAAAAATAATAGATATTGCTGGGTGTGGTGGCACAGGCCTTTAATTCTAGCACCTGGGAGGCAGATCTCTGTGAGTTCTAGGCCAGCCTGGTCTACAAAGGAAGTTCCAGGCCAGCTGGGGCTACAGGGAGACCCTGCCTCAAAAACACCAAAAAAAAAAACCAGATATTAAAAATTTTTTTAATTTCAGGTGGTACACTTTTTTTTTGAGACAGGGTTCCCTATAGTCCCAGCTGGCCTGGAACTCACTCTAGACCAGGCTGGCCTTGAACTCACAGAGATTCACCTGTGCGCCCCCCCCCCCCAGTGCTGGGATTAAAGGCATCCACCAGCGTGTCTGGCTTATCTGTTTTTTTTTGATTAGCATGTTGTAGTGAGTGGGAAATGGCATCTCATCATGATTTTTTTAATTTTTAATTTAATTTTATTTATTTATGTGTATGAATGTTACTGTCTGCATGTAGGTTTGTGCACTCATGTCGTGCAATGCCACAGAGGTCAGAAGAGGGTGTGGAATTCCCCTGGAACTGGAGTTACAGACAGTTCTCAGCTGCCATGTCCGTGCTGGGGATCGAATCCGGGTCCTCTGCAAAAGCGGTCGGCGCTCTTAACCGCTAGGCCTTCTCTCCAGCCCCTCTCATCATGATTTTAATAACATTATTCTTTACCTATTTGATGTTTGGTAAACATTTTTTTATAGAAGATAAAAATATTTTAACCTTTGAACAGGTGCTTTGACTTCCAAATTTACTAAGTATCTACAAACAAGAAATACAGCCCAGTATCATTAGAATCTAATTCTCTTTTTTTCTGGTCTTTTTTTTTTTTTTTGAGAGAGGGTCTCCCTTTAGTCCCAGCTGGCCTGGAACTCTGTAATGTAGTCCAGGCTGGCCTTGAACTCACAGAGATCCGCCTGCCTCTGCCTCTGCCTCCCAAGTGCTAGGATTAAAGGTGTGCACCACCACACCCTGCTAGAATCCAATTTTTTTTTTTTTTGTCTTTTCGAGATAGGGTCTCCCTGTAGCCCCAGCTGGACTGGAACTCACTCTGTACACCAGGCTGGTCTTGAACTCACAAAGATCCGCCTGCCTTTGCCTCCTGAGTGCTAAGATTAAAGGCGTGCGCCACCACACCCGGCTAGAATCCAATTCTTATTGGTACTTGTATGTTACTTTTGGTTTGGGATAGGGCTGTAGCCCAGGGTGGCCTGGAACTCATTATAATTTTCAAAAGGGCTGGAAGCCACCACGTTTCTTTAGAAGCAAATTTTCAAAAAGTAACTTCTCTTTTTTAGTTTCCAGAAATTATCTAGATGGCATCATAATGTTGGTGATTTGTTATGAAAATGCATGTAACTTTGGCTATTTAAAAGTATTTTACAGAATAACTTATAAGTAAAGTCTAACTTTGATATTATTCCTATTCAAAAGCTATCACTGATTACATTGGTACAAGCCAATAATCTGAGCGACATCCAATTACAGGAGGTGAAGTCAAGAATATGGTGAACACTGGGGCAGCTTAGGGTACAAGACAAGACCCGGTGCCAAACCAAATAAAGTAAACAAACCTCCACCACTGAATGGTGAGACATGTAAATGAAGTTCCACCTGCTTATTGGGACAGGTTACAACTAGGATGACCATGTGAACTACTCTGTTTAGAGACCTGCCCATTTTCTCCTCAGCACACCAGTTTTCAAAACATTTGACAGTAACTCTAGGGAGACAGAAGTAGGATGTGAAAGGGAAGCTTAGAGAATACAACTGCTAGGCTAGGGGTTTAGTTCAGTTGGTAGAGTGCTTGCATAACATGCACGAAGTCCTGGGATTTATCCTCAGCACTTCATGAACAGGGCATGGTGGCACCAAGATCAGAAGTTCAAGTTCATCTTCAGTTACATAAGTTCGGTGTCAGCCTGGGCTACTGGAAGGAAGGAAGGAAGGAAGGAAGGAAGGAAGGAAGGAAGGAAGGAGGGAAGGAGGGAAGGAGGGAGGGAAGGAGGGAGGGAAGGAGGGAAGGAGAGGGAAGGGAAGGAAGGAGGGAAGGAAGGAGGGAAGGAGATGGAAGGAGGGAGGGAAGGAGGGAAGGAGGGAAGGAGAGGGAAGGGAAGGAAGGAGGGAAGGAGGGAAGGAGAGGGGAGAAGGGGAGGAAGGAGGGAGGGAGAAGCAACTGCTAAAATTTCTTCAGATATTTTGCTCAGTAAACAGTAGACCCTGGGAAACATAACAGGTTCTGAAAACTTCGTTTTCATGACTGGAAGTTAAAGAAACAGGCAGCTGAATCAGTTCCCTCCTAGGCTGTGGTTTAGCTCTACCTATCTCAAGTCGGGGTACTGGTCCAACTGTTTTTCTTTGGTTCTAGAGAGTTCTATCTGGGCCTGGCTCCATCTGTTCAGTCCTCACCCTAGACAGACACTTCTGTCTGCAGCCCCTGAAAATCAAAGTTCCTTTTGAAGGAAGGCCTCAAATTAAAGCCCAAAATGGGCTTTACAACGTTAGGGTGTTCAGGCATTCTGAAAGAAGCCTGTGAGGTGGAGCCAGGGCAAAGGTCAGTGAATAGTGAGTAGCCAGCTTCTGCATATACAACATCAGCTAAATAGTCTCAAGTGCATAATTCTTAAGTTCGAGTTTCTGTCCTGTCATCTTCAGAATCCTGGGAAGGGGGCTCTTTCTAAAAACAACTATTATTTATATCTTTCTGAAGATGTTTGCAAAGACTGGAAACAAGCCCCTTTTGGAACCCAAGTAGGAAACGTATTACCAGTTGGAAACATGTCAGCTGCTTTACGGAGGAAGCACAGCTGAGGCCTGGTTTCTCTGGGCTCTGTGATAACTCGGGCCAAGACAGCCTGGGTGAAGTGCGTGGTGGCTTCAGGAGCCCCAGGGATGGAGAGAGGCTCAGAGGAGGGCCCGTGCTTTTCAGAGTTGAAACAAGAGCCTTCTGAGAGAAAGAGATATTGCATGTGGCTTCCCTGACGCCTTGGAGGGAGACGTGGATGACACAGCATCAGCCGTTCCGTCGCGGGGTGGGGACACGGTGGCGGTAGACGCCATCCTCGGCCCCTCGCGGGCAGGCAGCCTCTGCAGAAGCATCATTTATGGGGTGTGGGAGAAGGCAAAGTGACAAAAGTCGAGGCCCATGGCGTTTGTTAGACGAGAAACACGCTCAGACGGCGCAGCCCGGGGTGAGAAGGACCAACCTGGGAGAGAAGCAGCGCGGGGTTGGGGGCGGGGTGAAGCGCTTGCTCTTTAATCTCCGGCCCCATCCTCTATTCGCCCCACCTGGATGCAGGGCTGGGACCGCCTGCAGGACGAGCCGCGCGGGTGGGGCCCCTGCTTGCAGATTCAAGGGGGCGGCGCCCTCCCAGGGGTCCCCGATCGCCATGCTACCCCATCCCGGGCCTTCCAGGCGCCCCCAAAGCTCCTCCCCGTCATCGCTGCCCGTCCCCGTCTCCGTTAAAATAACGAAACAAACCGTGCTGTAAAGTGATGGGAAGCCGCGGGCCGGGAGCCACCCGCACCGAGGGGCTGCAGGGGAGGGGACTCAGTGGCCGGAGAAAGTAGCCACCAGCCTTCGCTGGCTGAGTCAGAATTGCGCTCAGCTGCGGCTGCCGAGACCCTTCCCCTCGGGCTGCCCGGCCCTCCCCTAGCTCCAGGAGCCTAGGGAGGGCGTGGGGCTAACCTGGGGCTGCGGTGGGGGGTGAGGTGGGGACTCCACCTCCATCCATCCCGGGATAGTGGCAACTGCAGTTATCCAGCTAAAATTGGGGCGGGGGTGGCGACTGGGACCGGCGGGTACCGCGGTCCTCTCGACCCCTCCACCCCACCCCCCCGCCCCAGCTCGAGCCGCCGCCGCCGCCGCGGCCGCTCAGTAACACGTCCCCAGGAGACTCGCAGGAGCAACACGTGATGTGTCTACTTATCAGGGTGAGAAGGGGAGAGCGAGTCTCCGAGCGTGCGGGTGAGGAAGCGGGGCGGGGGGCCGTGGCGGGGGCCCGGACTACGGCTGGGGCGACGGGGTCGCCAGCTCCTGGCCCACCTCCCTCCCTGTGGGAGAAGAGGAGGAGGGGAAGTGACTGCGGAGTTGATGAACTTTGCACATCCAGAAACGCCATTTTGATTCCTTTTCCGGAACAAGTTTGCATCTCTCTTCGTTCTCTCCCTGAAGCCCACCGGTCCCCACCGCATCATGCCTGCGAGCCTCGCGCCCTGCAGGGCCGTAAGTACGCGCCCCGGGTCCAGGCTCCCGGTCTTTGGGGTGGCAGCGAGATGTCCGGGGCACAGCCGGAGCGACCTTTTAAATAACTTTTTGGGGATGGGGAGGGTGAAGTGTGCCGAGCGCGGTGTGCTTCAGAAACTCGGCGTGTCGGAGAGCGGAGGACCTGCGCGCCCCACGCGCGCGCTCGGGCTGGGGCGGTGGGGCCCGGGCTGGCCCGGGATGAGTCGGGCAGCCCTCTCCCCTCGGGCTGCGCGCCGGGCCGCTCCTCCTCCTCCTCCTCCCCTTCCTCCGCTCCTTTCCCCTTCCCGAGCCGCCGGCTCTGCCAACCAGCTCCCTGCGCGAGCCGCCGCTGCGCCCCGCCAGCGGGACCTGATGCGCATCCATATTAGCCGTCCGAGCGCAGGAATCCGGCCCGACCCGCGCCGCCGAGTTTATTTTTAACCAGTACCGCGGGGACTCGGATGGTGCGCACACCGCGGGCCAGAGACATCTTCCCAGCGCTGCTCTCCATCTTCCGCCCTCTCTCCCCCGACATCCTCCCCCCCATGTGGGAGGGGAAACTTTTCTCCTACATACTTTCGAGTCCCTCTCGGGCCGGGAAGCGCGGAGATGACGGCGCCCGCTGGCCGCCGCAAGGTATCCGGGGGTGCCCAACCGGGGTGCTGGCGCGGGGGTGCCCGCTCGGGGCTGCGCGGTGGGAGCATCCGCCGCGCCCTGCTTTGCGGACTTTGATCCTCCCCGGGCGGACGGCGCCGGCCGGGAGGGGCCGCAGACTAGCCCCGCGTCCTCCGTGGGTTCCCGGCTGGTCGGTGGGGCTGCGGGAGACCACCCCCCTCCCCGCGTCCCGAGGGAGGAGGGGACCCGGGCCGGGCGGGCGCGCATTGTTTCTCGCCCCGAGGCTGGCGGGGTATGTGTTTTCGGGGGGGGGGGCTCGGTGTGGAGCAAGGCTACATCGAGGAGGGGGGGGGGTCGGCGCCGGGCGCCGTCACGAGCACAGGAAGGAGGCCGGGAGCATCCGAGGCGGGGCCGGCCGCCTGCTCCGCCGCCCAGCTGTGCAGCGCGCTCGGAAACTTTTGTCCGCCGCCCGCTGGACCAATTTTTCTGGAGTTGTGGGGCTACGCTTCCTCCTTCCATCTCGGCCCACATCGCCCGGCGGGGAGGGTGGGGGGAGGTGGGGGGAGTACCAAGGTGGTGGGGGGGCGGGGGGAGGACTGACGGCGACGCGGGGCCGGGCCCCCCCTCGGGCCTAGCTCCCCGCGCCCCCTCCCCGCTCGCGGTCTCTTAGGAAACTGCGACCTTAATGGTTGCTAAGGAGCAGGGGAGGTCCTTCCCGTCGCCGGCCCCCTCCCTGGGAGGCGGCGTGTTTTCTGGACTGGGCCTGGGTCGCGTCGAGGATGTGACCCGTTCTCCGGCCAGGGGTGAGTGAGGGGTGCGGCAGCCGTGCGCGAGAGATGGAGGTTTGGGGGTGCGGGGACCCTACGGGGCACCGGCCAGGCCGCTTGACAGGCACCGCGTGCAGCTCGCGTCCCTCGTCCGCGGTGCATCGGTGATGGGTTATAAAAGAGAAGGAAAGTGTTTCTCCTTGCTCAGCAGATTTGCCTTCCCTCGCTCCTTACTGGTTAGGAGATAGAACGTGAGCCCAGATCCGGACGAGCAGTTCACATTCCATTACGAAATTCTACACGGCTTCAGAGCCAGCAGCAGCACACATTCGGGGCACTTTGGAAGGGATTTTCTTCTTTGGGGGATGCTAAGTGAAGGTGGTAGTGGAGACGGATCACAAGAGTGAATAAAAAGTGCAACTTTTTGGTATGTTGAAAAACTTGCCCGGAGGTTTTCATCAGTACAACGACTCGCCCTCGGTCTTGTTTTAGCGTTTAGATCTAAGCTTAGCCTTGTAAAAGCCAATGGAAACAAAGTTTGCCCGTTGGATAGAGATGTTGGAAGTGGGCAAAGTATTTCTGTCTTAAGGAGACTTGAAATGATTTCTGCAAAGGCTGAGTTGTTTGTTGTGCATCCCCTGATTTTGAGATTACTTTTTTTTTTTTTTTAAGATAATATGGTGGTCTGTGTCTGTCTGAGTGTATTGTGCAATAGTTAATTGAAGTGGAAGGTGGGGAACTTAGAACGGCCAAGAAAAGAATGTGTTGATGCTTTTTTCACAATCGTGAAAAGCATCCCCTAGATCTGATGCTTTCTCGACTCAGCAGGTACAGTTTCTGAAACATAATTTAACCCGGAAGTCCGAGTTGGAGGCTAAACTCTTGGCTATAACTCTTAAAAAATTATATGCATCCTTCAAGAACACGTAGAATTTTTTGAAGATGGGCTTGCTTTGATGTGTTTGGTTACACTGATGAATTAAACATTCGAATGACTCTAATCAAGTTTTAGATGTGTGAAAAAATACCTTCCCCCTCTTTTTACAAAAGAAAGGGCTAGAGGAATTCTTTATGTTTGCCTTTTCTCCACTTGAGGTTAATGAATTTACACTGTCTTAGTTTTAAAAATACTGCAGTATTTTCAAGATATTTGTTTTTAAAGAGGATTCTGTGCGCGTATGGTACTCAAGAGATGCTGCTGATCCCCACTGGTGTATGGAATATTATTCTCTGGGTTTCCCTGGATACCACTTTATTTGTGGTCAGAAACTGGACTGTACACCCTTACTGTTACATGATAGAGAGGTTGAGTCTGACTCAGCAGGCACAGATAGTATGTATCCATTCCTAACCATTTACATCATCCAACAAGTAACCTATTGATGGAAGGGTCCTTTATTTTAGATTTCTAAAGACAGATTACCTGAGAGTTTATTTGCATACAACACAGGTATAGAATGTCTCAGTCCTGCATCTGATCAATAGCTCTCTATTGGTTACCTGCTGCTGTTAGCAGACTTTTGGTTTGTTTTTTTTGTTTGTTTGTTTTTTTTTTTTTTTTTCCCTCTCTGCTAGTTTGAATTGCTGTATTGGTTCACTTCCTAGGTCAGTTTGGAAGTCTGTGCTTGCTATCGTGTGCTCACTTGCTAACATCATTTAGCAGCTTCAACTAAGTAAATTTCCTGGTTAATGAAGTTGAAAAATTCTATCCTCTTAGGCTTTTGCATGGCATAGTTAATATAAACTTCTTAAAAAAATTGGCTAAACAGGCTCTCTAGAAGCAGTCAGAAGTGGATCCTTTTGATGTTTCTATTCATTATCCTTCTGAAAAGTAGGTGGTGCTTAGAAGGTCATAGGATAAGGGTTGCTAAGCAGCTAAACAGAAGGATGCTAAAATTAACCGAAGCTTTTTTGAAAGGGAGTCCTTACCCGGTTTACATTATTTATAAGGTTTAATTAATTTCTGAATCCTCCATATCCTTTGACCTAGGAAGGTAAGGATGTGAACGTTGGTTTTGGTTTTGTTATTATATTTAAATAATCTTTCTTTTGTAAGTGTCTTTAATTGAAGTTCAGCATTCACTGCCCCAGCCCTGTGGTATCAAATGGCAGGTTGTCTGTCTTGTCCATTACCAGAGTGTTCAGGTTGAGCTTTCCTGGAGATGCATGTTTGTTATCTTTTCCTACTTTTACATATTAATAATAGAGCTTTATGTTTGTTTGGGAAATTATTCATAATCCATAAAGTGATGTTTCACCTTTTGTATTTTATTTACCAGATTTACACTTAAAAGTTAGATGTGTAATATAGTATCAATAGCTACAATATACCCTGTCTTCTGAGGGACAATAAACTTTCTTTCCTATTAGATTAGATCTGCATGTGGCCCCTTCTGGTCCCTCTTACTTACCCTACTTCCCAGGCTCCATTTTAATCAACCCAACTCATAGAAGGGCCTTTAAAAAAATAGTTATATTAGGTTCAGAATATATTTGGTGTTTTTTTTTTTGTCTTTTCAAAACAGGGTCTCCCTGTAGCCCCAGCTGTCCTGGAACTCACAAAGATCCGCCTGCCTCTACCTCCCAAGTGCTAGGATTAAAGGCGTGCGCCACCACGCCCGGCACTAGGTTCAGAATATATTTGGAAGGGCACATGCTACAAGGCAAAAAGAATTGTGGTTTGTATTTTGTTTTTGGTTTTTGAGGATCTTAAAGTCCTTCATCAAGATGAAAGGTTGAAGTAGAGTTGAAACTGGCTGGTGACCATCACATCACCTTCACTGAATGGCAAGCCTGCTGCAGAGTCAAGCTTCCTGACTCAAGATTATTTGTGTCCATCTGACTTATCAAACAGGCCTTGTTGAGACATGTTTTTTATTTCCAAGTACAATTAAGGGATTGATAAGCATGTTTTCTGTCTGTTTCTTTTCTCTCTTAAAAGAAAAGAAAAGAAAAAAGAAAAGAAAAGAATGTGATTCTGGAGTAGAAACATCAGGGCCCTCTTCAAAAAGCAGGGGTCAAAGAGTGATTTCCAGGCCCAGGAGTTGGGGCTCAATCAGAGGTAAAATGTGTACCATCTGAACCCAGAGGGAGGCACAAGATGTGCGTTCTGAAATGCATCACTTACTTTTAATTTCCCCACTCCCACATGGCAAGCCGACTGAGGAAAGGAAACCCTTCTGCTGATGTTTTCTTTGCTGCTGAGGTAGAAGAATGAGGAAGGCTGGGGAGGAGCTTTTCCTAGTTAGCAGTTAGTCTCCTTGGGCTGTGTCATCAGCCTAGCTTTCTCAGTGTCTCTTGTCACGTTTCCTGGGTGCCCAACATTGTCTGAAGGGCAGGAGATTGCATCCTGCTCCTTGGCAGCTGCAGGGTGGGGGAAGGAGGGGAGTGGGAGCCGGGATCCTGCGTGGGGGAAGGAGGGGAGTGGGAGCCGGGATCCTGCCTGCATCCTGCTTTGAAGAGCCTGCAGGCAGCAGGTTAGCCGTCTGCCCATCAGTAAAGGTGACTGCTTGTGAATAGGTGCTTCAGACAAAGCAGTGGGAGAGGGTGGAGACTGTTTGTTCTGTGTGATTCAGGCAACTAATGCTAAGAGAATTTGAAAACCTCTGTAAAGTACAGGGCCTGGGGACTGGCTGCTGTTGCAGGGATTCACCTGAGGGCTCCTAGAGGGCGGTGGAACTCATGGAGAAGAAAGAGAATGAAAACCCCCACTGGTTTTGTCAGAGAGCCAGACTGAAGAGAAAAAGTCTCAGTGGGGGTAATTAGATAAAGCTTTTAAATGCTCTATTTGTTTTTCCCCTGAGCTTGCCTGGTATTTCATCCTTTTACCCCCTTTTCAAAGACTGGAGAAGGATTGTTGCAAGAGTGTCTGATAGGCTGGTAGTTGAATTTCTTTTACATTTTCTTTTTCTTTTCTTTTTTTCATTTGGGTATACCTTCTTGGACTGAGTTTCAGTCTGCTTTTTGTGAAGGCCTTTAGCAAAGATTCTAAGTTCATACTCAGAATAGCCCGATTTTACAGCTAGGCCATGGTCCACCCTGACCTCCACTCTTAACACCAGTCCAGCTCTGTTGGGATCAGCTTGGCCTCAGAGGACTTAGCATTTAATGTACACTGTGTATTTCCCTCTGGGTTGTGGTGTTTTAAAATAATTCTTGGTACCAATTCTCTGGTTGAATTTGAAAATGTAAGGGAATTAGAAAGGAACCTCAGCCTTTGCTGGCTCTGTAGCTGCTGAATATGGCTATATACATCTTTTCAGTAGCTTTTCAACCTCATGGGATTGTTGGGAAGATAAAATTAATGTTCCAGAAAGTCAAAATCTATATATGGAAGAAAGTGGTATATTTTGAGCTCAGGAAGCGTTGTGGGTACCCGCTCTAGACTTCCTTTCCAGAGTTTTGCACAGTTCCTTTACTTACTTACCTTGAGCAGAATTTGCCCAGAAGTTTCTCCAGTGTGGGGAGCATACACAACTAGCAGATTCTTGATGAGGTTCACTTAGGGGTGGGCTTGAAGGAAAATGTGGGAGGCAGGCCTAGGGCTTACTCTTTGAGGGAGTGATTGTCAGCCTGTTGGCTTTGCCGCCACGGGATATTTAGCAATGCCTGACCATATTTTGCAGTTGACCTGTTGGGAGGATTGATGGATTGATGACGTTGGCCTCTAGTGAGATGCAGATATACTTCATGCAATGCACAGGGCAGTTCCCTATGCCCCTCCAATAGAAAATTGATTATTCACCCCCAGATGTCCTGGATGCAGTAGGTGGGCTCAGAGGATAACTGTACTCTTGAGTACTCATTTGGCATGTACAAGGCCTGGATTTGATGCCCAGCACTACCAAGAAAAAGAAGGGATTGGGGAGGAGAGACAAAAAGAAAAGTACAGTAGTCACTGTTTGTCACGTCCGCAAGTGTACAGAATGTGCTCCCTATACTGTAGCGCATGCCTTCTGTTTGGAGATCTGAAGTTCCATAGAGCAGGTAAGCTCTTATTCCATGCCTGTAAGGTAGTAGCTTGGCTGGCTGGCTCAAGGTTTCACAGAAATTTGGGGGTGGAGAAAACTGTCAGTGGTGGTAAATATATTTGAAAACCCTTTCAGTAAATAAAAGTTCCGGAGCTCATCTGCCTCTAAAGCAAACCAGATTCGTTGGCAGGAGGATGCTCTGGTAGGTGGCTCAGCTTTCTGAGTCACTTCTTTTAGCTGTTTAGGAAACTGCATGGGTGCCTTCCCCTGCCAGGTCGCCCTCATGTTTTAAGTTATGTGGCGTATACCTTTTTTTTGAACTAGCCCCTACTTGATTGATGCATTTATGCACTCACACTTTCTATTTTTGTTTTTCAAGTTTTTGCAAAGTTCTTACATCTGTTCTTCCGTTCCAGGGCAGTTTTTCTGAGTGGGGTCTTTGGTCCAGAGGTCTCCTCTTGAGAGGGAGGATGTTCGTGGCTGGACAGGATGGGGAGGCAAGAAGGGAGGGAACAAGGCGATGATGGGAAGGAGACAGTGATTGTTTCTATGTCCTTGGGGCCCCAGACAGAAATGCCTAGGATAATAAGCAAGGGCCACTGGTCTAACCTTATCCTGACTCTCTCCTGCCACCACTGTACTCCTGTCACTCATACTGGCAGGAGGTAAGGAAGAAAGCTTGGAGTGAGGAGTGAAAAGGAGCCAGCATTCCAGAACAGGGAGGGCTGTGATGGCCTGGGCTTCCACTTACGATGTGGGACTCTGGACCGTAGCTTTTTTATCTCTCACATCAGTGGGCCAGCTGTGCTCTGGGTGCTCAGTGCCCCAGCTCAGCAGTCACCTTTCAGTCCCTACCTGGGACTGAGTCCTGTTGCCTTGTGCTTTCTGGCCCTTTCCTGGCCTCTTCTCTCACCTCTGAACCGGCAACTCCCAGCTTTTGCCGTTTACAAGTTCGCCCAAGCTGGAACCTTCGGGCACCTTGCCCTGCAGGTACTTGTAAAAATGAAAGTCATCTTCCCTTCTGGAGACTGATCTGAAATGTGCTGTGTACCCAGTCTGACCAGGCCAGGTGCCTCACTGCTTTCCGTCTCCTATGGCCCCACGTCGGGCAGAAACCCTCACGGTGTCACGAAAGCCTTCTAAATTAATTTCCTGCCACCAGTTCCTCCTGCTTCAGTTTATCTTCTGTGCTCCGCAGGGTGGTGCATGTTGTTTGCGTGTTTCAATAACAGCTCTTGGCTCCTTGTGTCCACAGGAAGAAATCCAAGTCCCTTTGCATGGCACATGGCATACAAGAACCTTCATCAACTGTTTCCAAGTGGCATCTCTAGCTCTTGTCTCCCTCCTGTCACTCTGAATAATTTCTCTCTGTTTCCACTTGGGCTGTACCTCCTTCAAGTGTCCCCAGCTAGGAACACTGCTTATTGTTCTTTTGTTTCTTACTGTTCTTTTCAAGTCCTGGTTCAAATGTGATGTCTTCTGCAGGAATTTCCTCCTTCTAGAATATCTTCCTTCTAGAATAGTCTTCACCCCCATCTGCCACTTCTTCATGTTGTGATTTACCTGCTAGTATGCTTTCCCACCTCAGGGATACTTTTTCATCCCCTGTACCTCACCCAGTGATTGCAGAGTAGGTGCTCCTGCCTTACCCTGTGTTGAGTTCTAATACAAAAAAAAAAGTTTTTGGAGAAGAGCCACATGTAATTTGGACTTGAGGCATAAGTAGTGTTACAGATTCAGCAAAGGAAAGAGATGCAAAGAAATGTTTTCTGCATACCCATCATTCAGAGGTTTGGTTCTAGGTGCACATTGGTGGGAAAGATGCGAATTTCTGAAATCCTAAAAGAAAAGTTGGCTCAGCTTCATTTGAAAGGGGGGAAAACACTCTGTTAATGCTTGGTTGAGCTAAAAGCTGTCACACTGGGCTTTTACTAATTATAACCACTTTTCATGGCTCTTGGTTTGAAGTTTACATTAAATAGGAGAGATGGGCACCCAGATCAAAGGCCAGATCATTTCAGAGCTCCAATGTGTGGGCCCATTTTCTCTGCTTAGTTAGAGTTTTGCTTCATTAGTGGTATGAGTTAATAGGACTGTTGGTCTGTGTATAATTCAACAACTTTTTTTCTCATTACTCCTTGGGTTTAAAACAAAACACAAACCAGAAACCTTTAGGATATCCATTTCCCTTTGTTTGTGTGTGTATTGCAGTACATATACTTGATGGAAATTAATTATAGATCATATTTATGAAGTGAATAATTGTCACTGTTTTAGGGGAGCTTCCTCTATGCCAACCGAAACTGTTATGAAACAAAATACTTCTAACAAGGTTTTTTTTTTAAATTTTATTTATTTATTTCTGTATGTGTATGAATGTACTGTCTGCATGTAGGTTTGTGTACCCGTGTTGTGCAATGCCACGGAGGTCAGAAGAGGGTGTTGGATTCCCTTGGAACTGGAGTTCTCCTGGAATTGGAGTTACAGACGGTTCTCAGCTGCCATGTGGGTGCTGGGGATCGAACCCAGGTCCTCTGCAAGAGCGGTCGGCGCTCTTAACCGCTAGGCCATCTCTCCAGCCCCCAAAATACTTCTGAATACACAAAATCATGTCACCCTTTTCTTAACTTTCTTTTTAAAAAAGATACCTATATTTTCAGAAGTAGCGGTGATAGCAGTAAACTGGAGCGAGAGTTTGCAAACACAGTGTGAGGGCTCAGTTGGTGGAAGACTTCCCTAACATCCGTGATGCCTTGGGTTTGACTCCCAGAATTCAGAAAGTAGAAGCAGGAGGATCAGAAGTTCAAGGTCATCCTCTGCTACTTGGCTAGTGTGTGGCCAGCCTGGGATGCATGAAGACCCAGTTTCAAGAAAACAAATAAAGCGAGCCATGTGGATGGGTTTCCTTGATAAATAATCACACATACACCCCAAAGATGATAAAGGGGGGACCCCAAACCACAGAGCAGAAATTCATAGTAGCGCCCCCCTCCCCCGTTTTTTTTTTTTTTTTTTTTTTTTAAACAAGATCACACAGTATACCCAGGCTGACCAGGAACTGGCTGTATAGACCAGGCTAGGCTGGCCTGGAACTCACAGAGAGACACCTGCTTCTGCTTCCTGAGTGCTGGGAATAAAGGTGTTTACCACCAGGCCCTGCCCATAATATCCTTTATAACCATGAAAAATGAAATCTTAATTGATTAAAAATGCATTACTAACCAGGCATGGTAGCACACACCTATAAGCTCAGAACTTGGAAGGTTGGATGCGGGAGGTTCAGGAGTTCAAGGCCATTCTCTGCTCTATAGTGAGTTCAGGGCCAGCCTGGCCTGTATGAGACCTTTTTCTCAGAACAACAAAAAAAACCACAAAAAAGTATTACTACTGCTTAATGTGTGTAAAGCCTTGGCTTTGGTCCCCAGAAAACACACTTTAAATATTCTCTATTTAGTACTTAGAGCTAGCTGTAGGTTAGACTGAGATACAGTAGATGCATTCAGCTGTGATAGTTTTTCATTTTTTGGTCTTTTTGAGACAGGGTCTTCCTGTAGCTCTCACTGGACTGGAACTTGCTATGTAGACCAGGCTGGCCTTGAACTCCCAGAGATTTGCCTCCCTCTGCTTCCCTGGTGTGGGATTAAAGGAATGTGCCATCTCGCCCCGCTCAGATGTGGTATTTAAACCTAGCTCCTTTCTATATAGAAAGAAAACTATTATTTTTTTAATTATTTATTTATTTGTCTTTTTTTGAGATAGGGTCTCCCTATAGCCCCAGCTGGCCTGGAACTCACTCTGTAGGCCAGGCTGGCCTTGAACTCACAGAGATCCGCCTGCCTCTGCTAGGATTAAAGGCATGCGCCACCACACCTGGTTTAAAGATGACTCTTAGCAGCCATGTGGGTGCTGGGAATCGAACCCAGCACCTCTGCAAGAGCAGTTGGTGCTCTTAACCGCTGAGCCTTCTCTCCAGCCCCCAGAAAGAAAACTACTTTAAAATGATTTTCTTTCATTGCAGGACATGTAACAACTTGGGAAATAATTTTATAAAAATGTTCAGTGAACATTTCTAATTGGCTTCTCATAGGTTGGTTGGTTAAACCTGTGTTTTCATCTAAACTATGCTACTGAAAGTTTTAAATCAGGTATAAATTTACCTTTGTGTGTGGTGTAGGAATCCAACGTAGGGCATTGCACATGCTATGCAAGCACTCTGTCTTTGAACTACATCCCTATCCTGAAATATATGTATGAAATTATTAATACTATACATATTTTATTTATTTATTTTATTTATTTATTTTTTTTGGTCTTTTCGAGACAGGGTCTCCTTGTAGCCCCAGCTGTCCTGGAACTCACTCTGTAGACCAGGCTGGCCTTGAACTCACAAAGATCTGCCTGCCTCTGCCTCCCAAGTGCTAGGATTAAAGGCATGCGCCACCATGCCCGGCTATTTATTTATTTATGGCACGGTCTCACCTGTAACTCTAGATGGCCAAGAACTCAGCAGTCTGCCTGCCTATGATATGCTGGGATTAAAGGTGTACATCACCATGCCCAGCTTTCTTTTTTTGAGGCAGGATTTCACTGGAGTACAGGGTGTTTGAGTTTGTGATTCTCCTGCTTAAACATTCTCAGTGCTGGGATCACACCTGACTACCAAGTATAGTTTAAGGTGCTCAACTTAGACTTCTGAATGGGATATTTATTTTTTTATTGCGTTGCTGATGATAAATGCAGGGCCTTGCTGATGCTAGGCAAATATCTTACCACCAAGCTACTACACCCCTAGTCCCTTAATTCATATTTAAGTCATTAAAGTAAGGTTTCAGGGCTGGAGAGATGACCTAGCAGTTAAGAGCGCCAACCGCTCTTGCAGAGGACCCGGGTTCTATTCCCAGCACCCACATGGCAGCTGAGAACTGTCTTTTAACTCCAGTTCCAAGGGAATCCGACACCCTCTTCTGACCTCCGCGGCATTGCACGACATGGGTGCACAAACCTACATGCAGACAGTACATTCATACACATAAAAAATAAATTAAATTTAAAAAATATGTGTTTTAAAGTAAGGTTTCAAAGAACCATATTCAGGAGCTTAGTTAGGCTTCATACCTACCCTTCTTTAACTATCGGGGTCAATTTAGTGTCAACTTTAATATTCCTTTTGGAAAGCAAGTAGTTTTCTGTTGCTTCTAATCTTTTTGTAATGTTTACAGATTTTATTTATTTAATAAATCTGTACTACATAAAGACAGTGATGATTACCAAGGCTGTAGTGAGAGAAAGACAGCTAGATAGCCTCACAGATGGAGCATTGCCCACAAAGAAGCATGGTTAGCAGTATGCCATTGGTATCTGTGCTAAGTACTATAAGTTAATACAACAGGAAGGGGAAAGGATTGCAACAGAGGATACTGGGAGGTAGGTCAAAGAAAGCTTGAAGTGGAGGATTCTGGGTGGCAGGTCAAGGAAGGCATCCTGTGGAAGTGACATTTGAGCTAGTACCTGATGGCGAGAGGAAACTTCAGAGAACAACTTGGAAAGGAACGAAAAGGGAACCGCCTCCTAGGGACGTGAGAGAAACCTGGTATGTTTGGAGGAGGAAGAGAGAGAGAGTAGAATGCAAGAGGTAGATAGATGACGAGGGGCGTGATAGGCTAGGCTAGAGCCTGTGCCTGACAAGGCATGAGGAGAGGTGGGATGAAGTCAGCATTTTATTTATTTTTATTTTTTTATGTGTGTGAATGTACTGTTTGCATGTAGGTTGGTGCACCCATGTCTGCAGGGGTCAGAAGAGGGTGTCAGATTCCCCTGGAACTGGAGTTTAAGACGGTTCTTAGCCACCATGTGGGTGCTGGGAATCAAACCTTGGTCCTCTGCAAGAGCATTCGGTGCACTTAACTGCTGAGCCATCTCTCCAGCCCTGTGAAGTCAGCATTTTATTTATTTATTTATTTTTTAATTTAATTTAATTTATTTATTTATGTGTGTGAATGTATTGTCTGCATGGAGGTTTGTGCACCCGTGTCGTGCAATGCCGCGGAGGTCAGAAGAGGGCGTCGGATTCCCCTGGAACTGGAGTTCTCCTGGAATTGGAGTTACAGACCGTTCTCAGCCGCCATGTGGGTGCTGGGGATCGAACCCGGGTCTTCTGCAAGAGCGGTCTGCGCTCTTAACCGCTAGGCTATCTCTCCAGCCCGAAGTCAGCATTTTAAAAACTACTCCTTATCCATCCCAGATGAAAGATGCAGGTAGAAGGAAGCAGCCAATTCCACTTTTTGTCTGCTAGATCGGTTAAAAGGCCAATTTCTGAAAACCAGTGGTGACCTGGAGTTCATGGGACAATAGAGATGGGGACTTAAGGTGGATTTGATGTGATTGAAGGAAGGACTGGAAGACTGAATAGGGTTGAGTGGGGTGCTAATTCTCTGAGATTGGAGTGTGGGGTTAAGCAAAGTTGATGACTGAGGATTTTATGTATTGATTATTTGATTATTTATTTTTGAGACAGTGTCTTCCAATAGCCCCAGCTGGCCTGGAGCTGGCTATGTAGACGAGGCTGGCTTCCATTTGACAGAGATCTGCCTCCCTAGTTCTGAGATTAAAGGTGTGCACCACCACGCACAGATTTTTTTTCATCTTTTTTTTTTTTTTTTTGTCTTTTTTTTGAGAGAGGGTCTCTCTGTAGCCCACCCAGCTGTCCTGGAACTCACTCTGTAGACCAGACTGGCCTTGAACTCACAAAGATCCGCCTGCCTCTGCCTCCCAAGTGCTAGGATTAAAGGCGTGTGCCACGCCGCCCGGCCTTTTTTCATCTTTTTAAAATTAATTAATAGACTGACTTTTTTTTTTTAGTCTTTTTGAGACAGGGTCTCCCTGTAGCCCCAGCTTGCCTGGAACTTGCTGTGTAGACCAGGCTGGCCTTGAACCCAAAGAGATCTACCTGCCTCTGCCTCCTAAGGGTGGGGTTAAAGGTGTGTGCCACCATGCCCTAAAGTATTTGGTTAAAAGTATATGCCTGCTGGGCGTGGTAGTGCACACCTTTAATCCCAGCACTCAGTAGACAAAGGCAGGTAGATCTGTGAGCTCAAGGCCAGCCTGGTCTACAGAGTGAGTTCCTGCCTGGGACTACAATGAGACCCTGTCCCAAAAAGACCAAAAAAAAAAAAGTATCGGACATGGATGAAGCTTGGAGAGTACTTACATAATAGAGACAGAAGCTAGGCTTTTTCTTTCTGCCCCTTTTTACTTTCCTGATGCTAAGGGGAACAGTCCTGAACTTTTAAATGAGAGGGGGTTGGGGAGAGGGAGAGGGAAGGAACATTTGGGAATCGGTTCTCTTCTGCCATCATGTGGGATCCAACTCAGGTTGTCAGGCTTGGTAGCAAGCACCTTAACCCAATGAGCCATCCCATTGTCTCTGTACACATAAATTATAAGAGAGAGCTCTTTTCATTTATTCTAGTGATGCTATATATTTGGATTATAAGCAAAAAGGCTCATGGGGAAGAGGCTTCATGTAAGAACCAAGCTAGGACTCTTCAGGATTTTCATATCAGGACTTCTTTCATGACCTGATTTTCTAATTTATTTCTTCATTGGTTACCTGATGCCCTTGCTGTTTTTTAGCTGTATCAACATCGGACAGTAAACTTGTGTGTATCTGCTGTGCGTATACTAGGCTGTCCTTTAGATCTGTGGGTGTCAAAGGCAGGCTTAACCCCCTCCACAAGGGAGGAGCTTTCGCTATGGAGTGTTTGTCTATCTGATTTTCTAGACACCTCTAGGTGGTGGCAGACTTGCCACCCACCACCCACAGTCCTAAGTTTTCTACTGCGTTACTTTTCTTCGTGTCAGACATCTTTTTGGAATGAGGCAGTGTTTTCCGCTGAGTTGGTACACACTGGAAGCTGGCATGCAGGCGTGTAGCCCTGTGCTTTTGGAGGCGCTGCAATCTGACCCTCATAGAGTTGCCCGGGGTATTGGATCCACTCAGTAAGGCCACCTCCTAGTTAGGAATCCTACTTCCCGGGGGAGGTGTGTCTGCCTCACTTGTCAGCACAGCTACCTCCTTGTGTCTTGAGCTGGGTCCTTCTGTAAAACGGCCTCACTGGAAAGCCTTATCACTGCTCAGGATTTGGCCAGTGCATTTCTCTGAGGCCATCCAAACCATTTAACAAAACCTCAAGTACATACATCCTAGTAGGCCCCAGAGATGCCTGTTGGCTGTTTGTGTGTGTGTGTTTGCTTGATTTTTGAGACAAAGTCTCACTATGTAGCCCTGGCTTGTAACGTTGAAGATCAGGCTGGCCTGGACCTCAGAGGTTTACCTACTTCTTCATCCAGTGCTGAGATTAAAGATGTGCACTACCATAGCAGGTACATGTTAAAAATTTGTTTGTTTATTTATTTGTTTGTTTACTGAGCTAGGGTATCTGTGTGGCCTTGGTTAGCCTAGAACTCACAGAGATCTGCCTGCCTCTGCCTCCCAAATGTTGGGACTAAAAGTGTATACCACTACACCCAGTCCCATAGCATCAGTATTTATGTAAAGGATCTGGATAGCTCACAGGAACCCCGGGTAGCTCTAGTTCCACATTGGAGAACACAGATGGGTTTCCATCTCTTACTTGGGATCCTGGATCATTGGTGGCATAAGTCCTGTTAGAATCTACACCACACTTTTCCCCAGGCCTGTATTTTACAAACAGGTACATGCATTTAATCTCAGTACTGTGGAAGTAGAGGCAGGTGGATTTCTGTGAGGCCAGCCAGGGCTACACAGTGAGACCCTGTTTCAAAATAGATAAATAATTAGAAAAAAATGAATGGAGGGTTGAGGGGGCCAAAGACCTCTAACCCAGGCCTGTTTTTGAAAACTGAAGTATCCCCTGTGGCTAGCTGTGGCTGCACACGCCTATAATCTCAGCAAGCACTTTAGGTGGAGCCAAGGTCAAGAGGTCAAGGTCATCTGTGCTACTTATGACTAGGCCAATCTGGGCTACAAATAAAAAATTTAGCATTGTATAGTAAGGAGATGCCTGGAAGAAAATTTTACAACCTAGGTTTAAAATGGCAAATTTTGGAATTGAAAATTTTGAAAATTTAGATTTTAGGGTTCTATGTAAGCAGTTCAGAGTCCTTCACCTGATTGGTCTAAGCAGATGTGTGGATGTGGACATCTAAGTTGGTTATAAATCTAGCTTACTAGATAATTGTCTTGTAGTGGATATCTACAATTGGTGTCAGTAGTCACTCAGCAACCAACTTTTGGTGACAAACACGTGAGCTCATTTTGGATAGTCCACCTGTAGCTGTGGACTTCATCTCTTAATGGATTTGGTGTAGTAAGTTTTGAGGGCATTGATTGGTATGTTCTCCATGTGTCTGTCTTCTGGATACCTTAGGCTATCTGTGGCATAAAGATGAAGTGCATGAAAAGCATTTTATAGAAAGCTCTTGAGATTGATGAAATAAATCAATAAAGTGAGTACTTTAGAAGTTCAGTTAGCTTTCTTCAGAAAAGTTCCTTTTGAGATTGCCCCAGGGTGATATGGCCTGAGGGTGTCTGGGATCATTTCTTTTTTTTTTTAATTTTTTTATTATTATTTATCTTTGTATGTGTATGAATGTACTGTCTGCATGCAGGTCTGTGCACCCGTGTCGTGGAATGCCGCGGAGGTCAGAAGAGGGTGTCGGGTTCCCCTGGAACTGGAGTTCTCCTGGAATTGGAGTTACAGACGGTTCTTAGCCGCCATGTGGGTGCTGGGGATCGAACCCAGGTCCTCTGCAAGAGCATCGGTGCTCTTAACCGCTAGGCCATCTCTCCAGTCCCGTCTGGGATCATTTCTTTGTGAACCTAAAGCCACTGTTATCTTGCCAGGAATGTAGTATTGGAATACAGGCTTCTCTGGCATGGTGGTACATGGTCCCCCCCTCCCCCCC
>VZQC01006876.1:2659830-2885611 GCA_009823505.1 Rhizomys pruinosus
GGGCTGGAGAGATGGCCTAGCGGTTAAGAGCGCCGACCGCTCTTACAGAGGACCCGGGTTCGATCCCCAGCACCCACATGGCGGCTGAGAACCGTCTGAAACTCCAATTCCAGGAGAACTCCAGTTCCAGGGGAATCCGACACCCTCTTCTGACCTCCGCGGCATTGCACGACACGGGTGCACAAACTTGCATGCAGACAGTACATTCATACACATACAGAAATAAATAAAAAATTAATAAAAAAAAAAAAGAAATCCAGTCTTAAATAGCAGAAACTATCATGTGGTTATTCATCCCACAGAGAATCATCTGGGGTACCTTTAAAGAAATTCAACAACAACAACAACAAAAGAAATTCAACAAATGGGCTGCAGATATGGCTCCAGAGTTAAGAGCACTGGCTGCTCTTGCAGAGGACCCAGGTTCGATTCCCAGCATGCACATGATGGCTAACTACCAGTTCCAGGGGATCCAACACCGTCCTCGTACCTCCAGCTTTCCAGGACACTGGTGCACCTACCTACATGGAGGCAATACACTCATACATATAAAAGTAAAATAATAAAATATTACCAAAAAAAAAACCTTTTGAAGCAGTTCAACAAACAGTATGAGAGCCACAGTCCACTTTTCGTGAAAAACATCACAGGGCAAGGCCCACCTATATATGCTTTGCATCAGATATACCATAAATAGGGTGGTCAAGTTTCTACTTCGCTCTTGCCCAACTTAATCCCTGTGACTCCATTCTGCCACATCAACAACCTAAAGTTAACACACTTCAGTTTCATCCTTTTGGGAATTGTTGGTCTTTTGTGTAAAACAACTCTGGGCATACAGCAGGAACAGCAGCAGTAATATCTAACATGCATTGAGCAAGTAGGAGTTACCATTGTCCTAAATTCTCTACATGCATCATTTCATTCATGCTTCACAATTCTTTAACCCAATGATGTAGGTACAATTATCCCCATGATTCAGATGAGGAATTCAAGACTTGGAGAGGCAGCTGTGTAGTAGGATTCAGACAGTGAAGTGGACTTTAAGGCCTGTGTACTACACTCTGTTAAGCTGCCTTCCATAATAGCAGGGTCGACTCACCAGCTAAATATTCCTTGAAAAAACGTTCTTCATACTGAGCCCTTCCTATGATGCATATCAGGGGGACTGATGAACAAGAACAAGGGTTGTGGCAGGGTTTCTGGCTTCTGGAAATAGTACATTCAAGCTCTGCCATGGAACAGCTCCTTGTGACGAGAATGAAGGGTGGTGAGTTAGACCATCCGTCCCATTGTGATGGTCAGAAGGGGATATTGGGGAGCCACCAAGTGAGCAGTTTGCACAGATCGTAAACAAATTAGCCAACTTTTAGGGAGATCCTAGAAAGAGAGGTTAGGGAGACACTAAAGCAGAACATTGGGGCCCATACTGTGGGAGGGACCTGCAGGAACTAGGGTGAGACCCTGAACAAATCCTACTGAGAAGGGAATTTTCACCAAATTCCCTGGGAAAGGTGAGCTCAGGGAACAGGTAGGTATTTCATGTGGTAGGAGGTACTCAGAAGTGGAAGAAGAGTAGTAGGTTGGTTTTCCATCTGCTAGCTGGTAGGGGAACTCTGTTCTCTTAACTTTAACCTTATTGGGAGTGCTAAAGCCCTGTGTCAAAGTGAGACCACAGTGGGGCCGCTTTTGGAGAGAGTAAAAAACATGTGCTCTCTGGTGTTGCTTTTTGCTTTGAGTCTGTTGTTGGCTTCTTTGTAATCATTTATTTTTTTCTTTAATATAAAAAGTAAAGAATTTGCCCTGATCTGGTGATGTTGGGGTGATGCTCAGAACTCAGTGTGCACTGCGAAGTGTAGGTGCAACAGCTGGATTGATCTAATCACTAACTATGCCTGAAGATTTGCCTAGATCCAAGTGAGATGGTGTTTCTTTGTTGATTTTCTTGGTCTTTCTTTTTGAACTGCCTGGGACTCCATCCTTCTGCCTCAGCCTCCAAGTTCTGGGATCAGAGGGATGTGTCACCTTGCTGGGCTGTTAAGCGGGGAACATGGATTGAAGGTTAGGAAAAGGAGGACATCTTATCTCTCAGTGTTTTGGGAATGGGCTCACCCTCGCCCATGTGTCTTGCTTTCTAAATGGGGGTTTGACTAAGTTGTAGGAGATCTTGAATTGCCATGACCTGTCGAAGGTCTGCTTCCTGCTTCTGGTGGGTCTGCAGAGCACGATTGTTTTGAAACTAGTATCAGAATTTAAGTTTAAGCTCTGTGCTACCTGTTTAATTGTAACTGGCCTGTGCGCTCTATTATTTATTATCATTATTATTTTCATGGCAATTTTATAATTTCAGCAGAAATATAGCGAGAAACAAATTGGATTGGCAGAGAGTCTGAGCTCTGTATTTCTTGAGGATTGTCACATCAGCAACCCTGTGTTGGTCACCCTGCCTTGACACTTTTCCCAGGTGCCAGGCTCTGGGAAGGAAGGCAAGGATGAGCAAGAAAACACCATCCTTACTTAAACAGTGCCTCGCAACTGCCCAGACCTTACAGCAGAGCTGTAAATGGGAAGTGGCTGGGGAAAGAGGAAGTGAGGTCCTTAACCCTGAGGGCTTACCATGCTGAGAAGGGTGTGGGGAAGGGAAAACAAAATGGACTTCTAAGCAAAAAGAGCAGTTCAAACAAGTACTGAAGCAGGAAGATATTAAGCTGACTGGGGGACAGGATAAGACAAATGTGAAGTCCTATGACTGGAGGTTAGGATGTGAGAGGTGGACTGGTACTTGGCTGTTGTAGGCCTCAGATGCTTTGAGCTGGAGTCATGGTGGGGCTAGCCCTGCGTTTCAGAGAGAACACCTGCTAACACCCCTGAGGAAAATTAAGCAAGAGAGATGACACCATGTTCAGCAGATGCAGTACAGACTTAAAGTTTGGTATCTTTTATGTAACCCAGCAGGCCTGCAACTCTCTATAGACCAGGCTAGCATCCAACCTGAGGCAATCCTCATACCTCTGCCCTTCAAGTCCTAGGACTACCAGGTATATACCACCATGCTCAGCTTGGTATCCTCTTGAATGGAATGCTTGCTTTCTTTTGTTCAAGAAAATTTCCAGCTGAGGACTGTGAATATTCTTAAGTGATAATTGAAGGATTTGGGGGTACATAGCTTAGTTGTAGTGTGCTTGCCCTGGATTCAATCCCCAGCACTGCAAAAAGATTTAAAAAAGAAGATAATTGAAAGGTGGGAAAATTTGTTTATAGCAGACAGGATTTAGGTAGACATTGTTTCAACTTCCTTTATTGTATTTTGCTAATTGGCATGTATTTAAGTTCATTAGAGAGCAGAAGTCTTTAAAGGACAAAGGCTTATATTTTTTTCTTCCACAGTAGTGTTGGCAGGGTTGGGCTGGGGTTGTGGCTTAGTGGTAGAGCACTTGCCTAGTGTGCACAAGGCCCTGAGGTTGATTCCCAGCACCTGGGAGCTGGGGGTAAAGGGGAGGCAGGTGAACACTGGGAGTCCATTGAGGACCATTTATTTAGTCATTGTGATCACTGGTCCACGCGTCCCAGGGAGAGAATTGAACGCAGGCTAGAAATAAGAGTGAGCAATGGGGTAGGTCATTTGCAAGCTTTAGGGGCTAAGAGCTTCTGGTGGAAACAGAATCTGTTCATAAAATGGAGATGCCATATTCATAGCAGGTGCCAGCTCCTTGTTCACCTGCATAACAGGTGCCCTCACCCAGGCAACAGCTCTGCCCCTCAGATGTTCCAGGCCTAAGCAAGGATCTACCTCCTTCACTTTAGGTAAAAGCCAGGAGAGGAGGCCTTGTATGCCCAGGGCTGAAAACACCATGGTAGATGTGAAAGGAATCAGATAGCAGACTCCACAGACAGACAATTAGTGGTTTAATAATTATTGTAGACACAGTATTCCCTTGGACTCTGAAGTTTTCAGTCTTCCATCCTCTAGGGAGGAAATATAATTTTTTTATAGGCCTGACTTGGTACATTTCAAAGCCTCACAGACTAAAGGAGCCAGCTAAGAGGGTTGGGAAAAATGTGTGCAAGGCCCCCTGTAAATTCCAGGGATCAGACCAAATTCAAACCTTCAGGTTATTCATCACTTAACACTGATGGATATATTTTATGATTTTAAGGGTTGGCCACCCTTTTCGATTGGTTAGTTTTCTTTTTAATATTGGAACTACTGTTGTACAGGAGGAAGTGAGGTGCTGGCAAGCTAAAGTAGGGGTTTTAGAGAAACAAGAAGGGAGTTGGGGGCAGCATCTGAAAGTGTTCTCAAGGGTTCCTTTTGTATGTGTGACCAGTGGGGCATGGTGGTTGGTGGAGGGGAGCACATTTGTGCCCACGTGTGATGATCGCCACTGTCTGATAAGAAGTAGCTGGTTGTGGCCCCCTTTAAAGGAAGGAAACTACTAAAGCTTTGGAGATGTTCCTGTTTCTAACATCATACAATTTCTAACATCATGCAGCTAATGGTAGTTTTACCAGCAGCCTTCAAAAAAAAATTTTTTTAAGTGCTGGGGAAGCAGAATCCATAGCTTCACACATGTCATCAGCTAGGCGAGTGACCCCCAGCCCCCAAAGTTATCCTTTTCATGGTGGATAATCTCCCTGCACTTTGGTATTTGGAGCATTGTATTACTTGACTCAGTTCATGTGTCTCGGTTTTTCTCAAACAGATTGCTTCTATCTTCAGTTGAAATAGCCTTAATTGAGCAACTGTAATGTTAAGGGCATTTGGTTTGAGTTTTGGCAGGTGAAGCATGGTGGTTCTTGCCTTTGGGGAGTTTATATTGTGAAAGGCATTCACAATGTATGTGGACCCCAAGCCAAGTTCCCATGGGAAGGCCACAGCTCAGGAAAGCTTGCTGGACTGGGTCTGAGCTATCCAAGAAAATCATAAGCAGGGGCCGAGGTCCCAGCAGGGGAAAGCAGGTTGGTTTGGAGTCCAGGGTATAATTTGGCATTGAAGATGATAAAGTTTACAGGTTACTTGAGGCCCAGGTCAAGTAGGGCAGAGGTTGACCCTTCCTTCTGTCATAGGGAGTCTTAGGATTTGAACAGAGGAGCAATCAAAAGTTGGCCTGCTAGGGCCTTGGCAACATCCTTAAAAGGGAAAACAAGGTTTGGCCTTCTGTGCTTCGGTGGATGCCATGACCCAAGGCAGAGAACACATCCCACGGCCTCTGGTACAGGATGCACTCAGCCGAGCGCTCGGGATTTTTGAATTGCCTTAAGCCACTGCACCGATGCACACACATACAAGGAAGCTTTTTTTTTTTTTTTTTTTCTTCTTCTTCAGTGTGTACTTGCTGCAAAACTGAATCACAATCTGTGGCTTAATCTTTGACTTCATAGCTACCAATTCCGGGTGAGCTACCTTTGAGAGGTAACATCCAGTTGTAAGGAAGATGTGACTGGGCAACAGGCACTTGGATTCCAGTTAGGCCTCTGCCTGGAAGCTTGGATTCATATTCCTTTGGTCTGAGAGGCTCTTTTTGGGTGCTTGTTGGCCTAAATAATGATGTATGGTGTTTATAATGTTGGCAGATGAATTTGTGAATTGACACAAAAAAGCTTTTTTGATCTTCTGTGCCTTTAAATGTAGTATGGCCAGTGGAGCTGCTGATTTGTTGGGACACCAGGCCCCAGTACTATGGTCCTGCCTGGGGTCCCAGCATTGTTCTCCTGGCACCAGAGCCTATCCCTGACTCCCCTTTCCAGCCTGATTTGGGGGCTGCTGGTTTTTGTCTCTGCTCACAAGGAGAAAAGGGGCCCAGGCCCCCTCATTTGTCCTAACTCGGGCAAAGCTAGTCTGGATGTATGGCTTTTTACTGATAATTCCCCCCCAAATCATTTTGATCCTCCACAGCTAACTGGCCTTCCTCTAGAAACCTGCAAAGCAGTAGTAAATCCCTTTGCACTGCTCTGCTTTGTGCTCCTCAGCCCTCTGGTAAAGCAGCCAGAGCCAGGGCCCACATAATCCACACACTCTGGACGTCACCCCGGGTGACTCAGATTCAGTTGCGTTTGCTGTTTCACAACCACCTGCATCTGATCCCCCCTCCAGGCAAACTCCCTGCCCGGTGCCCAGTGCTAGGAGCATGGTGCTAGGAGCATGGTACTCTTCCAGGGATGGCTTTCCCCAGCTTTGTTAAAGAAGCAGATATTGTGTTAAACCCCTTCTCTCCATTTTCTCTGCTCTCCTAATAACAAACTAGCAAGTGTGTACAATTTATCATTTCCCAGATATGGAAGATGGGGACTTGGAGATGATGGTCCCAATCATCCCATGTACCCTTAATATGTAGGCAACATTCTGACCTCCATCCCATTGTATTTCAGTATTTTATCTTTTCATCCACCTAATGAGGTCACTGTTAACTTTCATCTTGTAGATAAGGAAGCTGGGGCTTAGAGAGACTTAAGTTAACTCATCCAGGGTTACTTCAGCTAGTGAGTCTAAATGCAGACCCAGGCCCCTGTGCTCCAGCAGAACTGCTCTTAATCCTTGCTCTTCTACACTATTTATTAAGTAAAATGTCTTCTTTGGAGCAGAAGTCCATGACTTCCATTGGCTTTGTTTTCTCCTCCCACCCACCCATTGTTAAAAGCAAAAGAAATCCAGCCAATGTTTACAAAATTCGTGCTAAGGAGTGAAATCTGTTTTCTTCATACCAGAGTCTAAGCTCCTTGAGGGCTCTTGGTCCTTCTTAAACTTTTTTTTTTTTCCTAAATGCATCCTAAAGCACCTGCCACATCACGGAGTACTCAGTCAATACTCACTTAAGAAAGATGGATAAGACAGGGTTACTGTACTTGTTTGGCAGGTGGAGACATGAGACAGCATTTGGGTGTGTGGCACATGCCATGATTGGAAACAGCTTTTGCTTTTCAAACTGTAGGGGGGGGGGTTGTTGTTTTGTTTTTAGTTTTAGTTTTTAGAAGGCAGATCTTTTTGACACATGTAAGCTGGGAGTAATCAGATCTACGCTGTAGGATTACAGAGCATGATATAAAACACTATAAATACCCAATATCCAGTACCATATAAACAAATGAATAAGCTACGCTGTATTTATTGTTTTGAGCTTGCTTTCAGGATGTGTCTTTATTTTGGGCAGGGTCACTCCACAAATTAGTACAGCTGGGAATTTGCTAGCCATTGAAACCCTTTAAAGCATGTTTAAACAGTCTAATATCTCTGTCTTTGCTTTTCAAGCAAAGTAAGTGATAAATTGGTGTAATCCATTCAGCTGTACCTGGGTGAGTACTTAGAAAGGTCAAGATTTGGTTGAACTCTACTTGCAGCTTTGTTTTCAGCCATTGAGTATTGTGCTGGAAAGGACCATCATGGTTCATTTATTCTCCTTATTCCCTCTTAACTTGGAGGTGAGGAAAATGAGGCCTGCAGAGATGCAAGGGTGGAGCTGGTGTGGACCATTGGTCTTGCTTGTTAGGTTTTCTTAGATGCCAGCATGCCCTGCCTAGCCAGGAGCCCAGACAGAGTTGGTCCTCACTGGCTTTTCTGAACACTGGTAAGGTGGAGCCGCAGTTACTCCTGTTATGGTATTAGCAAGCAGATCATATCAATAATCTATCCACCAGCAGGTAAATCAAAATCACACCATGGTTATAACATGTTTGTATTCATGGTAGATAAAAAGGAGGCATTCAAAGAAAAACTGATCTCTTTACTTTGAGACTACAAAGGAAAGAGTCTTAAATACTAAAGAGTGTGCTTCATATTAGATCTTTTTTTTTTTAATTTTATTTATTTATTTTTGTATGTGTATGAATGTACTGTCTGCCTGCAAGTTTGTGCACCCGTGTCGTGCAATGCCACGGAGGTCAGAAGAGGGTGTCGGATTCCCCTGGAACTGGAGTTCTCCTGGAATTGGAGTTTCAGACGGTTCTCAGCCGCCATGTGGGTGCTGGGGATCAAACCCGGGTCCTCTGCAAGAGCAGTCGGCACTCTTAACCGCTAGGCCATCTCTCCAGCCCTCATATTAGATCTTAAAATTATTTTGCTGCACATATGATTAATTTTCATTCAGGAACATGAGGTAAAATAATGATGCAAGAAGAAAAAGTAACATTCCTGCAAATCTCAAATAACCATTGCCTATACTTTACTACATCCTTCTATTTGGCTTCTTGTGTTTTGTTTGAGACATGGGTCTCAAGTAGCCCAGGCTGGCCTTGAATTTTCCATCTAGCTGAGGAGGACCTTGAACTCCTGATCCTCCTGCTTCTACCCCCAGAGTGCTGGAATGACAGACATGCACCACCACACATTTTATGGGGATAGAACCCAGGGCTTCATGCATTCTAGGCAAGCCTTCCACCAACCGAGCCACATCTCTAGCCCCAGAGGTCTTTTCTATTGGATAAATACATTATAGAAGCATCCCTTATTTGTGGATAAAGAACTCATTTTTATAAAACTTAAGGTGATGTGACAATTTTTGTGTGTGTGTGTGTGTGTAGCCCCAGAGGTCTTTTCTATTGGATAAATACATTATAGAAGCATCCCTTATTTGTGGATAAAGAACTCATTTTTATAAAACTTAAGGTGATGTGACAATTTTTGTGTGTGTGTGTGTGTGTGTGTGTGTGTGTGTGTGTGTGTGTTTGAGACCAGGGTCTCCCTGTAGCTCTAGCTGGCCTGGAACTCACTCTGTAGACCAGGCTGGCCTGGAACTCAGAGATCTTCCTGCCTCTGCCTCCTGAGTGCAGGGATTAAAGGTGTATGCCACCATGTCTGGCGGTTTTTAATAAAAATGTTTTTATTTATTTTACGTGTGTTTTGCCTGCATGTATGGAAGTGGACCATATATATGCAATGCCTCAGTGTCCTCAAAGGCCAGAGAGGGCATAAGATCTCTTGGAATTGGCATTATGGACAGTCGTTAGCCACCATGTGGGTGCTAGAACTGAACCCAGTTTTCTGGAAGAGCAGCCAGGCTCTTGCCTGCTGTGCCCTCTCCAGCTCCTTATTACTATTGTGAACATACATAAACATACACATTTTGGGTGTTAGGGCTTGAACCTGGGGCCTCACACATCCTGGACAGTTGCTCTATTACTGAACTAGACCCCTAGCCTCATGACCTTTCTCTTTGTTATTTTGTTTGCTTGCTAGCTTGCTTTTTCTTGAGACTGGGTCTCACTCTATCCCTGGCTGGTCTGGAGCTCCCAGGCTGGATTGGAACTCTCAGAGATCCACCTGCCTCTGCCTTCCAAGTGCTGGGATTAAAGGTGTGGGCCACCACACCCAGCCCCAGCTCTCTCTTTTTGTGTTTTTTTTTTTTTTTTTTTTTTCTTAGCCAGAATGTAATGGGTTTTATTATGGCATTTTTCATACATATTTGTTGATCCCCCTCTCTGAATTGCTTTAAATGTTTAAAATCAAGCTGCATATGGTGGTGTATATTTGTAATCTGAGCAGAGGTCAAAGGATGAGGATCTGAGTTTTCAGGCAGCCTGGGTTATCTATACATAGGGTATTCTGTCTCAAAAACCCAAAAAGGGGCTCGAGAGATGGCTCAGTGGTTAAGAGCACCGACTGCTCTTGCAGAAGACCTGGGTTCAATTCCCAGCACCCACATGACGGCTAAGAGCCATCTTGGGCTGGGCGTGGTGGTGCACGCCTTTATTCTAGCACGCAGGAGGCAGAGGCAGGGGGATCTCTGTGAGTTCAAAGCCAGCCTGGTCTACAGAGTTCCAGGCTAGCTGGGGCTATAGGGAGACCCTGTCTAAAAATCAAAAACAAAAAACAAAACTTCAAGGCCAAGTCTGATTTTTTTTTTTTCTATTTTTGGAAGCTGTAAGACCAAAAGGTCTTAATAATAGCATTTTAGTGGCATTTATCTTCATTAATTGTAGTGATATCTTCATATACTTGCAAAATAATAGTACATATTTGTACATTAACTTGGCTTGTAGATACTTGCTAATGAGGTAAATAAGTGGATTGCTTGAAATAACTCCCTGGAAGCCCCTAATGTAGAGTAGAAGAAGGTGCTTATGAATCATTCTAAGGTCTAATGTCAGGGAGATCAGTTCTGAACTGGAAGTAGCCTTCCCTGACTCAGTCCAGGAATGACTATAGAGCTGTGGAGGAGATGAGGAATATGAGTTTTGTTTCTACTTTGCCCCACAGTGGGGTTTCATTCACTCCAGAGTTTCTAGTACATCCCTTGAAGTTACATCTCCTCTTTTCATTTTAAAAATTTTATTAGTTTTATTTTATGTGTATGAGTGTGTTGCCTGCATGTGTGTAAGTGCACCCATGTGTACAATACCTATCAAGGTCAGAAGGCCTCAGATCCCCTGAAGTTGGAGTTCCGGATTGTTAGCCACCCTGTGGGTGCAGGGAATCCAACTCTAGTCCTCTGCAAGAGCGGCCAGTGCTCCTGAGTACTGAACCATCTCTCCAGCCCCTCTTTTCATCTTAGTGGGAAGACTTGAATTAAAAGAGAATCAAATGAGACAGATTGTCAGCACCCCTACCTGCCTCTTGACATGATTCCTTGTCCCTTTTTTATCATCTGCTATGATTTTAGATCATTGGGTTCGTTTCTTAGTTAGGAGCCTAAGGCCTTTAATCCAAGCTGAGTCTTATTAATTATGGTTAGTCCCTGATTTTTTTGTTTTCACCGTCTCTGAAATGGGCAGAATATATTTCTTGTACCTTATTCTTAAGAGGTGACATAATGATGTCCCATGCAGGTTATTTTTTTAAAAATCAGTGTACAAACAGAAAACCTTTGGGAGGATAGACGCTATTGTCTTTTCACATAAAGGAAAAGTACCATAAATCTAGGGAAGTTCTAAACATCTTGAAAACGGCTTTATAAGGCGGAGCAGCAGGGAAAAGACCATCTCGTGGAAGAGAACTTCCTCTAACCCTTATCTCCCTTCTCCTATGGTTGTGTTTTCCTCTTTTTAAAATAGGATGCCTTGGGTCATCTCCAGTGGCTGGCCTGTTGTCACTGCTTAACTCCCCTAGATGTGGTAGGGGTATCCTTCTCTTATTTGTAGGAAAACCATCCCACCATTCTCCCCTTTTCTAAGAGTGGGCTAGAAGCCAATAGTTTACATTTTAGGTGGGTCTGTATGCTTTCCCCAAACATTTAATGTGTCTCTGTTTCAAGTTTTTCTAGCCTTTCCAAGTTGCTCTATGGAACCTTAGGCAGCTTCTTAGCAAGGCAAGGTAGACAGTAAGTGCTTAGCAGCCGAGTCTGCAAAAGTGCAGGCTGGAAAAGCTAATGTCCCCAACCAGTCAGCAGATGCTCAGACATGGGAGGGAAAATGACTTTTTATGAAGTAGATCTGGTGAAAGGCAGCAGGTGACTAGAGGGTCAGCAGGGTCTCAGTTCAAGAGCTGTGGCCATCTTTACAGTTACCTTCTGGCCATGGTTTCTTTTGGTACACAGTGACCTCACAAAGGTCTTAGGTTGGGGGGTGGGAGGCTCCGAACATAGTTTTCGAATTCCAAAGCATTTTTACAAGTTTGGTTCTGGCAAAGGTTTGAGCTGAAAGGGGCCTCCATCAGCACTTTCTCTTTTACCTTTGTAGCTGTCAGTAATTATGGTTTTAAAAAGATAGAAATGAGTTGTGAATGATACCTTGAGGATTTCAGTTTGTTTTGAAGTATTAAACAATTGGCTAGGATTTTTTTCCCCCTTAGTAGCTTGCTTCATGTCCCAATGACTAAGTAATACGGAGATAATTAGAAATAAGTACACTCAGAAAGGGGATATACATATATAAAAAGCTTAGGACTACATAAGTAAAGTTTACTCTTACCCTACTTACCTACCTACCTACCTACCTTCTTGTAAAGAAACCATGATTTTTTTTTTTTTAGGTGTAATAAGCCACAAAGTAAGCAAAAAACAGTCTCTAAGGACGTAAACATGTATAAACAAAGCATAAATATCTTTATTCAAGATGGATTAAGTTCTGAACCCTAATGCCTTTCAAGAGTATTGTATTTTCAGATGGTTTATAAAAGTCTGTCACTAGTCAAATGTGCTGTCCTTAGAATTTCATTAAAAGAAGGCCAGGCCTGGCCCACATTGGCTTACACGAGGCGAGGAGGCAGTGAAACAGAAACTGGATAGAAAGACCCGAGTCGGGTAAAAGATAAGTCTCCCCACACCTGGCCTCCTCCTTTCACTTCCTTTCCCAAAGCTGCCCCTTTGTGATGGTCTTCCAGAAGACGGAGGAAGCTCTGCCCTTGGGGTCATCACCCTGGGATGGGAGTGGTCCAGCTCTGGAGGTTCCTTCCTCCCCAAGACTGAGTCTCCACATTCAGGAGGTGGGCAATCTTGTCCCTAGGCTTTCCCAGAAGGGCCTGGGAGGAGCAGGAGGAACCTGGAGAATGTTCTGCTCTCTTTAAAGCTTCCTCCCCACCCGTGGGATGCAGGGAGAGAGGAGGGAGAGAGTCGGAACCCAGGGAGCAGATTGAAGGGTCTGGTATCAGGCTGTAACTGTCATTGTCTGTGCACAGACCAGGGTATGACCCAGAAGTTGTTGACTGTTGATTTTATTCTCTTCAGGTTTTGGTATTCAGGGAATGCATCCTATGAATTTATAGTATGCTAACATGAGTATGATATACATGCACATTTTTGGATGTTGAGTACACAGGCAAATGAAACCATGAAGCCAAATGTGAAGGTTTTGGTTGTTTTCGTGATGAATTGAAACTGGCTTATTAACTGGCCCAGTGGTGGGATCATGTGCTCAAATTACTACAGGTAGTAATTTTTGTTTAGGGTATAAAAAATACCTTGGAAAGATGCAGTAATAAATGAAGGTGTGGAAGGATCCCCTTGGGCTTTTTTTCCTCTGTACTGCTGAAGGAAGGGAGAAGAGAGTCACTTGGCCTTAGCCTGACTCCTCCTCTTCCTCTCTCCGCCCAGAGCTGCAGCCCACAGTGGCTGTCTGGTGTGCAGTGCAGCCGCTGGATTTTCAAGTGTTTCTCCACAGTTTTCAGTACCATTGGCCGTCACTTCCAGAGTCCTTTTTCCTTTTCAGGGTACCCAGCCTAATCGTTCAGCTCCTTTTCAGATACCTCCTCGCTTGTGCCAGTCAGGAAGATTAATAATGTTAACTGATTTACTGTCGCTGCAAAAAAGCATTAGTTAATTAGACTTTTACACCTCAGTCAGATGATGTTAGGCACCCTTTGTGCACTCTTATTCAAGGATGTTAAAGACCTAAGTCTTTGAGGGACAAAAAAGGAAAGAAAAGGGACAGGCATTTTTTTTTCCAGTTGAAGCTGCATGTTGGTCCATGTTAATTAGGCATTTGTTCCCTGTCTGGAGGTGATAGAAAATGCCAGTTACTGTGGTATTTAACTGACATTAAATTGCTGTCCAAATACTTCAGTTAGGCCTTGCCTTCTCTCTTAATTGGTGGGAAGGAAAGCTTCAAAAGGAAGAAACTGTTACTTTCTTTGGACATTTAAATTTCCATCCTGAAGGATCTGAAGGACATGGGCACTTTTGAAATTTCTCCACCTTTTTGAGCTACTCAAAATGATTTTAAGATTTCAGAAAATAAAGGTTTAGTCATTGTTATCCAAGGTCAAAAGTAGTTCCTGCTATCTAGGGCCCATATAGATTTGTATATCTTTGGTACTATTAAAAAAAAATCATCCTAGAAATTGATAGTTTTTTAGGTTATAGTAAGATTTGTCAATACCAGAAATTCATAGGTGGGTCAATGCATCAAGAAATATATATGTTTTGGTTTTATTTTTTATTTTTTTGGTCTTTTTGAGACAGGGTCTCCCTGTAGCCCCAAACTCACTATGTAGACCAGGCTGGCCTAGATCTCACAGAGATCCTCTTGCCTCTGCCTCCCAAGTGCTGGGATTAAAGGTGTGAACCACCATGCCTGGGTGCAATATTTATATTTTAAACATTAGTATATAGTAACATATTAGAATGACATGCTTTGGTGGGAGTAATTAGATGACACATGGTTTTTATCTTTTACCTCCCACCAACCCCCCCCCAAAAGCAATTTCTTCTTTGCTGCCGGAAGTGATCCTGAGTGAGAAGAATGTGGTTTCTTATTCACAGGCTTTTAAAACAATTCAAAAATAATGAAAAGATTTCTTTTGAACTTCAAGTCTTACTTGCTTTATATATATGGTGTCTAGTCAAAGGTTCAAGCACTTGGGAGGCAGAGGCAGGCGTATCTTTGTGAGTTCAAGGCCAGCCTGGTCTACAGATTGAATTCCAGGATAGCTGGGGCTACAGGGAGACCCTGTCTCGAAAAGACCAAAAAAAAAAAAAAAAGGTTCACGTATTGGAGAGCATCTCATTTTTTGTGCTGAACTACTTTTTGGTGCATCAAATGAATTTAGTATGTTAATATTCCTGTAAGGCCCAGAATTGCTGGGCTGCCCCTTGCCCTGCCTGCCTGGTACTGGCTGAAAAGGTACCATTGTTTGTTCTGCAAACACTGGGTGATGTTTGTTTCCAAGGTGACTGATTCTATTGGTGCTTTTTAAGCAAGGCTGGGGGGGGGGGGGAGAAAGTTGGCTTTAAACACCTGAGCATCCTATTTCTGATATAGTCTGTGTATGTTGGATATGTATAAATTGAAATTTTAACTTAACTGAGGTTACTTAAGAAAAAGATGATGTAGAAAAGGGAACTAGCTAATACCAAGTTCTGATATTTAATGTTAGAATTAAAAATATAATTAGGCTAAAGTTAACTATTTACACTGGAAAGTTAAAGAGCTAAGGGAATGGTATTTTAGATGATAACTATTAAAATATTAGGCTTTTCCACAATAGATCTTCAACTATAACCTATTTACAGCTATTCAGATAAATACTTGGCAGTATAATTTAAATCACTTTTTGAGCAAGTATATGGACCTTTAAAAATATTGTGAGAATATGAAACAAATTTATTTTGGTTTTGAGTTTCGTAAAAAAAAAATTTCTGACAACTGTGAAATCATTAAGATCGATTTCTTCCAGTAAAAATTCAGATCAGAGACAATAGATAAAAAATCACCCTTTCATGGTTGATTCTATCAACCTAATTGGTTAAAATTTGGAAGTTTATATTTTATGATTGACAAATTTTAGGTTCAAACTAGAAAAAATTCTTCTTGGTCCCCCCTCCCCCAATAAATAGTACATGGATGGTGTTCACAGAACTTTGCCTTTCCACTCCTATCTGCTTAGTACATACAGTTCATGCCCAGGTTTCAGTAAACATTAACTACTTTTATCAGGGCTTGCAGTGTGCTGAATGGTTAGCAAAGAGAGTGTATTACAAGAGACAGATGAAAATGAGAGTCCAAGGTCAGATAGATGTTGAATTTTCTTTTTTTAATTATTGAAAATCTAGGGGGTAAAGACAGCAAGTCTTTTAAGTAGCAGGCTTTTTAGGAATCTACTTGCCTCCCATTTTATGTGTTGAAGCTAACACAGATTTGGTGAGATGCTCCATCTTAGTGGCAAGGAAACTGACTTTCAGACTTAATTTGCTGTCATGAAAAATACACATTTATTCAGGGCATCATCCTTCCAGGATAAAAGGCTCTCACAGCCTCAGCAAAGACATAAGGTGACATTTATAAGAGCAGTTTTTTCCCCATCCCGTCCATGGTGCAGGCATTTCCTTTTTTTCCCTTTGCAAAGATGATGAGTTTGCCCTCCGATCGTTTTTGTTTCTGCAGTTTACACAGCAACTCATAAGCCAAGGGCTAGAATTCAGTATTGCCAAATATAGAATAAACAGGCAAGTTTGCGATATCGTGTGAACCTTTGCCTATTTTTCGAAATGCTTGGTTTTGAGTAAAAGGGTCTGCAGACTGTAAGCATGATGGACGGAGAGAGCTGTCCTCTACCCGCCCTCGATCCAGGCGGTTGTGCTGGGAGCGGATCTTGGCGGCCTCGGTGGGTGCTTCCGTGACCCGCTTGCCTGGCTACTTCTGGGTCTGCTCAGAGCTGGTGGTGGCTGGCCACCTTGCGGGTGAAGCCCGGACTGTACGCTTTCAGGATGCGTCGTTGTCCCGTGTCCGCGACTTGTGGTTCAGGAGTAGGGGGGGTCGCTGGTGGTAGAGGACAGTGACCTGCGGGCGCAGCGGGGCATCTTGGGGGGGGGGGTTGGGCCGCCATTGTGCAGTTGTGTCAGGTCAGGCACCGCAGCTCCAAGCCCTGCGGGCCTCCAGAGCCTGTCGGTTTAGTCCTGGCAGGAAGCGGGCTGCGACCTGATGGGCTTGGGTAGGCTCTGCCAACGCTGGACCTGCTCGGCGGACCCCCCTCTCTGCCCGTTCCTGTGGTGGGCGTTCTGTGAGTGGGCCATGGAGCTGCCAATCAGGGTAGCGGTGGAGCCTATTGGCCGACGCGCTGTCAGGGGCAGGGCTCGGCGGCTTCCCTGGCGCGTGGTGTCTCTTCCTTAGACCTGGACTCATTCTCCTCAGCTTCTCGGACTCAGCCTCCCAACCCGGCTGCAGCTTAGAGACAGCCAGGGTCCTCCGGAGCCGGTTTAGCCACAGAGCTGTAAAAAAAGAACCCCTCTAGGGGCGATTAGTAAATGTGGGTGCTCAGAATTAGTCCCCCCTTCACACACACACACACACACACACACACACACACACACACACACCCCGTTCCCCTTTCCCCCTTCCTCTGGCTGAGTTGTGGGTTCCTTGACCGCTTTGGAAGTTTTCTGGTTGTTTGCAGAGGCCTGAGCTCACATGAGGGTGATCCTGAACCCCGAAGGACCCCGTGAGCAGAAAGTTGAGAGGAGCAACCTCCATGTGGGAACACCCACAGAGTGGCAGCAGCCAGGTGGCCCCGCCTGGAGGCAGCCCAGCTTCTGCCGGGCCTGGCTGCATCCTGAGAATGGAGGCATAGGGCCAAAACATCGTGCAGGCAGCAACCCCGCTTCCGGTTCTGCATCCCTCCCTGGGAGCCCACCACACCACAGTTGGTCACTGTCCTGAATGGGCAGCGCCTTGGTCCTCTTGTTTGAGTACTGTTTTCTCTTCCCACAAGCAGTTCATTAGAAAAAGCCCACCCAGCTGCCATGGGGTTTCTTGATGCTCCACACTTACCTGTGGGGACACCAGCCACAGTGCTGATGGTCGAGGGTTGCAGCCCAGCACATGGTGGCACCCTCCTCTAGGCCAGTCTAGAGGCTCAGCTTGGAACCTCGTTGGCAGGTGTCCTAGTAACTCTATAGTCATGTGACATCAGCCAGGGGCACTGAGGCTAAGCCCAGAGAAGTGCCCCCCCCCCATAGCACACACCTCAGCTAGGTCATGTCATATCCATATGCCATGAGGCCTGGCCTCTTCACTCTGAGACTGATCTCTCTTTTTGCTGTGCTGTCTTTGCTGAGCGGTTTTCTCAAAACAGTGATCCTTAGTCTTAGTGATCCTTCTCCAGGATGAGAACTTTTCCATGCCACACAAACTGGGTCCAGAATATTCTGATTGAGTTAGTTTAGGTCAAGGCTAGAAATGTAAATTGCATCATTTGTGTCAGAAACTTGTGACGAGAAAATGAATGTTTCAGCCACCAGGATTGTTGTTTTACTTAATTATTTAGTGTGTCTGTGTAGACCACAGGAAAACTTGTGGGAGTCAGTTCTCTTTTCCTACCTTGTGGATTCTGGGGATGCAACTCCAGTCTTCAGACTTTACCCTTTAAGTCAATCTCACAGGCCAAGCCACTGGGACAAACTATATATATATATACATATATATATATATATATAACCATATATATATCTATATATATTAATTTATAGATCTGGATTAGAAAATCATAAACCCTGAAATTCTCCTATCTGATGTTTGCTTAATGCAAAACTGAGTTTCCTATTCAACAATGCGTTGTGCATCTGTGCTTGATTGGCCCCCAGCTCGGGCAGGTATAAATGCCACTAATAATTTTTTAAGAACTTGGGGCTCTGACAGAATGTCAGGGATGCTGAGTAGCAGGTACCAGATGTTCTTTTGTTAAGGGCACAGAGAACGAGTAGCAAGGTAATCAGGCTATGGACAGTCTCTTGGTTTGGGGTTTCGAGGCTTGGAGTGCTGGGTATTTTCTTTGAGGGGAAGGAAGGGGGGCACATTCTGGTTTCTGATGTGCCTTTCCCTCTCTCTGTATTATCTTAGGTGGAGGTGTTGACTCAATTATCATCAAGCCCAGCTCCTGGTAGAAGAGGGTTAAATGGTACTTTGGGGCCTCTTTATCTGGACCGTTTTGCCACAGCTGAAGTGACAGCCTGTGCCTCTAACTGAATTCAGGCCCTTTCACCCCTTCACTGGGAAACAACAGTAAAGTCAGCAGCTCGCCATGTCTGGTACAGATTTTACAGCCTCTGAGCAGCCTTTGCTTTTGCAGTTCATGAATGCACCATTTGTTGTTCTGAGCACAACTGTCAGATACAACTGGTTTCGGCAGCCCACTCTGCCTGTGACCAGTGAGCATCAGCATAGATATGTTCCAACCCCGCTGCTTTTTTTTTATTCTCTCTCTGCAGCCAAGTTTTGCTTAAATATTACCATTTTTGTCCACACTAAATTTTCTTTGACCCAATTTATGTTTTTCAAATGTATAATTATCCAAAATAAGGTTTTAATTTGCTCAAAACTGTTGGTCCAACAATTCTGAATAAGTACAAATATTTTGGTTTATTAAGGAAAGATATTATTTTTGTGGCTTGCTTTTGCCCAGAACCATTTTTATAATCTCAAAGAACTTTGTTATGTGACTTTGAAATTATATCCTAATTTTCCTGAAGTTGGAAAATTTTATCATCCCAACCATTTATATATATTATATATATATATATATATATATATAATAATATTATAAATGTGTGTGTGTGTGTATGTCTTCTCCCTCTCCTCCCTCTCCTCCCCTCCCCTCCCTCTTTCCCCTCTCATCTCTTTTTGGAGACAGAGCCTCCCCTGTGGCCCCACTGTCCTGGGAACTCACTATGTTACCAGGCTGACCTTGAACTCACAGAGATCCACCTGTCTCTTCTCCCTAGTGCTGGGATTAAAGGCTTGCTCCCATGTTGCCTGGCTGGCCTGTATTAATATTAACAGGTGCTGTGTTTTGTGGTTGTTCACATCTGGATTATTCCTTCTTTGCAGTCTGAGGTATTTGAGCTAGAGTACCAACATCTTTTTCAGCTTTGCATGTTCCACAACTGGTCCACCTTGATTGTTCTGACTGCTATTGGGCCTTGGATGGGCCAAGGAGATTAATTTTTGTTAAAAATGCAATAGACATCCTATTGCAACTGATTCCACACACCTTGATATCCTAGTGCATCCAAAAATCAAGCTGCATTTGCTGGAAATGAAGATACTTTGTGTAGCTAAATCATCCTTTTTTTTTTTTTAAGATTTATATTATTATTATTTTTTTATTTTTTTGTTTGTTTTATGTCTTAGCGCCCATGTGGGTGTTGTGCTGGGATCGAAACCGGGTCTTTAAGAGCAGCGTGTTTAACTGCTGAGCCCTCTCTCCAGCCCCTTGTAGTTGAATCTTTATATAATATATATATATATATATAATATATCATATATAATAAAATTTTTTTGATATAATTTTAAAATCTTTTATTTCTTTACTACTACGCTACTCTGTTATTTCTGGTTTTTAAGACGGTGTCTCCTTGTAGTTCCAGCTGGCCTGGAACTCACTTGTAGCCCAGGCTGGCCGTAAACTATACGAGATATGCCTGCCTCTGTCTCCCAAGTGCTGGATTAAAGGCCTGCTGCACCATGCCAGGTTTTTTGTTTTCTTTTAATAAAGTTATGGAAGGTCCTGGATTGTGTTTGTGTTTTTGCTAAAATTGGCACATACAGATGCATACAAGGGGAGGAAGTAGTCTTTTGTGAGATCTTTTTCACTTGGTTGGGTAGAGGGGAAGGTCTAGTTTTTTGTATGTGTGAAGCTGTCTCCTACTTCCTGAGGTACCTTAGGGTTGATGTGAGTACTAAGCAGCAGCTGTAACCAAGATAGCTGTTGAAGCAAGCCCATGTCAGGGTCCCCGGCAGCAGCTCTGCTCTCTCAGCCTAAGTCTGCTTTCACTGCGCCTTTAAACTGCATGAAGCCACAGATTTTTCTCTCTTCACCATAGTTTGCTATGTGATTAATTATGTGAGCCACTCAAAATGGCAACTGAAATATCAGCAGGAATTTTCAGCAGGTAGAAACTGCTTTTCCTGTGTCAGAACAGCCGGGTGGCTTAGCTGATGCTTCTGTTGTTGCTAGGCAGATACAGTTTCTAGTCGAGGCCGCCCATTAATCTCCGAGTGCCTAAAAGGCAAGAAAAGAAAGAAAGCAAGGAAAGAAAGAAAGAACAACTTTCTGCTTCCTCTCACAGGAGCTTTGTCCAAGTGCAGGAAAAGTGGATGGATGCGGGACACTTTATCTCAGGGTACTGTTTAGGAGGGGAAGGAGGCGAGCTGAGAGACAGGGAAGACTTGGAGTGAGCAGTTTTCACTGGGTTGAAGGCTCCGCTGACAGATGGTAAAGGTCTCAGGAGTATGATCAAAATTAGAGGTTGGATTCCAGTGAGAAATGGGTTTAGCTTTCTCTTTGAGAAATTTTGTTTTTTTTTAATCTTTCTGTATGTCTGCCTTTAATTGCCCACATGGCTGTGGGGAAAGGAAGAAAGGAAGAAAGGGGTTGCTGTTTTTTTCCATTTGCCAGAAAGGAGTTAACAGAACAAATACCGCAGAACAGGTTGGGCAAGACTGTTAAAGCCAGTGATGAAGTCTGCCTCCCCCTTCTCCCTCTTCCTCTCTCCTCTTCCTTTCCTGTGCCCCTCACCACTTGCAGGACTTTGAAACATCTTCAGACGATCTCCCCATCCTCCCCAGTGCCCCCAGTTCAGTGTCTGGCTTCCCCTCTCCTAGGCAGAACACTTGATGTGAATAAAATACTTTGTGCAGATGAGGAGCTCGTTGGAGACAGGCGGGCAGCCTGGCCAGCTGTTTCTCAAGCAGTTGGTGGTGCCCTCTGTCATGTAACATAGGCCCCATTCAGCAGCAGCATTCTTGAGTATGCATTTATGCCTCTGTGGGACTGTGGAGTCTACAGCCTGGGAGGGAGCGGGGAGTGGAGGCGGGCTGGAGAAGGAAGTGTGTGCATTCAGAGGGATTCAGAGGGCAATGAGGTGGAGTCAGTGCCGATTAAGTGCCAGTAAGTCAGGAGACATTACTGTTTGAAGCAGCTGGAGTTAGCTGCCACTTTTGGAACTTCTTGGAGCCCAGAATACAGAGGAACCAAGCCTTTCACAGGCCAGTTCGGGTCTGATAAGTTCTACATGGTGTTTGCATCCATTCATCCCATAAACATACCATATATAGTCATGCTTGAGCTCACAAGAACATCACAGGGGAACCATTCCTAATGCACAGCTCCTTTCTTGCTCAGAGCAGACTCGCAGAGGCTATTTCTGGTGTGTTGTGGCCTCCTGTCTTTTGGGAAGGGGAGAAAGGAGGTTCTCTTGTACAGTTACACCGCTTAGAAGGCATTTCTGATCCTCATATTGCCTTGGCGCTACTGAAAGCTAAAAGAATTTTATTGTCATGGTAGGAGAAAGCCAATTCCCTGTGTGCCTCTGTTTTAGAGTAAAAGCCTGTTTTTCTTAGTATCTTTAATGTCACATGTAGTTTGTATTTTATGGGCCTTGATCTCCTGTAGTCTTTGAAAGCATCTTTTCATGTTATGAGGGTGAGCCTTACCCTGTAACATGTAGTATTTATTGGTGACCATGGAGAAGTTCCCTTCAGTTTCCTTTCCCGACCTTTCCTGAGCTGTCCGGATTACTTACTATGTGTCACCTTCGGGTGTCCAGGGCAGGGCATGCCACTTCTCTGTAGAACTGATGGCAGCATTTACACTTGGCATCTGTGTGTCTGGGGAGCTGAGAGGATGCAGCAGTAAGAAATCCGGGCCCACCATCCCATGCTCCGGGATACTGTATTTCAGGGGCGAGCAGACATGGAATTTGTGGTTCAAGATAAGAGATCTTCCTTTCCTCTTGCTATTTTCCTTCTTTCTAACCCCGTAGCCCCACCTCCTCTCTTCTCGGACATGGTGTAAATAACTTGTAGGAAAAGATAGTTTTGCCACTCTGGAACATTAGATACTATTAAAGAGACAATATGTACAATTCTCTGCCTTGTTTTCTTTCATTGGCTTCTTCAGAGTGAAATGAGTTTGACTGCCTGACAGTTAATTGTACCATCCTTCCCCTTCCTAGCTGTATAAGACACTTGTTACTTTCATCAAGCGTCGTTTGAGTCCTTCAATTCTTGGCCTCTTGTCCGCCTTCCTTCCTTCCTTCTTCCTTCTTCTCGTTTTCTCCTCCCACCCCTCCCTCTCCTTCCCTCTCCTACCTTATCCCTTCCCCTCCCTCCTTCCACCCTCTTCCTCTTCCCTCTCTTTCTAGATTGTAACAGTCTCCTTGTAACCCCCAGCTGGCCTGGAATCCATTGTTAAGCAGGATTGGTCTTAAACTCACAGAGATCCACTGCCTTTGCACACCATGGTGCTGGCAAAATCACCACACGCTTGTTGAGAAGTTCTTAATTCAGTAAAAGAACAAAGTGACACTTTTCTTATTTGCTGAATTCCTTAAAGCACATTTGTAACACTTGCTATCATTTATAATATTCTTTTAAATTACTTATGGAGGTTTGCCAAGTATGTAGAGGACAGCTAAATTAAATCATCCTCCAAAAGAATCAGTTAAGTCTCAGTTTTCACATTTGCATTTCAAGCTCCTCTGGAATTTTTTTCCACATTATTTATTAGCCACTTGATGGATTACATTTAGAACAAAACATTGGCTACTTAATGCCTCCCAGTGACCTTCTACCACTGAGGACAAATACAGTCATTAGCTAGTGTGCAGTTGAGTCAGAAGCACTGCAACAATCGTGTGGAGCTCACTTGCTTGGCATTCTGGTCCAGGATATTCATATATACATGTGAGTGAGAGCTCGCAGGCTAAATGCAGTATGTGGGTGATTGATCATAAAATAAAGTTTCAAAAAACCACAAAAGTGTTAGGAAATCTTGACACTCACACCCCTAACCTTGATTCGCAATGATGCGCTAACACTTTATTCTTCATGTAGATACAGCCTGACCACTTCGTCTCTCACATTTCTTAGTCAACAACAGATCTGAGGCCAAAGTTGGAGCTTGAGGTTGAAGAGTCCTCGGGAGGAGGCAAACCGACACAACCAGGAAAGGGGTGAGGGGATGAGACAAGAGTGCCGGATATCATTGCGGGGGCATTGAGGCAAAAAGACAGGGCAGCTTTGCATGGTTTTTTATTTGCAACCCATGGGCCCCCACAAACAACTCAATAAAAATTCCGATTAAAAAGAAAATGTGGCCAACCACGTGGCATAAGAGGCAAAGCTAAAGTAGGAGAAAGATGCGCTGGTTTTGAGAGGTGTCCTGTGTTGTTCATTGTGATGACCCTGAGTCATTCCTCAGAAGGTGACTCATACATTGATTCACCCTGCTCCTGCTTACAGGGATTGGGAAGCTTGAAAGATACTCTAAACAAGGGTTTGTATGGAAAATAATTTCTGTGTGATCCCTCACACACTCTCATGATATTTGTTTGCTTTAATGAGTTAACATGAAAATTAGAATTGCCCCTTCAAGTGTGGTCCTTGCATACTATACGATATTATTTATTTTTTTCCCCAGATTTAATAAAAGAAAAAATGTATTTAATTATCAGTTCAGTGATGTCTCAATATCTATATCCAGGTTATTTGTATGCGTTTGTTTTCGTTTTGTTTTTGTTTTGTTTTGTTTGAACAGGGTCTCCCTGTAGCCCAGCTGGCCGGAACTCTGTAATCAGCGATATCTTGAAATCTACAGTACAGGATCTGCCTCCTGAGTGTGGGATTAAAGGTGTGTGGCTGTCAGCTAGGCGGGTTGCTGTGTATTTTTAGTATAATTGTCTTTTTCTACTCACAGCTAAATGACTATATTAGATGCCATTGATTCTTGTTTTTTAAGCAGGTTATATAAAAAGAAGATGCCTGTATACCAGAGATGTCTTAGGTACTCTGGAAGATACTCCGTTGAGACTTTGGTTGTATTTATTTTAGTTTGTTTGTTTTCTTTGTTTCTTCTTTTGTTTTGTTTTGATCTTGCCATTCTTTCAGAGACAGAATCTGCTTTTTGTAGCCCATGCTGGCTTTGAATTCATATTTCCCTCTTGCTATAGCCTCCTGTGCTGGAATGGGATTGTGGGCATGTGGTCACTAAGCTTGATGGGAACCACGCTTTAATATCGGGACCGGGCTGGAGGATTGGCCTAGTGGTAGAGCACCAACTGCTCTTGTAGAGGAACCCTGGATCAATCCCCCAGCACCACGTGGGGCTGAGAACCGTCTGTAACTCAAATTACCAGGAAACTCAGTTCCAGGGGATTTGACGCCCTCTTCGACCTCTGGGCATTGCAACAACATGGGGTGCACAGACCTACATAGCAGATAGTACATTCGTACACGTGAAATAAATAAATAAAAATTTTTTTAAAAAACGTATTAAAAACTAATCAGACTCAATCTGAATATTCAAATGTTCAACTTTTACTATATTAACATGTCTAAGTCTTACTGTTCATTCAAATTTCTGTTCCTGTCCAACCAAAGGACTTGATGTTTTTAATAGAGTAAATTATTCTTTTGAAAATTAATTAGATTTGAAATTAGTTCTTGTGAGTATCCAGGGAAACTAACTGTAGATTGCCTTGCTGAAGGCAGAAAGTATGCTGTTTTAATGTAGTTGTTTTGATACTGTCTGGTAAGAGAAATGCACCTGAATTTTGTACAAAACATAGGGATTTGTCTGGATGTTAGAAGCTAAGGGCAGATGGAAAAGTAATGAAAACCAGTACTTCCCAGGAGACAAGTAGCAGGCAGGTCCTTGAGCTGATTCTTTGAAGTGTGGGCAGCACAGAGGGTACTTTGGGGTGAAATAGTTTGTCTTTGAATATGTAGTAACCTGTGGAAGTGACCTGTCACAGGTTGCGATGGCTGTTCAGTTTGAGATGATGTCTTTTGTCATCCACTGAGGAGGTGGAGCCTCAGGGACAACTGTTAGAGATTGGGCTGGAAGAACTGGAGGTACAGGGAGGGAAGCGTTGAGCTCGGAATGGAATAGCCTCTGGCTACCTGGAGATCAGTCTCTGTGAATCATAGGCATATAGAACTCTTTGTTGAAGCTGATGGGTAGAGAGCAGGAAAGAGCACCTGGCTCCTAGGTTAATAATCCTATGCCCTGGAGACCTGTAAAGCACCACCAGGAAAATGTGTTTGGGCCATTATTCAGCCCCTCAGTCCATAACATCACATTTTTACTTAACAAGCTCTTCTTTTTGCAAAAATTCTTCTTTTTTCTTTCAAGCTGAATTCCAACGACTGATTATACAGCTGCCTTAAATATTGCACGTACTGGCGTTAGAGTTATCACCAGGTAGGGAAGACCCAAAGATAAAATTTTGCGATTGATTTAAGATTGTTGGAGCCGGGCTCTGGTGGCGCACGCCTTTAATCCTAGCACTTGGAGGGAGCAGAGACAGGTGGATCTTTGTGAGTTTCAAGCCAGCCTGGTCGACAAGGTGAGTCCGGACAGCTGGGGCTTACTAGGGCAGACCCTGTCGTCGAAAAGACCAAAAAAAAAAAAAAAAAAAAAACAAAGTTGTTGGAAGATTGAACTGGTTATGATTGCTGGCCTTTATCCTGGATTGGAGATTTTAAGAAAAGTGGACAATGCCACTTTATACCAGTGATTTGTTTTTTTTGTTTTTTTTTTTTTAAGCAGCCAGAGGATCTACAGATCAATCCCCAGAGCAAAAAGCACTGGCATCTTCTGTGCTTCAGATCCAGCTCAGAGGAGGGCCATCAAAGTGGGTAGGCATGCTGGCAATGGGAGTCAGGGCCTTGTTTGTACAGAATATAGCCATCCCAGGACATGACAATGAAATAAGTTGGAGTTTAAGAAGCAGGCAACAATGGGGGAGAGCCGTAGGCGATGAGCATTTCCTTGATTCACTTTGGAGAAGCTGGCTCAGCCTGGATAGGTGGCGTGGGGCGAGTGATCATCTTGATAAGTATCAAAGAAATTATGGTACGAGACAATCTATAGAAGTTTGAAGCTACAAACCTCTGAGCATAAGTAAATAGGAATTATATAAAGAATACCATTTATCATTTCCCAGGAATTTACTTACAGCTCAGTTCTCTTGTGATGAACATGTCTGTAGAAGAAACAAAGTGAGCAAGTTAGACAACAAGAACCATACAGTGTTGCTTTGAATGTTTTCATTATGTCAGTGTTGGATGCCCCTGTCTATGCATTTCTTTCATAGATAAGTATGCACAGACTTGGTTTGATGAAACAGTAGTAAAATCACTTTTAACTGAGTAATTAAGGCCATCTAGGTGGCTTTGTGGGGAGACTACAGCAAAATGTGATATAGTTCTTTGGTTAATTTAATTTAATTATTTCGTGTCTAATTGAACATTATTCCTTGTTTATTTTATTTTAAGTAGTCTATGAAAATACTGCCCAGGTTAGCTCCTTATTGAAAAGTAACGAAATAAATAGTCCTGCTTCAGAATTCAAAGGACAGACTTTTTTTATTGCTCTCCTTACATATAAGTAGAATAAACATGATTTTTGTGAGTTTTTTGAGGGACCATTTAAGTTGGCTTTTCCCAGGGCTGGCCGTATAGCTGCAGTGTGGAGAGAGCTTGCTAGCATGTGCAAGGGTCTGGATTGAGTGCCGCATGGAGGGGTTGGTGGGCCTGGTAAAGTCCACCAGTGTTAAGCTTTCAAGGTGTTTTGTTTGTTTGTTTTAACAAAACTTTTTTTTTTTTGTGTGTGGTGGGGATGAGCTAAAGATGTGGCTCAGTGTTAACGAGTGTAGACTTNGGCTGCCAGAGTAGGCTGTAAAATCGGTTCACGCACATGGCGATCGCTGCTGACCTTTCACGGTTCGTTTTGTCCAACGGGGGTGAAAGGGCCTGAATTCAGTTAGAGGCACAGGCTGTCACTTCAGCTGTGGCAAAACGGTCCAGATAAAGAGGCCCCAAAGTACCATCACTTTAAAAACCCCTTCATACCAGGATGCTCTGGGCTGGAATGACTAATTGCAGTCAACACCTACACCTAAGACAACTACCAGAGAGAGGGAAAGCACTCAAAACCAAAAGGCCCCCCTTCCCCTTCCCTCAAATGAAAATACACACACACCTCCAAGCCTCGAAACCCCAAACCAAGAGACTGTCCATAGCCTGATTACCTTGCTACTGCTTCTCTGTGCCCTTAACAAAAGAAACATCTGGTACCTGCTACTCAGCATCCCTGACAATTCTGTCAGAGCCCCAAGTTCTTAAAAAATTAATTAGTGGCATTTATACCTGCCCGAGCTGGGGGCCAATCAAGCACAGATGCACAACGCATTGTTGAATAGGAAACTCAGTTTTGCATTAAGCAAACATCAGATAGGAGAATTTCAGGGCTCTTTATGATTTTTCTAATCAGCTTCCTATCACGTATTAGCACATATATATATATATATATATCTATATTGATACTATATATATATACGCAATATATATATATATATATATATATATAAAATTTTTTGATATAATTTTAAAATCTTTTATTTCTTTACTACTACTACTACTACTGTTATTTCTCTTTTTAAGACGGTGTCTCCTTGTAGTTCCAGCTGGCCTGGAACTCACTATGTAGCCCAGGCTGGCCTTAACTTACAGAGATATGCCTGCCTCTGTCTCCCAAGTGCTGGGATTAAAGGCCTGCTGCACCATGCCAAGGTTTTTTTGTTTTCTTTAATAAAGTTATGGAAGGTCCTGGATTGTGTTTGTGTTTTTGCTAAAATTGGCACATACAGATGCATACAAGGGGAGGAAGTAGTCTTTTGTGAGATCTTTTTCACTTGGTTGGGTAGAGGGGAAGGTCTAGTTTTTTGTATGTGTGAAGCTGTCTCCTACTTCCTGAGGTACCTTAGGGTTGATGTGAGTACTAAGCAGCAGCTGTAACCAAGATAGCTGTTGAAGCAAGCCCATGTCAGGGTCCCCGGCAGCAGCTCTGCTCTCTCAGCCTAAGTCTGCTTTCACTGCGCCTTTAAACTGCATGAAGCCACAGATTTTTCTCTCTTCACCATAGTTTGCTATGTGATTAATTATGTGAGCCACTCAAAATGGCAACTGAAATATCAGCAGGAATTTTCAGCAGGTAGAAACTGCTTTTCCTGTGTCAGAACAGCCGGGTGGCTTAGCTGATGCTTCTGTTGTTGCTAGGCAGATACAGTTCTAGTCTGGAGGCCGCCCATTAACTCTCCGAGTGCCTAAAGGCAAGCAGAAAGAAAGAAAGAAGGAAAGAAAGAAAGACAACTTTCTGCTTCCTCTCACAGGAGCTTTGTCCAAGTGCAGGAAAAGTGGATGGATGCGGGACACTTTATCTCAGGGTACTGTTTAGGAGGGGAAGGAGGCGAGCTGAGAGACAGGGAAGACTTGGAGTGAGCAGTTTTCACTGGGTTGAAGGCTCCGCTGACAGATGGTAAAGGTCTCAGGAGTATGATCAAAATTAGAGGTTGGATTCCAGTGAGAAATGGGTTTAGCTTTCTCTTTGGAGAATTTTGTTTTTTTTAATCTTTCTGTATGTCTGCCTTTAATTGCCCACATGGCTGTGGGGAAAGGAAGAAGGAAGAAAGGGGTTGCTGTTTGTATCCATTTGCCAGAAAGGAGTTAACAGAACATACCGCAGAACAGGTTGGGCAAGACTGTTAAAGCCAGTGATGAAGTCTGCCTCCCCCTTCTCCTCTTCCTCTCTCCTCTTCCTTCTTCTGTGCCCCTCACCACTTGCAGGACTTTGAAACATCTTCAGACGATCTCCCCATCCTCCCCAGTGCCCCCAGTTCAGTGTCTGGCTTCCCCTCTCCTAGGCAGAACACTTGATGTGAATAAAATACTTTGTGCAGATGAGGAGCTCGTTGGAGACAGGCGGGCAGCCTGGCCAGCTGTTTCTCAAGCAGTTGGTGGTGCCCTCTGTCATGTAACATAGGCCCCATTCAGCAGCAGCATTCTTGAGTATGCATTTATGCCTCTGTGGGACTGTGGAGTCTACAGCCTGGGAGGGAGCGGGGAGTGGAGGCGGGCTGGAGAAGGAAGTGTGTGCATTCAGAGGGATTCAGAGGGCAATGAGGTGGAGTCAGTGCCGATTAAGTGCCAGTAAGTCAGGAGACATTACTGTTTGAAGCAGCTGGAGTTAGCTGCCACTTTTGGAACTTCTTGGAGCCCAGAATACAGAGGAACCAAGCCTTTCACAGGCCAGTTCGGGTCTGATAAGTTCTACATGGTGTTTGCATCCATTCATCCCATAAACATACCATATATAGTCATGCTTGAGCTCACAAGAACATCACAGGGGAACCATTCCTAATGCACAGCTCCTTTCTTGCTCAGAGCAGACTCGCAGAGGCTATTTCTGGTGTGTTGTGGCCTCCTGTCTTTGGGGAAGGGGAGAAAGGAGGTTCTCTTGTCCAAGTTTACACCGCTTAGAATGCATTTCTGATCCTCATTTGCCTGGCGCTCTGAAAGCTAAAAGAATTTTATTGTCATGGTAGGAGAAAGCCAATTCCCTGTGTGCCTCTGTTTTAGAGTAAAAGCCTGTTTTTCTTAGTATCTTTAATGTCACATGTAGTTTGTATTTTATGGGCCTTGATCTCCTGTAGTCTTTGAAAGCATCTTTTCATGTTATGAGGGTGAGCCTTACCCTGTAACATGTAGTATTTATTGGTGACCATGGAGAAGTTCCCTTCAGTTTCCTTTCCCGACCTTTCCTGAGCTGTCCGGATTACTTACTATGTGTCACCTTCGGGTGTCCAGGGCAGGGCATGCCACTTCTCTGTAGAACTGATGGCAGCATTTACACTTGGCATCTGTGTGTCTGGGGAGCTGAGAGGATGCAGCAGTAAGAAATCCGGGCCCACCATCCCATGCTCCGGGATACTGTATTTCAGGGGCGAGCAGCAGGACATTTGTGGTTCAAGATAAGAGATCTTCCTTTTCCTCTTCTATTTTCCTTCTTTCTACCCCTAGCCCCACCTGCCTCTCTTCTCAGGACATGTGTAAATAACTTGAGGAAAAAGATAGTTTGCCACTCTGGAACATTAGATACTATTAAAGAGACAATATGTACAATTCTCTGCCTTGTTTTCTTTCATTGGCTTCTTCAGAGTGAATTATATTTGACTGCCTGACAGTTAATTGTACCATCCTTCCCCTTCCTAAGCTGATAAGCCCCTCTGTCTACTTTCATCAAGCGTCTTTGAGTTCCTTCCTTCCTTCCTTCCTTCCTTCCTTCCTTCCTTCCTTCCTTCCTTCCTTCCTTCCTTCTTTCTCCCTCCCCTCCCCTCCCCTCTCCTTCCCTCTCCTCCCTTCCCTTCCCCTCCCTCCTTCCCCTCTTCCTCTTCCCTCTCTTTCTAGATACAGTCTCCTTGTAACCCCAGCTGGCCTGGAATTCATTGTGTAAGTCAGGATGGTCTTGAACTCACAGAGATCCACCTGCCTTTGCCACCATGGTGCTGGCATGCACCACCACGCTTGTTGAGAAGTTCTTAATTCAGTAAAAGAACAAAGTGACACTTTTCTTATTTGCTGAATTCCTTAAAGCACATTTGTAACACTTGCTATCATTTATAACTATTCTTTTAACTTACTTTATGGAGTTTTTTCCAAGTATTACGAATGACAGCTAAATTAAAATATCCTCAAAAGCATCAGTTAAGTTCAGATTTTAAAATTGCATTTCAAGCTCTCTGAATTTTTTTCCACATTATTATTAGCACTTGATGGATTACATTTAGAACAAAACATTGGCTACTTACTGCCTCCCAGTGACCTATTACCACTGAGGACAAATACAGTCATTAGCTAGTGTGCAGTTGAGTCAGAAGCACTGCAACAATCGTGTGGAGCTCACTTGCTTGGCATTCTGGTCCAGGATATTCATATATACATGTGAGTGAGAGCTCGCAGGCTAAATGCAGTATGTGGGTGATTGATATAAAATAAAGTTTTCAAAAACCACAAAAGTGTTAGGAAATCTTGACACTCACACCCCTAACCTTGATTCGCAATGATGCGCTAACACTTTATTCTTCATGTAGATACAGCCTGACCACTTCGTCTCTCACATTTCTTAGTCAACAACAGATCTGAGGCCAAAGTTGGAGCTTGAGGTTGAAGAGTCCTCGGGAGGAGGCAAACCGACACAACCAGGAAAGGGGTGAGGGGATGAGACAAGAGTGCCGGATATCATTGCGGGGGCATTGAGCAAACAAGACAGGGCAGCCTTTGCATTATTTTTTTATTGCAACTCCATGTGCCCCCACAACAATCTCAATAAAAATTCCGATTAAAAAGAAAATGTGGCCAACCACGTGGCATAAGAGGCAAAGCTAAAGTAGGAGAAAGATGCGCTGGTTTTGAGAGGTGTCCTGTGTTGTTCATTGTGATGACCCTGAGTCATTCCTCAGAAGGTGACTCATACATTGATTCACCCTGCTCCTGCTTACAGGGATTGGGAAGCTTGAAAGATACTCTAAACAAGGGTTTGTATGGAAAATGAATTTCTGTGTATTCCCTCACACTCTCATGATATTTGGTTGCTTTATGAGTTAACATGAAAATTAGAATTGCCCTTCAAGTGTGGTCCTGTATATACTGATATTATTTATTTTTTCCCCAGATTTATAAGAAAAATGTTATTTAATTATCAGATTCAAGTGATGTCTCAATACTATATCATCAGGTTATTTGTATTCGTTTTGTTTTGTTTTGTTTTGTTTTGTTTTGTTTTGAGACAGGGTCTCCCTGTAGCCCCAGCTGGCCTGGAACTCTGTAGATCAGACTGTCTTCAATCTCACAGAGGGATCTGCCTCCTGAGTGTGGGGATTAAAGGTGTGTGCTGTCAAGCTAGGCGGGTTGCTTGTATTTTTAGTATAAATTGTCTTTTCTACTCACAGCTAAATGACTATATTAGATGCCATTGATTCTTGTTTTTTAAGCAGGTTATATAAAAAGAAGATGCCTGTATACCAGAGATGTCTTAGGTACTCTGGAAGATACTCCGTTGAGACTTTGGTTGTATATTTTTAGTTTGTTTGTTTTGCTTTGTTTCTTCTGTTTGTTTGTTTTGATTTGATTCTTTCAGAGACAGAATCTTGCTTTTGTAGCCCATGCTGGCTTTGAATTCATTTTCCTCTTGCTATAGCCTCCTGTGCTGGAATGGGATTGTGGGCATGTGTCACTAAGCTTGATGGGACCACGCTTTAATAATCGGACTCGGGCTGGAGAGATGGCCTAGCGGTTAAGAGCACCAACTGCTCTTGTAGAGGACCCTGGATCAATCCCCAGCACCCACATGGTGGCTGAGAACCGTCTGTAACTCCAATTCCAGGAGAACTCCAGTTCCAGGGGATTCTGACGCCCTCTTCTGACCTCTGCGGCATTGCACAACATGGGTGCACAGACCTGCATGCAGATAGTACATTCGTACACATAAATAAATAAATAAAAATTTTAAAAAAGTATTAAAAAATAATCAGACTCAATCTGAATATTCAAATGTTAACTTTTACTATATTAAATGTCTTAAGTCTTCTGTTCATTCAAATTTTCTGTTCCTGTCCAAATAGGACCTTGATGTTTTTAATAAGAGAAATTATTCTTTTGAAAATTTAATTAGATTTGAAATTAGTTCTTGTGAGTATCCAGGGAAACTAACTGTAGATTGCCTTGCTGAAGGCAGAAAGTATGCTGTTTTAATGTAGTTGTTTTGATACTGTCTGGTAAGAGAAATGCACCTGAATTTTGTACAAAACATAGGGATTTGTCTGGATGTTAGAAGCTAAGGGCAGATGGAAAAGTAATGAAAACCAGTACTTCCCAGGAGACAAGTAGCAGGCAGGTCCTTGAGCTGATTCTTTGAAGTGTGGGCAGCACAGAGGGTACTTTGGGGTGAAATAGTTTGTCTTTGAATATGTAGTAACCTGTGGAAGTGACCTGTCACAGGTTGCGATGGCTGTTCAGTTTGAGATGATGTCTTTTGTCATCCACTGAGGAGGTGGAGCCTCAGGGACAACTGTTAGAGATTGGGCTGGAAGAACTGGAGGTACAGGGAGGGAAGCGTTGAGCTCGGAATGGAATAGCCTCTGGCTACCTGGAGATCAGTCTCTGTGAATCATAGGCATATAGAACTCTTTGTTGAAGCTGATGGGTAGAGAGCAGGAAAGCACATGCTCCTAGTTAATAATCCTATGCCCCTGGAGACCTGTAAAGACCACAGAAATGTGTTGGGCCATTATTAGCCCCTCAGTCCATAACATCCATTTTTTACTTAAAAGCTCTTTCCTTTTTGCAAAATTCTACTTTTTTTCTTAAGCTGAATTCCATCGATCTGATATACAGCTGGCTAAAATTGCACTTACTGGCGTTAAGTTATCACCAGGGTAGGGAAGACCCAAAGAAAAGATTTGCTGAATTGATTTAAGATTGTTGGGAGCCGGGCGTGGTGGCGCACGCCTTTAATCCTAGCACTTGGGAGGCAGAGACAGGTGGATCTTTGTGAGTTCAAGGCCAGCCTGGTCTACAAGGTGAGTTCCAGGACAGCTGGGGCTACAGGGAGACCCTGTCTCGAAAAGACCAAAAAAAAGAAAAAAAAAACAAAAAAAAGAGATTGTTGGATTTCTGAAATGTTATTGATTGCTGGCATTATCCTGGATTTGGAGATTTTAAGGAAAAGTGGACTGCCCACTTTATCCAGTGATTTTTTTTTTTTTTTTTTTTTTTTAAGCAGCCATAGGATCTACAGATCAATCCCCAGAGCAAAAAGCACTGGCATCTTCTGTGCTTCAGAGTCCACTCAGAGGAGGGCCATCAAAGTGGGTAGGCTATGCTGGCATGGGAGTCAGGGCCTTAGTTTGTACAGAAGTTAGCCATCCCAGGACCATGACATGAAAAATAAGTTGGAGTTTAAGAAGCAGGCAACAATGGGGAGACCAGTAGGGATAGGCATTTCATGATTCACTTGGGAGAAGCTGGCTCAGCCTGGATAGGGCTGGGGCAGAGGGATCATCTTGATAAGCTATCAAAGAAATTATGGACGTAGACAATCTATAGAAGTTTGAAGCTACAAACCTCTGAGCATAAGTAAATAGGAATTATATAAAGAATACCATTTATCATTTCCCAGGAATTTACTTACAGCTCAGTTCTCTTGTGATGAACATGTCTGTAGAAGAAACAAAGTGAGCAAGTTAGACAACAAGAACCATACAGTGTTGCTTTGAATGTTTTCATTATGTCAGTGTTGGATGCCCCTGTCTATGCATTTCTTTCATAGATAAGTATGCACAGACTCTGGTTTGATGAAACAGTATAAAATCACTTAACTGAGTAATAAGGCATCTAGGGGCTTTGTGGGAGACTACAGCAAAATGTGATATAGTTTTCTTTGGTTAATTTAATAATTTTCGTGTCTAATTGAACATTATTCCTGTTATTTTTTTTAAGTAGTCTAGGAAAATATGCCCAGGTTAGCTCCTTATGAAAAGTAAAGAAATAAATAGTCCTGCTTCAGAATTCAAAGGAAGACTTTTATTGCTCTCCTTAATATAAGTAGAATAACATGATTGTTTTGTGAGTTTTTGAGGGACCATTTAAAGTTGGCTTTCAGGGCTGGCCGTATAGCTCAGTGGGAGAGAGCTTGCCTAGCAAGTGCAAGGGTCTGGATTTGATTTCCAGCATGGATGGGGTTGGTGGGCCTGGGTAAAGTCTCACCAGTGTTAAGCTTTCAAGTTTGTTTGTTTGTTTGTTTTAACAAAACTTTTTTTTGTGTGTGTGTGGGGGGATGAGCTAAAGATGTGGCTCAGTGGTTAAGAGTGTATATTGATCTTCCAGAAGTTTCGAATTCAATTCCCAGCCCACACATTGGGTCTGTAATTCCAGCTTCAGGGGATCTTATGCCTCCAGCCTCTGAGGGCACTTCCACACATGCGTGTACACACACACACACACACACACACACACACACAAACGTGTACACCCTCGTGCTCACAATTTAAAATAGCAAAAATCTTTTTTTGAGAGAGAATCTCAGTATGACCCAGACTGATCCCAAACTGAAGAGCTCAACCAATCCTCCTGCTTCTGCCTCTTGAGTAGCTGAGACTGCATACCACTTCCCCCATTATGTACAAAAGACATGAAAAAAAAAAAAAAAGTAAAAATATATACCCAAAACAATGTACTCATAGTTGCTGGACAGCTATGAAAATATTAAATGTAATTTTTAGTGTTGGGGGCTTTGAATTTTCTATTTTGATTTTGCAGGTGTATTATAATATAATGAATGACTAAATGCATTATATGAGTGTTGCCTTCTAGAGGAGCTACATGAAGTCCCTAAGACGGAATGCCATGCATCTAGATAGTGTTTGAAGGGCCTTCGACAAGTCCTCGATATCTTGGGCAGAGCTTCAGCAGTTCGAGGGGGTGGGGAGCTAAGGCTCCTTACTAAAAAGTTTGCAGAAGCCAGGCGTGGTGGTGCATGCTTTTAACTAGTGCTCAGGAGGCAGAGGCAGGTGGATCTCTGTGAGGTGGTGGCTAGCCTAGTCTTCATAGTGAGTACCAGGCCAGCTGGGGTTACAGGGAGGCCCTGTCTCAAAAAGTCTGTAAAGTTCCTGTGTGTGTGCGCGCGCGCACACACACACACAGAAAAGAGTTGTCCTCCATTCTCTGTAGAAGAGGGAGCATTTTAGCAGGAAATTCTGCTGTCTTTGAAATGAGTTGTCACTCCTACCAGAAGTCCTTGGAGAGAGCCCTCCTGGGAAGTACTATTTTGCCTCAGTACACTGAAAGGCTGTATGTCATTCTCTTACATAATTTTTTTATTCTTTATTTAAAAATTCTTTTAAGGCCAGGTGTGGTTGTGCTCACCATTAATCCTAGCACTTGGGAGGCAGCAGCAGGTGAATCTTTCTGAGTTCAAGTCCAGCCTGGTCTACATAGTGAGTTCCAGGCCAGCTGGGGCTACAGGGAGACCCTGTCTCAAAAAAAAATTCTTTTCATTTTGTGTGTTTCATTTTCTCATTTAAGCCTGGCATGGTGGTGCATGCCTATAATCTCAGCATTTGGGAAACTGAGGCAGCAGGATTGAGAATTTGAGGCCAGCCTGGGCAACTTAGTGAAATCCTGCACTCCCTAACCCTTGAGAAAAGAGAGATCACCTCTCTCTGTCTGCAGGCAGTTGCTTCCAGGTCCTCTTGCCATGAGTACCAAAATTTAGTAATCTCTAGATTATTTATACTGTTGAATATAATTCTTACATGTGATTTATTGATAAAGATTCGGTATAGCACTTACCACCACATACTACAGATCCAAGTTTTGCTTTTTGAAACTTCAGATTTGGGGAACAGTAAGGTTATTGAGTATCCCCCACCCTCCCCCTACCCCCATAGAGTAGACCTACTGTATATGCTTTGTTTCACTGGGTATTTACTTTTCACATTTTAAATAGTTCTTAGTATATTTAGCTTTCTAAATTATTAGCAATTGTTTCATAAGCATTTTGCAAGGAGGAATTTTTATAATTGAGAAACAGACCCAATAAAAAGGAGGTCAGAAAACAAACTTTTTGTAGATAGAAATGAATGAGACTATGGTAGAAGTCCTGTGTGTGTGTGTGTGTGTGTGTGTGTGTGTGTGTGTGTGTGTGTGTGTTTGCTAGTCTGGACATACTGGAACTGTTGATGTGGCCATTCTTGTTGTAAAAGAGTGTAGATTATGTTTTGTTGTTTTTTTGGGACAGGGTCTCACTGTGTAGCCCTGGCTGACCTAGAACTCTCAGAGATCTGCCTCTCTCTGCCATCAGAGTGCTGGTATTAAATGCATGTTCCACTCCTGACCCAGATAGACATTGTTTAAGTTAGGCTAAATTATGCTGAGCTATCAAATCAACTTTGAATCCTAAAACACTTAATTCATGCAATGACTTGTTTGTATAAAGTCTAGCTCCCTTCCACGGAGTGATTCAGGGATCCAGGCTGCCATTGTCTTCTAGCCACCCTGACATCGCACATGCTTCCAGGTGGCAGCAACAAGGAAAGAGCTAGCAGCCCACACATTTAGCATTGAAAACTTGTAATACATATCATTTGTGCTCACTGTCCCATTGACTAGAACTAGTCATGTGATCTTTCTGACTGCAAAGGTAATTATTTTCTAACTAGGAAACCACTTGCTTCTTATTCTTATCTCTTGAAGGTTTATGTGTTCATAAATAAGCTAAGACTTAGGCCTAAAGTCTAAAACATGAGTTAACAGTTCACTAAATAGTGATTCTCAGAATGTGGTTCCCCAAATAAAGCCACAACAGCCTTACCTGGGAACTTGTTGGTAACTGAGATTCTTAGGTCCCTCTCAGGTTTCATCAGAAACCGGAGGTCTGGGGATTTAGTTTTCTGGTAGAATGCTTGCCTATATATGTGCAGGCCCCTAGGTGCTTTGACAATCAGAACCAAAAGCAAAGGAGGAAACTTCGGAGGTAGGGTCCTAGAAATCCATTATACTAAGTTGTTTAGGTACATGGTAAAATTTGAGAATGAGTTAAATTTTTAACACCACTGGATTCATGATGGCTAGTGCGTGCATGTCCAGGAAATGCATCCAGGAACACAAATATGGTGATGGCAAGGACTTGGGTGTTGAACTGCATGTCCTAGTCTGTGAGATCGTTATGGATGTACTCATCTGTTTGCCACAGCAACCACATACCGTAGCTATTGTTATCCTCATCATGTAACTGAGGAAACTGGAGTACCTGTAAGGGCATGATTTGAACCCTTGCACAGTGTGGCTCCAGAATCTACTCCATAACCACTGTGTTTGGTCTTTCTGGTGACGATCGCTAGGCCCCATGGTGAATTTTCACTTTTTCTTGAATGAAAACAATCCGTGAGAGAGAATTAGCAGGAAGTGTGGTGTGTCAGTGACAGTTCACATTTTAAACTAAGCCCCCTCATCACGAGCTTCATTCGTTGGTGGTTTACGTGTGTGGTAGGAGAATGACAGTGTTGGCCAATCGTAGAGGTACATGGCTAGGCTGCAGTTGCTCAGTCATTTAAAACTGAACAATAAATAGAATGGGGTTGTTAGGGGTAGAACCAAGGAGTTAGTGGGAAGTGGTTTCTCAGGGTGAGGTAGTTTAGTTAACATTACAAGAACATTTTCTTCAGTTAACCTATGTGCAATCTCTGGCTAAGCAGAGAGGCCGTGTTCCCATAGCCTTTCTTTAGATTATTCTCTGGGCTTTCATCTCTCTGACCTCCCAGAGATCCCTGTGTGAGGCCCGATTCCATCAGGTGGTTTAAAGGTTTCTGTGGAGTCTTCATGAGCCAGACTTTAGTGTTAATAGAGGAATGTGTTTTCCTTCCAAGAGACGGGATAAAATGGTTCTCAGCCTTCCACTTGGGAAATATCTATAGAGTTAGATGGAGAGGAATCTAATCCTTGGCATTTTGAACTGAACTGTTTGTTTCCTTACATTGTTTTAAAGTTTGTGGTGGGGCTGGAGAGATGGCTCAGCACCTACTGCTCTTCCAGATGACCCAGGTTCGATTCCCAGCACCCACATGACCGCCAAGAACCATCTTTAAGCTGGGTGTGGTGGCACACCCCTTTAATCCTGGCATTTGGGAGGCAGAGGCAGGCGGATCTCTATGAGTTCAAGGCCAGCCTGTCTACAGAGTGAGTTCCAGGCCAGCTGGGACTATAGGGAGACCCTGTGTCAAAAATAAATAAATAAAAATAAAGTTTGTGATAATTAAGTATATTTTCTTTCTTCCAGGTGGTCTGTGACTTGTTGCCATTTGGGTGTCCCTTGCTGGCCCATGCAATTTTCTTGTCCTCTTTGTCTGTTGTACTCAGCAGGCTTGAGTTGAGACCGCTCCTTGGCAGCCCTTGTAAAGGACAGTGCCAGCTTTGACTCTAGGTAGGTAGAGGATAAAAGATAGCATCACCTCTTTCATGTTTCATGTTGGCTGGGAACAACTGCTATGCTTTGTATAGCCCTGAACATAGTATTTCATTTCTGGATTGCTGAAATTTTTAGTTTTTTTTTTTTTAGTTTTTTTTTTTTTTTCAAACTAGAACTTAACCATGACGTTTTAACATTCTAGAATTTTCCTTTGAGAAACAGTTGCTCATCTTGCCATCTAGTAATTGAAGGGAGCTGAGATGGTAGAGAACAGAGATGCAGAAAGGGAGGACACAGTTTGCATAAGTTGTTCTAAAGGTCCGGGCACTTCCTTTCCTTCAGTTAAATGGTTTAATTTGCTTAGGTACTTCTACAGAGGTGTATGTAGATAATTGAAGGAAGTCTTGAGTCAACTCTAAACATAAGGAAATATTGACGTAAAAAAAAAAAAGAGCAACTGCTAGGTGTAGTGGCACACGCCTTTAATCCCAGCACTTGGGAGGCAGAGGCATGCAGATCTCTGAGAGTTCAAAGCCAGCCTGGTCTACATAGTGGGTTCCAGGACAGCTGGGGTTACAGGGACACCCTGTCCCCAAAGATCCCCCCCACCAAAAAAAAAAAAAAAAGAAGCTACACTCAAACTAATAGAATCATAGGTGGTCTAGACCAGCTGAACCTGTGAGAGCTGCCTGGGACACAGTGCTCTTGTCTTTTTTTGTTTTTTTGTGCTTCATTTTGCCAGGTATGGTGGTACAAGCCTTTAGTCAAAGGAGGCAGAGGCCAGCTGATCTCTGTGAATTCAAGGCTAGCCTGGTCCATAGAGTGAGTTTTTGGCTAACTATGGCTAAATAGAAAGACTCTGCCTTAAAAAAAGGTAGGAACTCCAGCCAGTCTCTTGCTAATCTCCAGGCTGCATTTTGCACAGAGCCGCATCTGAGTTACAGACGCAAAGTTCAACCCAGAAAGAAAATGTAAAAGTCACTTCAGGTTGGGCATTTGGAAATAAATTGTTTTCTTTTCTCTGGGAGACCTTGGTGGTATTTGTATGTGGAATCCACTTGTTTAAATTTAGGAGAACAGCTACATGACTGGATGGTGGGTATCAGCTGGAAGAAAAGTTATTAGGCTTACTGTCTCTAACCACTGGAATATAAGATGTAGTATTTGAAATAACACACTTTTCTTCCCCTTTCCTCTGTTAGTCATCAGAACTAGAAACACAATTGAAACACTGAAGGGGGCTGGGGCGAGTTGGGGGTGGGGGAACGGTGGAGGACTTTGCTGCCTCCTAGGACCGTTTGTTTTGTTTTATTTTGAAACAGGGACTCAAGCTGTCCTGGAACTCACTATAGCCTAGGTTGGCCTAGAATTTTTATTTCCCTGCCTCACTCTCTTCAATATTGCCAGGATTACAGATTACACACATGTCTGAGGGTGTATGTGTGTGTGTAGACAGGGTCTCATGCAGGACTTGAATTCCCTACGAAGCTGAGGATGACCTTGGACTCCTGATCCTCCTGCTTATACCTCCCAAGTTCTGGGGTTATAGGCACAAGCCATGTGCCATGCTCTGGGCCCATTCTTGAAGCACGGCACCTTGAAGTCATGTGCCTATGAATACCTAAGCAAAGGGCACTCGCTTCTCTGTTCAGCTTTACCTTCCCCTGGCTTTGGGGCTGGTGGTGATGGGGTCACTTCTGGTTCTCTCTGACGGCCACTGGGGTCTTTTGCTCCTTCAACCATCACTTGCCCTGTTCTCTTCTATCCCAGCTAGGAATCAGTGAACAATGTGAGTGCCTACTGTGCTAAAGATTAAGACCGTGGAGCAAAGGAGCATCCTGGGCCCTCTGGAATTCCTCCCTGCTCTTTCACCTTCCTGACTCAGATGGTTTCCGCCACTCTCTTCTGTGCCTGGAGAATCTCAGTGCCCTGTTTCAAGCCCCTCCTCATCATCGTCACTTCTACACTGCCACCAGTCTCCCCATTTCTTCACATCCAAAGTCTCTAAAAATAATTTAGCCCAACCCCCTTAACCATCTGGAACTTTTCCTAGTCACCATTCTACTGCCCTGGGCACTTCCCTGTGGCGATTTCCACTGTCTTGCTTGCCTGCTGGACCCTGCCTTTCTTTGAAAGTTGTTTCTTTCCCTTTTTATCCCCTTTGTTCCCCTTTCTAGTCACGACTCCTTCTCCAGCAGTCACCATGTTCAAACAAGTTTTCTGAATTCTTACATCATTTCTCAGACTGCACTGAGCCTATACCTCCCAGTGCCCCAAACCCAACCCCAGCTTTCCTAGTTCCCCATAATTTGCCCCCACACAGCCTCTGTAATCATCACCTGCCCTTCAGCAGCACCTGGTCCTTTCTAGGTATTAGCTCCCATCTGCCTTTCCACTCTTACACCCCGTGGAGTCCATACACTGCTCTGCTTTTGCTGGACCTAAACTTAGTGTTAAATGGAATCATCTTTTTTTAGTGGCACTGGGGCTTGAACCCAGGGCCTTTTACATGCTAGGCATGTACTGTAACACTGAGCTTTATCCCAGACCCTACCATCAAGAAATATTTGAGGGCCTTAGGAAGAATATTTTAAGTCCCATTTGTTTATCTCTTCTTTTCCTTCTTTTTAAAAAAATTTATTTATTTATTTGTTTGTTTATTTATTTTTGGTCTTTTTGAGACAGGGTCTCCCTGTAGCTCCAGCTGTCCTGGAACTCACTATGTAGACCAGGCTGGCTTTGAACTCAGAGATCCATGTGCCTCTGGGAATAAAGGTGTGTGCTTTGCGGGAAGCATTTTTAAAAATAGTTTAGATGACACAAAATTAGCAGATCATTATGCTTCGTTTTAGGTTAGCCATCTCAACCGTTAGATGGACCAACTTTTTTTTTTCCTCCCTTTTTTGTTCATTTGAGACCATGTACACCTGGCTAGCCTGGAACTCTATGTAGACCAAGCTGGCTTGGAACTCACAGAGATCCACCTGCTTCTGCCTCTGCTAGGATTAAAGGCATGCACAACCACAACTGACTCAGCTTGCTTTTTATGATTAATTTTAATTTTCAGCATTTGGGACTAAACTCTGGGCCTCAAGCATGTTTGGCATCCCCTCTTATCACCAGGCTGGGCTCCCACCCTTAAATTGTTTTTAAAAACTGACCTAGATTTCCCCAGTGTTTTCACACACTGACCTTCATGTTGGAGGTGGGACCAGTTTGAGCTGGATCTGTGTAGCTGAGGTAGAGTAGGTATGACTCACCTGGGAGAAGTTACCTTGCTTAGATGTCCCTGTCTTGTTGGTTTCTAAAGCTGTGTCCCTCTTTACAGTGAAACTCCTGAATACTTAAGCAAAGTAAGATACTTCTGGGAACTAACTCCCCTCCCATGCCTACAGGGAAGGCCATATTGGACTATTTTTATTCCTGCCTCAGGGCTTAAAAAACAAAGGACTACAATCTAGTAACCTAAGATTTCTAGAAAAAAAAAAGCTCTATAGACCTACCCTCTCCAGTGCTGCAGCTAGTTGTAGATAGCTTGCTCCTCCCTCCCTCCCTCCCTCCCTCCCTCCCTCCCTCCCTCTCTTTTTTTTTTTTTTTTTCTTTTCTTCCCTTCTTTCTCCTCTCTGACTCTTCTTTCTTCTTTTTTCTTTTCTTTTCTTTTCCTTTTCCTTCCTTTCCTTTTCTTTTCTTTTCTTTCCTTTCCTTTCCCTTTTTTTCCTTTCCTTTTCCCTTTTCCTTTCCTTTTTTCCTTTTTTTTTTTTTTTTTTTTTTTTTTTTTTTTTTTTTTTTTTTTTCCTTTTTCTTATTTCCTTTCCTTTCCTTTTCCTTTCCTTTCCTTTTCCTTTTTTTTTTTTTTTTTTTTTCCTTTTTTTTTCCTTTCCGTTCCTTTCCTTTCCTTTCCTTTTTCCTTTCCTTCCTTTTTCCTTTCCTTCCTTTTTTCCTTTCCTTCCTTTCCTTTCCTTTCCTTTTTCCCTTTTTCCTTCCTTCTTCTCCTTTCCCCTCTCATTTTTGAATGCCACCGTTTCCTTGCCGCCTCTTACAGTTGGCCTTTGGGCCTTCTCCTTTTTCCCTTTTTACGCTTGTTGTCACTTATGGACGACACTCGTTGTCCTGCTTCTTTCTCATCATTTCCCCTTTCTTCTTTCCCCTTCCCCCACTTTCTCCTTTCCCCGCGTTCACTCCCGTTCCTCGCCTCTTCTGTATTCCTTACACCTATTCTGTCCTTTCCTTTCTTCTCCTTTCCTTTCCTTTCCTTTCCTTTCCTTTCCTTTCCTTTCCTTTCCTTTCCTTTCCTCTCCTCTCCTCTCCTCTCCTCTCCTCTCCTCTCCTCTCCTCTCCTCTCCTCTCCTCTCCTCTCCGACTCCCCCTTCTGGCTCTGTACTCATGTGTACATATCTTCACACAAACATAATTAAAAATAGGATAAATAAATTGGGTTGTACAGAGTATATTGGAACCAATAGCACAGTTTTAAATTTACACAGAAGATGGGTAGAACTGGAATTAATTTGCATCTACATCCCAAATTCTCATTCCAATAACAATAATTTATGCCCCTGTCTTTCCTGTAAATAGCATCATTTTTGTGAATAGGTAGCCGGTTGTGTAATCTGCTGGACTACTGATTTGTTTTTTAACTTAATTTACTTTTTGTATACAACGTGCTGAGGTGGTATGTGGAGGTCAGGGTTAACCTGAGAGAATCCGTGCTCTTCCCTCTTCATTTGGCTTCTGCTTCCAGAACTCAGGCCATCAAGCTTGGTGGCCTGTGCCTTTGCCCGGTGCTGTCTCATCTGACCTTGACTTGGTTTTCTGAGTGGGGATTGCAGGCATGTGCCACTATACCAATTGGGAATGTACCAGGATATCACTAGCTTCTGATATGCCCGTTCAATTAAGTATTTTTTTCTCTTCACTTGAATTCTACTTGGACTTTAACATTTTGGTCATGGAGCTGCCAGAGCGTGAAGTTGAGTTTGTGTGAACATGTGTGTGACTGGGTGTAGTAGACTGTGTTGTCCCTTGTCCCCTGTCTCCTCTGCACTCCCCTTCAGTTGTAATGAAGCATCTCAAGGGCTTTGAAGTTTTCCTCAGGCATATTCAGCAAGCAGGGTAGATGCCATTGTTTCGCAAGCTTTCTCTTTTTCTGTGTCTGTACATGTTGTTCCTGACTTCATGGCTGGGAGGAAATTGAGGATGCTGAAGATTGCCTGCTGTTCTCAGATGTGGCTGAACCAGGTCACCGGCTCCTGTTTTCCCATGGCCTCTGACTGGCCAGGTTGTAGCTATGAGACACAGGCCACAGAGAAGGCAGCTCTGGGTTGTGAATGGAATAGCGTAGCTCCTCTGGTTCTCGTTCTCCCCCACCCCTCCCCTGCCTGATTATATCAGAAAGATTCTTTAAAAAAAAAAAATACTGCCTGACTGGCTGTGTTCTGAAGTGTTGGTATAGGAAGTGGTACTAGGAAGTCAACCTGTTAAGTAGTTTAGTGTGTCACTTGTCTCTCACACAGCTTTCTTGTCTGTGAGATTGTGGGAAGTCAAAGGGTATTTGAGCAAGGATCTCTCTCTCTCTCTCCCCCCCTCCTTCTCCCCCCCCCCCGCCCCAGGTGTATGTGTATTCGCGTATATGTTTGAGGCAAGATTTCATTAAGTAGCCCTGACTGGACTTGAACTCATAGAGATCCACCCACCTGCCTCTGCCTCCCCAGTGCTAAGATTAAAGGTGTGTGCCACCACTGGAAGCTCTCTTATTCTTCAATTGATCATGGAGAGAACCCTCCCCCCCCCCAAACACACACAAAGAAGTCGGCCTTCAAGGACTGTTGTAAACATCTGATTTTATCATCTAAACTAGTTGTCCTCATTTATGGTAACGGGATGTCAAGAAAAACAGAACTCTTACCTCTGTGGCAGGAAGGGGGACCCTGTTCTCTGATGGATGAGCTCTCCCTGGTCAACCAGTCCCCTAAGTAGCACACACAATGTTTTTGTTTTTGTTGTTTCTGTTTCTGTTCTGAGTCAGGGTCTCATTATAGCCCAAGTTGGCCTGGAACTTGCTATGTAGACCAGGTTAGCCCTTATCTCACAGACATCCACCTACCTCTGCCTGGTCCAGCATATACAGTCTTAAAAACTGGCTTGATTGATACACAAAGAAGTGGATTTTGCTGATATCTGAGTCTTAGTTACCAGAAAGCTCTTATTGCTAAGCAGATACCCAGGTGCTCCCAACAGTTGAGTCAGTGGTTAGGGCTGAGTGGTCTATTTGACAAGGGATCCAGTGATAAAAGGACAATAGCACATGCTACTGAGTTACTTTAAGAATAGTAATGTATGGGGCTGGAGAGATGGCCTAGCGGTTAAGAGCGCCGACCGCTCTTGCAGAGACACCGGTGTTCGATCCCCAAGCACCCACATGGGCGTGCCGAAGCGTCTGAAACTCAGTGCCAGAGAGAACTCCAGTTCCAGGGGAATCGCGAACCTCTTCTGACCTTGCGGCATTGCACGACACAGGTGCACAGAACACGCATGCAGACAGTACATTGATATACATACCGAAATAAATAAAAAAAAAAAAAAAAAAAAAAAAAAAGAATAGTAATGTATGGGGCTGGAGAGAGATGGCCCAGTGGTTAAGAGTGCCAACTGCTCTTGCAGAGGACCCGGGTTCCATCCCCAGCACCCATATAGCAGCTGAGAACCATCTTTAACTCCAGTTTCAGGGGAATCCGACGCCTTCTAACCTCCGAGGCATTGCACAAACCTACATACAGACAGTACATTCATACACATACAAAAAAATAAAATTTAAAAAAATTAGTAATGTATGCCGGGCGTGGTGGTGCATGCCTTTAGTCCTAGCACCTGGGAGGCAGAGGCAGGCAGATCTGTGTAAGTTCAAGGCCAGCCTGCTCTACACAGTGAGTTCCAGGGCAGCTGGGGCTATAGGGAGACCCTGTCTCAAAAAAGAAAAATCTTAGCACCAAATATTTATATGTGAGTATATGTATTCTGATGTAACTGCAGGAGCCAGGAAAATGGAAAGGAGCCAAGGGAGGTGAAGGGAAAGAGGGAACCTGAGAGAGAACAGGAGGAGACAGGTGTCACTAGGGGGAGATGGGGAAATGGGGGCGGCATGCAGGGAGGGTTGGCTGGTGTAAAACCAGAGGGAGTCATTTAAACTAAGTAAGCTGTGTTTTCCTTTAGCTACTGTTAATTCCATTTTGTAGATTCTGATGAAGATAGCTTTGTGTTTGCTACAGAGGCAGAGTAAATACACAAATAAGCCTAGAGACCATGTTCTTTCATGGGTATGTTGGGTCTCTGCCAAGGAGGACAACTTAAATTCCACAGTCCACATGGTGGGAGAGAATCACCTTTCACAATGTGTCCTTTGACCCTCACACATGAGCAGTGAGTGCATGTGTCGCGCGCACGCATACACACACAAATGCTAAAAAAAATAAAAGGCCTGATGTTCTGTTGGACTGCAAGATTGTTAAATTTGGAGCTGAGTTGGATGCCTGGATAGGTGTTGTTCAGACATTGGCCAGGCAACTGAGAGAAGTATTTGAAACAAGTCAAACAGCCGCTCCAGTTAAGCTGCACGAGGAAGTCCAGCCCGTGGGTTGAGTGGTCAGTGGGAGATAAAAAGTATAGACTGTTGGAGGCTCGGCCCCTCCTATCAGTGGATGGCAAACTGTTAGAGAGAGAGAGAGAGAGAGAGAGAGAGAGAGAGAGAGAGAGAGAGAGAGAGAGAGAAGAGAAGAGAAAGAAAGGATTTTCTTTTCGAGCAATGGGAGAATGCCTTTATCCTGTGGATTCAAGTAAATTAAAGGAGCCCAGTAAGATGGCTTGGTTTTATGGTTCCATTTTGAAGGACTCTATCTACCTGAGATGCAGGACCGTGTTTTACAAACATGAGAGCAATTCTCTGCCCTAGAACTAGTGGCAGTGGCCAGTCTTTTAGATTGAGAATGTTCAAATAGCTTGTGTTTCTGTAAATGGGCATCAGCTTGGTTATCCAAATCTCTGTTATAGATTCACCCTGCTTAGATGTCTGGCTTCTGGGGACCAATTCTGGGGACCAGTTGGAATTGTCCAGTCATCCTTGGACTAGGCAGAATAGCTAGCAGGTAGCCTTTGGGATCCCCTGGATCACCCAGCAGTGTTGGGTGATTCCTCTTCCCTGTATGTTTCGTGATGGTCAAGTGATTAGTTTGGAATGAGAAAAATGAGTTCACAGGAAAGGAACGGTCCCACTGGGATTATCTTCTCTTTTCATTTTCTTTGTGTTCTTTATAACATTGGATGGGCATTTAGGTCTTTAGAAGGAGTTTATCTATTTAGGGTAGGGCTTGTAAGATATAAACCCACATGTAGGAGCCTAGGCATGTTCAGCATATGGTAGGAGCTCAACCTAAAGTACATGAACTAATGTGCTTTGATGACATGAGGTTTCCTTCAGAGCCTATTAGCGATGGAGATCACTCTTTCACAGCACTAGGACCCAAATCCCATGCTGCACTGCACCCCTGGTGGTACAGTGGACATAAACCAGTCATCATCCCCGAGGTCAGGGCCAGAGCCTCAGACTTACTTCCTCCACGATTAGATTAATCTCCCCAAACCCAGGCATCTGCTGGTCCAGCCTGTTGGTACTCAGAATATGCCACCCCTTTCCCAGTCTGGTGCAAGGTCTCTTGGAGGGACCCCTAAGCCCCATTAGTCACATTTGAGTTTTTCAGTTTAAGAAAACCCATTTGCTTGTCAGTGCTTTAGGTTTGTCAGTGTATGTGACCCACACTTATCAACCACTTAAATCTCAGAGGATTTGTTTGCCTTCACATATCCAGTGGTGAATGTTTTTCTTAGAGGGAAAATTGGGGAGACAGGGGAAGGAAAGACCATCTGTTCCCTGCACACAGGGCAACCCATCAGGTCCTTGGAAGCTTGGGCTCATCAGTTCCTTCAGCACAGTCATTCTCAGCTGACAGTTGGTAATGTCTGATTACCCACTGTGAAATTTTGACCACAGCTGACCACTTTTCCAATGGGCGATGAAAGATGTGATCTCCCCCTCCCACTGCCTTCTTGAAGCTGTCAGAGGAGGAGCAATTCAGACAACAGTTTTATCTTCCACAAAGTCATTTTGGTTTTCCAAGGAGTGTCATCCTGCAACTGCCCTGAATTCTGGGAATGTGCAGCCCCTTCTCATCTGAGGTTAACCACCTGCCCTGGGGTTGCTTAGCTTGCACTGAGCTCCTCCTCAGGGAAGAGAAGAGATTCCTGTTTCTGCTGCGCCCTTTCCCCACCATGTCAGAAAGCCCATCCTGAGACCTCAGGGCCTGTGAAAGAGTTGCAGGATATTGCCTAAAACTCTCTGCAAACTGCTGTTGAACTTTACCCCAGCTTCTTTTCAAAAGCTGTAAATGTAACTGAAGATACTCAGTTCCATTTCAGAGAAGTGCCCAGAACAATCCACTGACTCCCTACAGTCCAGTTACCTGAGAATGTAGGGCAAGTTGCTGGGTGTCAGCAGCACCAGGTTCAGGTGCTACAGCTGGAAAAAGAGAGGTGCATTGGAGAATACAGAGAAGAGACAACCCTGTCCTTGTAGATGCCCCGAGTGTGTACTTTTGACTTGGCAAATGTGGAGCTGGCTAGGATTTATTTCAGTAGTGCCCTGAAGTCGGATGGGTTTTATTTCCTGCTTGCCACGCAGCGTGGTGAGAGTCACAGCTGTCCTGCTCTTTACTGTCAGTGGGACTGTTGTAGTGATAAGCCAACTTGTTTATTTTTAATTGTCTAACTTGTGGGCTGAGACAGGGTTTTTCTTTTAAAACTAAGATCATCAAATTGGGCTTCTGCCCTCAAAGCCTTGGATCTATTGAAAGAAAATTGAGGTGGAAGGATTTTAGCACCAGGGGTCACATGGATAGAGATAACCCAGAATGTTTGGGGTGAAGTAGCATAACATCAATAGCTCAGACTGGGGTGCTATACTGTTTTCCATGGTTATAAATAAATAAATAATAATATAAATAAATAACCTTCAGTGCTCAGAACTGAGGCTCAGACAGTTGAGGAGGACTGCACTGGTGGAAAGCTGACCTTCCAGGCCAAGACTCTATTTAATGTGCTCCCTAAATTGTCCTGTGATCATTTATTATCTGTGAGATTGCTTCTGAATCTGACAGTGTTGTGAAAAGTCTTCTCAGAAATACATAACCCAGTTCCAAAAGAATCATCTAACCTGGTCAGACTGCTTTTTTTTTTTTTTTTTAATGTAGCATTAAGTGTCTACTACATACTCTCTATTTGATTTTTTTTTTTTTTTTTTTTTTTTTTGGTCTTTTCCAGACAGGGTCTCCCTGTAGCCCCAGACTCTAGACCAGGCTGGCCTTGAACTCACAAAGATCAGCCTGCTTCTGCCTCCCAAGTGCTAGGATTAAAGGCGTGCGCCACCACGCCGGACCTACTCTCTATTTGCATACCTAGCAGCAACAAACTTATGGCTGACCTTACTGGACCTTATTCTTTCTCAGGGCTGTTCTCATTCAAAGCCCTGGTTTAGGGCCCATGAGCTAGCTCAGTGGGTAATGGTGTAGGCCACCAAGCTGATAACTTGAGTTCACTCCTGGGAACCCATATGGTGGAAGGAAAGCCAACTGCCATAGGTTGTCCTCTGACCTCCACATGCTTGTGAACATGTGTGCGCACACACACACACACACACGCACGCACGCACGCACACACGCACAAATAAAATCGATAAATGTTTTTTTTAAAAAGCAACAAATGAAAAAGCCCAGGTATAAAGAGTCGTGGGGTGTCAGCACTGTTTTTTGTGCTTNTTTTTTTCATTTGTGTAGGTTTTACAAAACCACACATTTACTTCGATTTTATTGTGCGTTGTGGTGCAGTCTGCGTGCGTGTGTGTTTGTGTGGTGGCACTACATGTGATATCAGCTGGTAAGCACTGGTGTGACCAGGTCAAGAAGGAGACACCCTCTATGAGCAGTTGGCTTTCCCTTCCACCTATGCATGGGTTCTCCCCCAGGAGTGAACTCAAGTTATCAGCTTGGTGGCCTACACCATTACCCACTATCACAGACAGAGGACCTGACGCTCATGGCCCTAATAGACCAACGGGCTTTTGACAGTGACGAGAAACCCTGAACGACATAGAATAAGGGTCCAGTACAGGTCACGCCATAAGTTTTGTTTGCTTTTGCCTAGGTATCAAATAGACGAGTCAGGTCCGGCGTGGTGGCGCAAATCGCTTTAATTCCTAAGCACTTGGAGGCACGAAAGCACGGCTGATTCTGTTGTGAAGCAAGGCCCACGCCTGACTGTCTAAGAGTCTTGAGGGCCTACAGGGAAGACCCTGTCTTGAAAAGACCCACAAAAAAAAAAAAAAAAAAAAAGAAAATCAAATAGAGAGTATGTAGTAGACACTAATTACTAGCAATAACGAAAACAAGTCTCTCTCTCTCTGTCTCTCTCTGTCTCTCTCTCTCTGTCTCTCTCTCTCTCTCGCTCTCTCTTTCTCTCTCTCTCTCTCTCTCTCTCTCTCTCTCTCTCTCTCTCTCTCTCTCGACAGGGTCTCCCTGTAGCCCCAGCTGTCCTGGAACTTACTCTGTAGAGCAGGCTGGTCTTGAACTCACAGAGCTCCGCCTGCCTCTGCCCCCCCAGAGCTGGGATGCATGCACCACCACACCTAGCAGAAAGTCCATTCTCTTAATGACTTCAGAATCTCCAGTTTCTTTGGCTCTTGTTTTTCCTCTGCCTTGGTTTCCCAAGCCTTTAGTTTGATCATTTTCTTCTCTGAATGATTTTTCAGTGATCTTTGTGGTACATTGAAAAGTATAAGAACCTTGGAACTGCACAACCCCAGGATAGAGTCCTGTCTGTATTCCATAAGAGCTGTATAGTACTCAACAGAATTTGGAGAAGGAGTAAATACATGTAAAGCAATGTATTAAGCAAAAAATTAAGCAAATACCTTTCTGGTATAGAATTTATGTCCATCGTTAATGCCATTTCCTATAATTCTCTGCAAGAAATATACTTGAATATAAGGAGGCTTCTGCTGTACTCTGATTCTAACCCTGTGTTTTTTTGTTTGTTTGTTTGGTTTTGTTTTTGTTTTTGGCACTAATGGCAAAGTCTTTCTTTTCCAGCTTTAAGTTCCACAACCCAGGTGTGTTATAAAGGTCTGTCCTCATTCTTTCCTGTACCTGTTTCTACCTGATAAGCCAGAACTGCTGTTGAGGTAGGGTAGGGTAGGAGCTAAGCTTGGCCTTCACCCTAACCTGGAGACCTTCCTCTGCAGATTAGTGAGGACTTTTTTGTGTTTCGTTCTTCTGTCCACATGGCATCTCTCTTGTTACATGGAGACCACCATGGCCTCTTACCCCTTTTCTCCTCAGCTGCCTTGGGCTGAGTGGAAAATGATACAGGCTTCTGCTAAGCTAGGCAAGAAAGTGATGAAATACTAGGTCCTAGTGGCCAAAGAGAAAAACAATGTTTAGGAAAAGTCTGGCCTGCCTGGGGAGAGGGCCAAGGACTTGCTCTTCTCACAACCCGGTGCCAAGGGCCACCCGTGTTCCCCTCCCAGGGGAGGATGGGTGCTGGGTGACAAATGGCTGCCAGGTGGCAGCTGCATCTTGGCCTGGCGAATTTGGCAGTTAGAGTCTGTCAGTAGAGATGTGTTCCCTGAAGAAGAAGTACAAGAGTGGAGGCGACTTCTTCACAGCCTTGTACTAGCAGAGACACTTGTGACGGGCAGGGTGCAGCATACCTTCCTCTGAAGAGGCGAAGGGGTGCAGGGAGGAGAACTATCATTGTGCTAGTTTGACCCAGCCTCTCCCAGAAAAGCTCTGCATCTTTCTAGCAGCGCACATTTGTTCTGGGGATAGAACTCATGCAGGGCCTCAGGCATGCTAAACAGGCACTCAGCATCCATCAGTCATCCAAGCCACTTGTGGTTTACTCTGACGAAGATGCTTAGGAGGCAGCTCCTGTCTTCCTAGTCAACACCTTGCTTCTCTGCTAAAATTTCGTTTTAGTACAACAGTTAAATATCCATGTGATTCTTTTATTAAAGTTTTTTTTTTTTTCTTTTTTTGGTCTTTTGAGACAGGGTCTCCCTTTAGCTCTGGCTGTCCTGGAACTCACTCTGTAGACCAAGCTGGCCTTGAACTCACAGAGATCCACCTGCCTCTGCCTCCCAAGTGCTAGGATTAAAGGCATGCTCCACCACGCCTAGCTATTTAAAGTTTTTTTGAGGTAGGGCTTTGACTGTGTAGTCCTGGCTGGCCTGGAACTTGCTTTGTAAACCAGATTGGCCTCCAACTCAGAGATTCACCTGCCTCTGAGTGCTGGGATTAAAGATGGTTATTTTTAAAAAGATCTATTTTATTTTTATTTTGTTTTCATGATTGTTTGCCTGCTTGAATGTATGTACACCATATATATTCCTGGTGCCCATGGAGTCCAGAAGAGGGCAGGGTGTTGGATCCCCTGGAATTGGAGTTACAGACAGTTGTTGGCTGTGAAGTGCTCTTAACCACTGAGATCTCCAGCCCCTATGATTTTTACTTTTTAATTTTTAAGAATGAGTTTTCCTTTTCCTAAGAGATAGGTATTCCTTTTTAAAAGAATTATCAACCACATGTGTTATTCCTATTAAAATTCTCTAGGTCCAGACTTCTAGGGTACCTGACTGAAATCTAGTCAGTATGGAGCAGCCCCCGACCTTGGGTAGGAGTATTCTCCATTCACTCTTTCTCCCTCTGTCTTGTGAAGGGATATATCATGCTAGACTCCGAGCTCATTTTTAGGCTGTGGGAGGCCGCATTAAAGCTGCCTTCCCTCATACTCATGCTCCCTAACTCCGCTCTTTCCCTCCTCCCTTCCTTGCAAATTCCTTACTGCCTGGGAGTGGCAGAGAAAAGGGCAAAGGGAAGTTGTCCTGGTCTACCAGAAATCCTGGCCAAAGGGCTCAAGTTTGGAGACTATTCCACGGCACTTTCAAAGGATCTGAGTTTTGAAGTTGTAGCACAGGCCTGCATGAAACCCTATGCAAGAAGGTTGACCACCTGTGCACTGCAGTCCATCCCTGCCCTGTCTACAGGTCAGATGGAACATGTCTCTTTTCCTGAGGAACCTAGAAATAGGCTGCATGTAGATAAATTATCTTCCCTTTTTTTACCTAGTTTTATTATGGTAAGTAAACTCAAAGTTAGAACTGATCCAGTGCCTTGATTTTTGTTCAGAGCTTGCTTTAACAGGCAGTTGGCTCTCAGAAGGAAGGTTGTTGATATAAATCCTTGGGGGTTTTGTTGATGACCTTCATGAGCCTGGATTGCAAGGCTGAATATAGATTCCCTGGAGAAGAAGACAGGCTACTAACCTACTCATAGGGGTTTCTGTTCTGTTGGTTAGAGGTGGATCCTAAGAGTTTTTCATTTCTAGTGAAAGGCTAGGTTACAGCCAACTCCCAGCCTAAAGTTTTCTCTCTCTCTCTCTCTCTCTCTCTCTCTCTCTCTCTCTCTCTCTCTCTCCTTTTTTTTAAACCAGGTCTCACTCTGCAGCACTGGCTTATGGGGGCCCTGGAACTCACAGGGATCTGCCTGCCTGTGCCTTGCAAATGCTGGGATTAAAGACCTATACCACTATGCTCAGGCCTCAACTTATAATTTGTAAGTGTTTTACATAATGAAGTTAATACCCATTCTGTTGATACATACTTGGAATTTTGAATTTGGAGCTTCTCTCTTACTAGTACTATTTGGTCCGAATCTTTCTTCTTGAGGCTGACCAGCTAGCCACAGTTCCCATTTAGCCCCACTATTGTGAGTGGAGACCAGGTGATCCTCTACAATGTGCTGTTGCTAAGCTTGGATGTTCAGTCTGTTAGGTGCATAAAATGCATTTTTAACTTTCAATGGTTTGTTGGGATAGACCCTTAGATTAGATCAAGAAGTAGCTGTGCTTTGGGGGGATGGCTTTCACAGGTCACTACAGTTAACTTATTGATGATCTTTGTGTTCAAGGCCAGTGTGGTCTATTACATAGTGAATTCCAGGCCAACTGGGGCTATGGGGAGACCTTGTCTCAAAAAGACAAGAAAAGAAAAAGAAAGAAAGAAAGAAAGAAAGAAAGAAAGAAAGAAAGAAAGAAAGAAAGAAAGAAAGAAAGAAAGAAAGAGAGAGAGAGAAAGAAAGAAAGAAAGAAAAGACTGCTGGTAACATTTCCTTTAAATTGTATTTGTCTAGTTTTTTTGTTTTTTTAATCTGCACAGTCTACTTCTTGCCCCATCCTTCCTTTTTCTACCTCTTGATTTTATTTTTATTTTGTATGTTTTAGTATTTTGCCTGAATGTGTATAAGGGCAGACGTTTGTGCCCACAGAGGCCAGAAAGAGGTGTCAGATCCCCTGGAAGTGGAATTAAGGTCAGGTGTCAGCTACCATGTGGGTGCTGGGAACCGAACTCCGGGTCCTCTTCAAGAGAAGCCAGTGCTCTTAACCCCTGAGCCTCTCTCCAGCCTCTTTCTCTGTTTTGTGGGACAGGGTCTTACTATGCTGACCTTAACTAGGCTGGCCTGGAACTCACTATGTAGACCAGGCTAGCCTTAAACTCATTGAGATCCACCATCTTCTGTGTCTGCCTTCTGTGTCATCGTTGTTATCCTTCCTCCTTCTCCTCCTCCTCTTCCTCCTCCTTCTCCTCCTCTTCCTCTTCGTCATTTTATGTTTGTGCGTGTACTTGAGTGTATTGTAGTTGCACTCCCTGCATGCACATGCCCATGAATCGTAGCAGAGGGTGTCAGATCACTTAGAACTAGAGTTACAGGTAGTTGTAAGCCACCTAATATGGGTGCTGGGAAGTGAATCCAAGTCCTCTGAAAAAGCAGCAATTCCCTGTAACTACTGAGCCATCTCTCTAGCCCCCGCCCCTTATCTGAGACATTTCATTGGTTTATTAACATTATCTCCTCTCTCACAACTCAGGACTTGAGTGTGGATTCCTCTTGTTCCAAGTCTGCACACTTCTTTGAAAACAGATGTGCCCTGGAGGACTTGTGAACTGTCAGTGGATCAGTCGGATCAGCTATTAGACAGGACTAGGCCATTAATAAACTGAGGTTGAGCCTTGGGGCTTCCTTCCAGCCTCTCTTGCCTAGCTGCTTGTAGAACCTATGAGTGTGGATCATGAAGGCCTGAGACCCTTCGCTCACCAAGGGATGTTTCCCAGCCCTCGCTCCTTGGAAGTCAGGACCTGCCTCTTGAGGAGCATGAGCAGCCCTGAGGAAGAAGGAAAGCACTCCCATTTCTTGCCATATATATTTGACAATGGAAGTCTAGGCAGAAACGTTTCAGGCCAAGATTGTGGAAAGTCGGGGAACGTGATTAAGAAAATGCATCTGTGCTCTTCAGGCCTTGTTCTAGGAGTCACACATTTTGTCCAAAAGAAACAATAGAGTTCAGAAACAGTAATCGTTCACTTTCCTCTCCCAGATAACAGCCTCCTAACATTTTAGAGACAACACAACTTCTGTAAACGGTTTTCTCATCTATATATCATCTATATAGAGAAATTAATCCTCACAGAGTTGTTGATATGAGGATTAATCAAGACTTGCCCTTGGCGTATGGTGATGCTGGGTTTTATTATGGTGGCAGAGTTAGAGATGTGTCCTGGGGTTTGGAATGAAAATCCTTGAACCCTGGGAATTAAGTGGTACATGGCAGGTAGGAGGACTACACTTTGGGGCCAGAAAGCAAACTGAGGCTGAAGCATGAAGAGCTTTTGAGTGACAGGTTAGAGAGTGAGCATTTCCTGTAGTCTGAAGAGAAAAATAAAACAACTCAGAAGACAACTAAAGAGGAAGGTCACGTAGTTCTTACTTCCCTTCATAGCTGTCCTCCACCTTGAACTCCATACTCTTGAACTTGGTCTATGCCAGGGGATACATTTCCCATCCCTTAGCAGCCTGTATTTTCTCAAGGGAAAAGAGACAGAGTTGGCTGGAGCTCTGCACAGTGCCTAGTGTCCAGGGGGTCTGTTTGGATGCTGCTGTATGATGCTCTAGCCTCCATTTTACCAAAGCCTGTGCCAGTAGGGTGGAGCTGGTGACTTTCATGGGTTGCCGCCCTGCCCCAGGCATAGCTTATACCCTAAGCCAAGAAACACATCAACTTCCTGGAACTCAGAGCCATCATTCCAACTGTCTCTGCCTTCAGAGCACATGCAAGGCCATCCTAGTTAGCAAATATGGGTTTGCCCTAGGCTAGTAGGCAGGGGGAGAGTAGGTTTGGCTGTGGTGCCATATCTTAACCGGTTGGGTTCTGACCCCAGCCCAGTCCACCCTTTGGAGATTTTTTTTTTTTTTTGTCTTTTTGAGACAGGGTCTCCCTATAGTCCCAGCTGTCCTGGAACTCTCTATGTAGACCAAACTGGCCTTGAACTCACAGAGATCCTCCTGGCTCTGTGCTGGGATTAAAGGTGTGCACCACCACACCCAGCATGGAGACATTTTTTTTTATACTTAGTCAAGTACTCTAATATATCATTTCAATATCTGACGTTCTGTTCAGACTTGCATTTGTTCTGGGTTAGCCTGAACTGTCCAGCTAGATCTCTGCGTGTCTCAGATGAAGCATCCCATATAGTTGTAGACATCATAGGTGCTCATCATGTGGCCTTTTCAGTCAAGCATCATAAAAGCCCCAAGGCTTCTGCCATCATCCTAGGCATCTCAGCTTACTCCATATTTCCTGGGAGCCTGAGGACAGATTTTAGATTTCACTTCAGAACCTGGGATGCCGCCCTTTGCTTCTAAACCATCTTCCTTTATCTTTCATCTCTTCCCTGCTATCTCACTGGACCTGGGGACAGACTCCTTAATCTTTTCTTTCTGGCTTTACATAGCATTGTTCCTTATCTCCTCCCTGGGCTGAGGGTGGCCTCCTTCTTGCCCCTCCTCCTCTCAGAGACCTGTGCCTCCTCCTAGATACCCTGCCTCTTTTACTTTACACTAGGCTTCTGGGAAGGAAAATCTAGATAGTCAACATCCTAGCCCTTCCCCCAAACTCCCTAGTCTCTTTGTTACCTTTCCTCTTCTAGGGCAGCACCAGGATGCACATGCAAGCACATGTACTTTTCCCACTGAAGAGGTGATGGAGGCAAAGAGTAAAGGGTATCTTGAACTTTCTCTCAAAAACTGCCTTGTACTTTTCCATCCTCTGAGTTCTGTGAGTCCCCTAAGCCTAGTGGAACCCAAAGCAAACAGGGAGGTGACTGCTTAACTGTTAGATATTCTGAGTATTCAGATTATTTACATCCAAGGTCAGGGGATAGAGTTTTCAAGATCAAGTCTCAGGTTGACCCTTTTGCTTTTGCTTTAAGTGGATCCTTTCCCTTTCCCTTGATTCTGTGTGTTTGTAGAGAACCTATCTGAGCTGTGTGTGTGTGTGTGTGTGTGTGTGTGTGTATACGTGTGCATGTGTGATGGTGAAAAGGAAATAGGCATAAATTTTAATGGGAGAATTTTTTTTATCATCAAATGATCATCATTTATTGGAGGAGGGAGAAATTTTTAATGCCAGACACTTGTCTCTGATTCTGAAGCATACTTGTTTAAAGTTATGCATAAAAGACATGTTGGTCATTTACTTGTTGAAGCTCTTAATAGTTTACAGAAAAAAATGGCCTAGCTACTCCTTTCTAGATTTTCTTACTAATAATCAAATTTATGATTAGAGTTCTAAAACTCTGCATTCTCTCTCTCTCTTTTTTTTTTTTTTTTTGCAAGGCTCAGATTTGAACCCAGGACTTCAAGCATATTAGACAAATATTCTACCACGAGAGTTATACCTGTAACCTCTTACTACTTAAAAAATAGATAAAATTATGAAAAGTTTTCCCTCCTGTTTTAGCTGAGGAGAAGCATGAACCCAGGACCTCAAGCATGCTAGACAAATTCTGAGCTACACTCTTGTCCTCTCCTCTCCTCTCCTCTCCTCTCCTCTCCTCTCCTCTCCTCTCCTCTCCTCTCCTCTCCTCTCCTCTCCTCTCCTCTCCTCTCCTCTCCTCTCCTCTCCTCTCCTCTCCTCTCCTCTCCTCCCCTCCCCTCCCCTCCCCTCCCCTCCCCTCCCCTCCCCTCCCCTTCCTTTTTTATTTTCTTTTTTATTTTCCTTTATGTTTTCCTCCCTCCCCCAGTCCCTTGATAATATTTCATTTCTCCCTTGGTATCCATAAGTTTAAACTGGTGGGGATGATCTGTAAGGGTGTTTTCTTTGGACATTTCTGAAAACTCTAGGAATTTAACAATTGATATGATTCATTTCAAATGAGTAAAACATTCATAACCTGCTGCCTCTGGGTTGGTTTCTCCTGTTCTTGATCATACTAATAATGAACAGAAATGTTGAGTGAAGAGTATCTTAATATTTCTATGGAGGAATCCATAATTTTTATAAGATTCTCAAAGGTCCTGTCCCAGGGAACTTGAAGAAGCACTGGGATAGTTTCAGGTAGCCTCTAGACTTGAGGTTCTTCAAAACTTACTCAGAGGCTATGCTTATGTTTCTTGATGCTTTAAAATCCAAAGAACGTTTCAATGAGAATAACATAGAAAGATGGACAGTTGGGGGCTGGAGAGATGGCTTAGCAGTTAAGAGCCCTGGCTGTTCTTACAGAAGACCTAGGTTCAAATTCCAGCACCCACATAGCAGCTAACAAAATTGTCCGTAACTCCAGTTCCAGGAGATCTGACGCCCTCTTCTGTCCTCTGCCGGCATTGCATAACATGTGTATACTTGCACACATGTGGGTGATGCACCCATACACATAAAACTTAAAAATAAGCTTAAAAAAAGATGGTTTACTGAGGTGTAAACAGAAAAAAACTTCTGAGAAAACTGTGGCATCAGAAAGCAGTATGAACTGCTTATGACAGGGAAGAGTGGCTGAGCTTTCCCACCCCGCACAGACCAGTCCTGCCCAAGGCACTCCTGGGACTGTGTGGACCATAGCTATACGACATGCTTGTCTCCGGGTGCTCTGAAAAAGTGAGGAGACATGAAACTGCGTCTTGACAAGTGTTGTCTGCGTGGACTTTATTCTGTTGTTTCCTTTTCTCTCTTTTTGTGGTGTCGGAGATGGAAGTGAGGCCCCCTGTATATGCTAGGCAGCTGCTCTCTCCCTGAGCCACGGCCCAGTCCTTGTTCTGCTGCTTAGGTTTTCTCCCTGTGTTGCACTCTTTGGCTAAGGATGCTGTGTTTAGAGGCTGAGGTAAATGTAGCTCTGGGATATGAGCCGCACTCCGGTTTTCTCTGACTGTTTGAAGGGCCAGACACAGCGTTCTCCAAGACTAATCTGGCTTTCAGGGCCTTGTAGACCTAGAGTAGATGTCTCTCAAATCTCCAAAGGACATGGCTAATTAGAGATGTTTCTGTGTCTTCCGGCAAACTTGACGTGCATTAAGCCCTCCCCACCCCCACTTGAGAAAAGATGTATAAGGCACTGGTTCAAGTTTCTTATTTCTTTACCTCTCCTTTTCCCATCTGTTTCAGATATGCCATTTTTCTGTTAAGCTGAAGGACCATCAATGTTTCTCCAGCCTTTTCTTTCTCTTTTGGTCTTTTCTTGAGATAGCCCCAGCTGGCCTGGAGTCACTATGTAGACCAGGCTGGCCTTGAACTCACAGAGATCACCTGCCTCTGCCTCTGCCTCTGCCTCCCGAGTACTGGGATTAAAGGCATGTACCACCACACCTGGCTTCTCCAGCCATTTTTGTTTTTGCTTTTTGTGGTGCAAGAGATGGAAGGCAGGGCCTTCCGTGCTAGCAGGTGCTCTGCGATGGAGCTCTAGTCCAATTCCAGCATGTGAACATGCAACTAGAGGCTCCACGCTAGCCCACAGCCAGCAGACTGAGCCATTCCTGTTTGTCATTGCCCTCGGCATTGTTGGGGACATCCTTTGGTAGAGGTAACAGGGTCCTGTCTGTTCAGGGCACACGTATTTGCAACTGCTTTTGAGTGGATTCTGGTGGGAACAACCAACAGCAGCTTGCTTGCAGTTAGAGATAGGATGTGAGCATTGGCCTCCTTTCCTGATGGTGTTGAATAGAGGAAACGGTATAGAATTGGAAGTATTTTTTTGTCTTAAATCCCTTTTATAATGTCACCTTTTATTTTTATTTTTTCAGATTGCTCCAACTCTGTGCTCCAAAAGTGGTGGCTTTGAGGTGTGACCCTGCCTACATTTGGGCCTCTTCTGCATCAGCTCCTCAGTAAGAAGGGTGGTTTGAAAAGAAGAAAACAGGTCAGTTAATCTTTATAGACTTCCCTTGGGTCACAGTAATGGTTGAACATTGGGCCTTCCTGTGCTCCCCCTTTCTCTTCTCCTCTCCTTGAATTGTTCTGCATCTTTTCCAAGTCCACCTATCCTGCTTCCATACATGCTCTTACCCTGCAAGGTGTGGGGCAAAATCCAGTTAAAAGTAATTGCAACTTGCTGGTTCTTCTTGATCTGTTGAGTCTCTGATACAAGATGAGAAATTTCAGGATTCCCAAGGTTTGCCTCACAGGAGCTCAGATAACTGCCTTCCTCCTTTTTTCCCCACTCTTCAGATCCAGACTGTGGGTCTAAAAACGAGAAGTGTAAAACTGGAACAGTCAGCCTGGTAATGTTGATCAGTCACTTCTGTGACTTGGTAACTTCATCTGGGGTCCTATTTACTTAACATTTAAAATAGGAAAAGGAAGTAAATATAGGGGGCTTAGCATCTCCATTGGGTCACGTCACTCTCTACATCTTATCCTAAGGAGGAAATAAATTTAGCCAATATCTTCCTGTCCAGACAGTAGGAAATGCTTGTGAGGTTTTTCTCCTTTCTAGATGGGGTACCTCTCACAAATTTCAGCCCATGCGCTGCTTATCCATAGGTACTTTGTTTGTTTGTTTCTGTTCTGTTTGTTTTGTTTAGTTTTGTTCTGTTCTGTTTTGTTTTGTTTTGTTTTGTTTTGTTTTGAGACTGGGTCTCCCTGTAGCCCCACCGGAACTCAAAGCTCTGTCTGCCTCTGCCTCCCAAGTGCTGGGACTAAAGATGTGGGCCACCATGCCTGGCTTGCTATAGGTACTCTTAACTAGACATTCTATATTTTAAATACTTAGATACACTGCAAGGCTGTATCCCTGATATCATAGTGGCTGTCAAGGAGGGCTTACTGGCAGTTTGACTCTCTTTAGTATTTTTTGTCAGTTTGCCTATGAGCTAGCCATGGTTACACACACACACACACACACACACACACACACACACACACACACTCACATGTGTTCCCAGCGCCCAGGAGATTAAAGCAGAAGAATTGAGAGTTCAAAGCCAACATGTCTCAAAAAAACAAACAAACAAGATCCTCTTCCAGGCTCAGTATCAATTGGTATATTCATTTTCTTTCTACTGAGATAATGTAATAAAATAGTAAAAATAGATATCTGTTTAGCTATCTGTACATTAAAATTATAGAGGAGAATGTAAAAGAAGTGAATTCAGTACTGAAGGCATCCATTTGTGAATCAAATAGCATAATTACTCATGCTGTTTGGTTACAGGATTCTAGGAACTGATGATACTTCTGTTAGCAACCAATAAAGAAAGTATGCATGTCACACTTGCATATATGAATGCACTCCTACCTGCCTGTTTGTTTTTTGAGAAATCACCCAAAGAAAGTTAAAAATAGGATATATAAAGCATAATACTTAATAAAATAAGTGGTCTGCTAGCACAGGGAAACCTCAGGAAGATGGTAGTTAGGGTTTGGGTTTTTTGTCATTGTTGTGCTGTTACTTTTTCTTTAATGGCCATGGCTCTCCTCTGTAGAGAAAGGTAGGAGAAATGAAGGAATCTTAAACGGACTGCTTCCGTGGTTATTCCTTTCACTATCACTTAGGAAACCATCTATCTCGTAGCTTCAAAATATGTTAATAGTAATTGCCTTCATCTGTTTTACTGTTGGTGTGACAGAATACCTGACACCAGAAAATTACAGTACAAACAAGAGAAGTTGATTTGGTTCATGGTTGTGGAGGGTAGGAAGTCCAAGAACATGTGGGGACCTCCTGCTGCATCTCAATCCAATGGAGGTGTGCTCTCCTGGTCTCTCTTCCTTTTATAAAATCATTCATCTCTGCACGACACGGGTGCACAAACCTACATGCAGACAGTACATTCATACACATACAGAAATAAATAAAAAAATAAAAAATAAAAAAAAATAAAATCATTCATCTCTCCATCAAGGCCTTCCTTCCAAATAGCCTTAACCTATGAATTTGGATTTTTTTTCTTTTTCTTTCTTTTTGAGACGGGGGTCTCCCTTTAGTCCCAGTGGCCTGGAGCTTGCTCTGTAGACCAGGCTGGCCTTGAAGTCACAGAGATCTGCCTGCCTCTGCTGGGATTAAAGGCTGGGAATAAAAGCAAGTGCCACCATGCCCGGTGTTTTTTGTTTGTTTCTTTATTTTTTGTTTTTAATGTTTTTAAACATTCTTTAGGCTCCTGCTTCATTAGGATATTATTAACAAAATATTACTAGCTGGAAATCAGCCAGAACATCTTCCCAAGTAAATTAAGGAGGACCTAGTACCTACATTCTTCTAGAATGTGGATGGCCTGAAGATTTGATGTGCCATGGACTGTGGTTCCCTTTGGTCATTCCTTTCCTATTACCCAGATGTCTTCTAGATATGGCCTGTTATTGTCTAGACTTTTAGTTCTTAGTTCCTTAACTCTTTTGTTTTTGTTCAGTCTTAGGGGAAGAAATAAGTTGGGTCAAGTGGTGAATCTGTGAATGAATGGAAAGTTTGGTATAAAACAGGAGCTTGAGAAAGTAAAATACTACAAAAATCCAGTGGCTGTTGATAGTCCTAGTAGCAGTACAGCAGGGGACATTGGATTAGAAACCTACACAATACGGTTTTATAAGACTTCAAATCGTCTCTCATTGTGTTCCTTGTATTTTTATGAATGTAGTAGTTTGAGATCACCACAAATAAATAGTTTTCATTTTCTGTTATTTATTTATTTATTTATTTATTTATTTATTTATTTATTTATTTGGTCTTTTCGAGACAGGGTCTCCCTGTAGTACCAGCTGTCCTGGAACTCACTCTGTAGACCAGGCTGGCCTTGAACTCACAAAGATCCACCTGCCTCTGCCTCCCAAGTGCTAGGACTAAAGGTGTGCGTTACCACGCCCAGCTCTGTTATGTTTTTCTAACCTAAAAGACAGAATCTGCTCTCTTTTCTTTCTTTCTTTGATTTTTTTTTTTTTTTGAGACAGAGTCTCTACATGTAGCACAGGCTGGCCTTACACTCAGATTCTCCTACCTCTGCGTCTGTGTACTGGGGTTACAGGTTTGGGCCAGTATTGCCAGGTATAGTACTGAATCATGCTGTGCTGAATTCACTAACTGAGTATCCTTTGTCTCTCTTCAGTGAAAAGAAGTTATACAAAGTAAACATAGTCATTTCCACTCTATGTGGATGATCACTGTAACAAGGGGAAATTTCACAGTCCATCAGCTGGAACAGAAAATGGAGGTAATTAACAGTCAGGGGGCTCTTTTCTTCATTTTCTGAGAAATAAGTATGTTACCTATTTGTGTTTTTTTAAGAAGCAGGCTATTTCTATGTTTATTTTATTTTTTAATTTTATTATTTTTATTTTATGCGTACAAGTGCATTGCTTGCACGTAGGTAGGTGCGCCCATGTCGTGCAATGCCCACAGAAGTCAAACTAGGGCATTGGATCCCCTGGAACTTAACGGATGGTTGTTAGTCACCATGTGGGTGCTGGGAATCTAACCTAGGTCTTTGGTGAGAGCAGTCAGTGCTCTTAACTTCCGAGCCATCTCTATAGGCCCTCTGTGTTGATTTTAAATTTATAATTCTAGCAGGGTTGTCTTCTTCAATATCTTATAGAATTGATTCCCCATTAAAATCACTATATTGTAGCAGTGCAGTTAATTCCCATCAACTAATTCTTAAGTCTAAAACATTTATGTAGAAGGAAATGAGTATAAGTTATGGCCAAGTCTGGCCAGGTGGCAGCTCTGTTTCCTCGTAGTTGTCTCAGCCTATCCCAGCTCTGCTGATGAAAACTAGGAAAGGCTTGGGCTCGGGAGATGGCTCAGTGATCAAAGTATGACAAAAGCCCACAGAACAAAGTTTGGATCCCCAGTGCCCACGTTAAAAGCCCAGTCAGAAATAGTAATCCCAGTGCTTAGGAGTCAGTGCTGGGATCTTGGCAAACTGGCAAACTAGACCCTACGAAATCAACACTTTCCAGATTGCGTGAGAGACTCTGCTTCAGTAAGTTAAATAGAGAGCCATCAAGAAAAGACACCTGAGGGCTGGTGTGCTGGTGTACATGGTGGTGAAATTGGGGCCAGCCTGGTCTACATAGCAAGTTCCAGGGCAGCTGGTGCTAAAAGAAGACCTTGTCTCAAAAAAAACAAAACAAAAAAGCAAGAAGGAAAAAACACCTGATATCTGCCTCTGACCTACACACACACACACACACACACACACACACACACACACACACACACACCTTGTCTCAAAAAAAAAAAAGCATAAAAATACCCGATGTCGCTAGGCGTGGTGGCGCACACCTTTAATCCTAGCACTTGGGAGGCAGAGGCAGGTGGATCTTTGTGTGTTCAAGGCCAGCCTGGTCTACAGAGTGAGCTTCAGGACAGCTGGGACTACAGGGAGACCCTGTCTTGTGAAAAGACCAAAAAAAACCCTGATGTCAGCCTCTGCCCTCCCTTACCCGCAAATACACATGCCCCCCCCCCCCCAAAAAAAAGGTTAGGAAAGGCAAAGAAAGCACCTCAGATGACTTTTGAGTCTTGTTGGTGATAATACACTCAGAAAGGTAACAAGTTACACCCCACTAGATGAAAACTTAAAACCAGTCTGGAACTGGGTGTGGTAGCTCACACCAGTAATCTCAGTACTTGAGAGTCTGAGGCTATACATACTGAGTTTGAAGCCAGCCTGGGCAACATAGCTCCATCCTGAGTTTGGGTTTGAACTAGAAAGAGGGTGTTGGACATTTTGTTTACCAGGTAGCCATGGTCAGCAACCCTGGACTGTTATCACAAGTCTAAATTTTCAAATGATAACCTTAGCAATTTCTGATTTTCAGTTTTATGGCAGCGACTTCTTAGAAGCATAAAACCCTGTCCCAATGACGTCAAATTCGCCCACTGGCTTAGAAGGCTCAGACCTGTCTTCCATCAACACCATGATGTCAGCAGTCATGAGTGTGGCTGAGAATGGCGGGAGCCCTCAGGGCATCAAGTCCCCTGGGAAGCCTCCCGGACCCCATCGGATTGGCCGAAGGAACCAGGTAAGTGTTTGTGGCCTAGGTGGAAGCAGCCAGTGGGTTTAGTCTGAGGAGAATGTCTAAGTTCTGTGGCTCCCTAAGAGGAGAACTTGGATGGATTATAAATTAAGGGTATACCACAGACCTTAATTAATCATTTTTCAGGAGCAAATCTTTCCTAATTTATATCTTTTCCTGGAGGAAATATTTTTCTGCCATGGTGTCAGTGTCAGGGAATATACTCTTATTTCTTTGCCTTGTGATTTGATCTAAACACCAACTTTCTTCACATTGTGGTCAAAGCAGCAAACTTGACTTCCTCTGCTATGATGTGATTTCTTTCTTATTTGCACAGCTGCTTAATTGGATTTTCTAAGCTAGCTCCTTGATTTTTTTTTTTAAAGTATCTTCAAATTAGCCAGCAAATTAAGTCCTGTTTATTCAGGCAGGGCTGCTTTTTGAAGATGTGCTGATTTTGGTTTCAGAAAATCTGCTTTAAGACCCAGTGAAGAGAGCAGCGCTATGCTCAGTGGTGGAGCACTTAGGAAGTGTGTGGTGTCCTTGGGTTGCATCTATTTAATCAGCTTGAATGTTTAGTGGGCACAGGATCAGAGGGGGTGGGAAAGAACAATTGGGTAGACAGAAGTTGGGAGGAGTGAATGCTGTTATAAAAGCCCCTCTCAGGGCTGGAGAGATGGCCCAGCAGTTAAAAGCACCGACTGCTCTTGCAGAGGACCCAGGGTTAGTGCCGGGCGTGGTGGCGCACGCCTTTAATCCCAGCACTTGGGAGGCAGAGGCAGGTGGATCTCTGTGAGTTCAAGGCCAGCTTGGTCTACAGAGTGAGCTCCAGGCCAGCTGGGGCTATAGGGAGACCCTGTCTCAAAAAGAAAAAAAAAAAAGCCCTCTCAGGAGGAGAGTGTCAGGGAAAGGTGTTCTTTTCAAAACAGACCTGTTAGGCTTTTATGAATTATTAACCGTCCTTCTACAGACCTCTCTGAACACATCTAGGATAGATGTTGATAAATTCTCAAGCTTCTCTTACACTCTGCCCTCCAGGAAGTGGCAGCACCCCAAATCCCACAGCAGTGTATGCAGTTGTGCATGTCTCCGTTTATTGCCTCAAGCCTCTGAGGACTCAGTGACCTCAGTGATGTTTTAGGGTCGGAGCATTGATACCTCTCTCTTTTTTTCCTTGCCTCCATGTGCTTCTCTTCCTATGGGTGACTGAGAAAATACTCAGCCTGTACGACTGTGGCCTGAGTCAAGAAGGAGCGCTAGCTCTGGGAAGAAAAGGTTTACTTCCACTCTATTATGCCTGTCAATCCATCTCTCTGTCTGTCTCCATCTGTCAACTCATTTTACAGTTCACACAGTTTCTTCTTCCAGCCAGCTACTGTGCCAGGTGTCAAGCATTCAGGGATGAGTAAGACAGATGAAGGCATTGTCTTCTTCATCCTCCTCTGCTATACCAAGATTGAATGAATGGAGGGTAGGCAAGAGCTCTTCCTTAAGTAGCTCAGCACAGGCGGAGCAGGCCCAAATTCAGGCCCTGGTTCCTTCCTAGTTGTTTAGAGACAATAGTTAGGATTACTGAAGAAGCCATACTCCCTTCTATCTCTGGGCAGAGATTGTCGTCGCGTCCCCCGCCCCCCCTCCGGGAGTGAGGAAGTAGCTACACAGTATAACTGGGCCAGTTGTTACCCATTCTTTTCTCCTTCAGGGATCTGGAACAGTGGCTTTGTTTTTGGAAGGGAGGTTGGGGCCAGAGGTAGCCTGCTAAATATAGCACCTAATTTAAGAAAAGAAAATGCAGTGGGTAGAGTATGCTAGGAAGACAGAAGCCTCCTCCTTACCTGAAAACTGGACAGGGAGAGTGACAGGGGAGCCTCAGGAAAAGTCCCATCCGTGTGAGCATAGGGGTCCAGGACAGATTAGCTCTGGCCGGATGCTGACAAGGTGCCAGATTGTTTCATTATGGAATGGTTAGTTATCACATTAGCTGCTAATTTTATCTTTCAGCTCAGGAAGAAGTATGCTTCTTCCACCAGTATGGCTATAATAACTGGACACAGACATCTCTAGTGGGCCTCTTCTAGCATTATAGCTTTTCTTTGTGTTTCATTTGCCTTTAAAACTTAGTAAATCTGAGTCCACAGACCACCCTTCCCCAGCTACCCTGGATTTTGTGGATTTATAATATGGTCTTCACGATGGCATCGCTAGCTTCAGGCTCAGCAGCAGTTAATAATCAACCCTAGAGTCAATATCAGTCAGCCCCAAGAGCCTCATATAGTGTGTCTGGTGTCTGCTTCAAGGTGACCACAAGATGATTTTTTTTTTTTAATATGTCTCCTCAAGTGCCTGGCCACATGGAGGCCTAGAGCTTTTTTTTTGAGACAAGGTCTCACTGTGTTGCCTGGACTGACCTGAACTTCTAGGCTCCTCCTGCCTCAGTCTTCTAAGTAGCCTGAACTACAGGAATGAATCACTGACATTTGGCTTTTTAAAATATACATGTACATAATGCTGGTGAATCTTTTAAATTTTAACAGATACATAGTATTGTTAATCTAATGATTTAACACCAGTGCCTCAGAGATTGAACTTGACCCTAAGTTTTGACTGAGCTATGAGACGTGTCTTGGTATTTATTCCTCTGAGAGACCTTAGAAGGGTATGGACAATGGTTTGAGAACAGATGTCTTTTTTCTTTTTACTGTCACTTGGATGGAGTGAGAAGACTGTGTGGCTGGCCTCCCTAGTTCTCAGCCCCACTCCACAGCTTAGAAAAAGGTCATGATGGTGCTTAGAACAAGACTCACTTTGAAGAGAGAGAAAGCAGCTACAGGCGAGGCATCATCACACATGCACTCCACCCATCTGGTTTATGGTGCCGTTTGTTTTTATAGTCTTTAAGGTGACTTTTATTTTCATCACCTCTCATGAACAACCACAAAAGTGTTTCTTTTCTGTGCCTTAGGGTTAATTCTTTTTTTGGTCATACTTTATATAGCATCGTGGTTTAGGGTATGGGCTGTCGAGTGGCTGGCCTGAGTGTTAACCCCATGTCTGTTTCTTAATTGTTGTCTGTTTGGAGCAAGATACTTGTCCCTTTGCTCTAAAGTTTCCTCATCTAGAAAATGGGATTTATAATACGTGGCCATCTCTTAGTGGTTATGGAGGGAAAAAAACCCCAAACCTTATGTTGCTGTAAATTCATTGCATAGCATGCAGTAAGTGCTCAATAATTGGTATTAATGGCAAAAAGAGCAGAAACTCACTCATGAGTACATGCAAAAAGAGATCTGTTGAAAGGCTGGAGAAGTGGCTCAGTCGTTGAGAATTCTGGCTGCTCTTGCAGTGGCCCCAGGTTCAGTGGCCAGCACCCACATGTTAGCTCACAACTATAACTCCAGTTCCAGGAGATCTGATGACTTCTTATGGCCTCTGTGGGTACCAGGTATACATGTCCATGGTGCACAGACATGAGCGTAGGCAAACGCTCACACACATAATTTTTTTAATTAGCATAACCAAAGAGATCTATTGAAAGATACTCAAAACCAGAAAATGTATAGTTTGGCATCCAAACCATAGAGTGATAAAGGGTTCCTCTCCCTCCCTCCCTCCCTGGCTTCTCTGATCATTGCCACTAACCTCTCTCCTCACTTGCTTTCTTGTGGTTTGGACTTGCCACAGTGTGAACTCTTGTTCCAACGCTACATGAATTCTCAATGGAAGTATATGATCACCTGATTTAGCAATTTAGCTTTCCCTAACTCAGGTGCATGCCCATGTCTTCTAGGAAGGTTACAAGGCAGATTTCTGAGGTTCTCCCTGATTCTGGTCCAGCATATTGAAAGTCCAGAAGTATTTCCCAGACCTTCCCTGCCCATCCTGCTGTTTGGGGAAACTCACTGATGGCAATCTCCAAACATCCTAATTACCTGGAGAGCTGACCAGGTCTAGACACAGTTAGTTTTAGGAAAAGAGACAGGGACCTATGGGGCCTAGAAACCTTGTGATTGTCCACAAATTATTTGGAAGGAGGAACTTTTAACAGAGGGTCAGTGAAAGAAGTCAGCCCAGTCTTTAAAAAAGGCAGGGATATGGGGCTGGAGAGATGGCTCAGTGGTTAAGAGCATTGACTGCTCTTGCAGAAGACCCAGGTTCGATTCCCAGCACGCACATGGCAGCTAAGAACCATCCTAGGCCAGGCGTGGTGGCTCACGCCTTTAATCCTAGCACTGGGGAGGCAGAGGCAGGGGGTATCTCTGTGAGTTCAAGGCCAGCCTGGTCTACATAGCGAGCTCCAGGCCAGCTAGGACTAAAGGGAGACCCTGTCTCAAAAAAAAGGTAGAAATATATTGCTAATGGAAGCTTGTCCTGTTTTTTTGTTTTGTGTTGTTTCGAGACAGGGTCTCACCTTGTGACCCTGGCTGTCCTGAGCGTGCTCTGTGTCACTCTACTCAGTTTGCCTTGCATGTTTTGAAGGAAAATAAAATGAGCCACCTAACCAAATAATGGGCTGGGGTTTTGTCACCTTATGTGAAAGTCCTCAGTTTGATTGCTGTTCTTCCCAATTTTAGACTCGAACAGCATTTTTCTCACTCTTTTTGAACTGTGGTGAAGAAGATATAACTTTATGGGCAGAGTCATGCTATTCCACTGGACATCATTGGTGGGGCACTGCAGACTCCTTCCATTGGTAGGGTGCATTTTTTTCTGATAAGGGCTCTGTCAAGCTCTTGAGCGACCTTGAGACTTGGTACAAAATAGTGCTTGGAACTAGGCATGGTGGGAAATGCCTGTAATCCCTGCACTTGGGAATGAGGCTGGAGGATCAGGAGTTCAAAGAAGCCTAGGCTATATAATTAGTTTGAGGCTATACAAGACTCAAAAAATAAAAATGAACAACAAAAGAAAGTAGTACTGGGAGCACTTGAGTTTGACTTGGGGAGAAATATATTCCTTTTTAGTTGAGCAGTGGGTGACATAATTTTCACCATCACTGATAGTTGATCACATACATGTTGTGTGTAAAAATAATGCTGGCAATTACTGAGCACTTACTCTGCACCAGGCACTGTTGCAATGCTTCACTTTTTGTTCATCAATTTAATCTTCAGCACAGTGTGATGATACTGTTATTTTCCCCATTCATAGGCAAGGAAACTGAGAGTGAATGGAGAAGTGATGCGCTCAGACTCTTAGACAAGCTCTCGTCTGGTGATCTCAGACACTTAGAGCCAGCTTTTAAGACAATGGGGTTATTTCAGAAATAGAAGTAACTAGTTTACTGCAATTTAGAATTTATCCTGTTTTAATCTTTTTTTTAGGAAACAAAAGAGGAGAAGTCTTCCTACAACTGCCCTCTATGTGAAAAGATTTGCACTACCCAGCACCAGTTGACTATGCACATTCGTCAGGTTGGCTGCTTCTTTTCATGTTTGTGTTTTGAATTATTCTTCAGTATCAGAATGATTTGCTCTTAATTGATTTTTCTGGTAAATTGTGAGCTGTGTTTTTATAATCCTGGAAGTAGTTATGAAATAATTTTTGCATTTATATGTTTCTGTGACAGTCTAGATCAACACAATATATTTTTAGAATACAGTAAACATCTGGGGCTGGAGAGATGGCCTAGCGGTTAAGAGCGCCGACGGCTCTTACAGAGGACCCGGGTTCGATCCCCAGCACCCACATGGCGGCCGAGAACCGTCTGAAACTCCAACTCCAGGAGAACTCCAGTTCCAGGGGAATCCGAGATCCTTTTCTGACCTCCGCGGCATTGCACGACACGGGTGCACAGACTTGCATGCAGACAGTACATTCATACACATACAGAAATAAAATAAAAAAAAAAAGAATACAGTAAACATCTAATTTACTGATCATTTATAGACTTTATCATATGTAACTTCAGAGTATGAACTGAATCTCTTATGATATAATGAGATTGTAGGTCCTAATCCCTATTTTGTTCTGGTTTTAGTTTTGGTGGTTGAGGGTTTGGGGGGTAATAGTATCTTTCTTTTTGTTTTTTGAGACAAGGTCTCTCTATAGCCCCAGCTGGCCTGGAACTCACTCTGTAGACCAGGCTGGCTTTGACTCAAGAGATCTGCCTGCCTCTACCTCCCTGAGTGCTGGGATCAAAGGTATTCACCACCACGCCCTGCACTAAAGATAGTTCTTAGCTGCTATGTGGGTGCTGGGAATCGAACCCAGGTCCTCTGCAAGAGCAGTCGGTGTTCTTAACCACTGAGCCATCTCTCCAGCCCCAGACAGTATCTTTAAATGTAGTCCATGCTGGATTTGAACTTACTATGTAGCCCCTGCTAGCCCAGAATTCACAGCAGTCCTCTGCTTCAGCTTTCCTAGTACTGAGATTACAGGCATTTACCACACCTGGCTTTTTCTCCCCATCCTCATCTTGCTATGTAACCTAGGCTACCTGGAAATTCCTCTTGCCCGAGGTTTCATGAGTCCTAGGATATAAATGTTTGGCTTTTGTTTGTTTGTTTGGTTAGGTTGGTTGGTTGTTTTTGTTTTGTTTTTTTGGGGTTGTGGTGTTGACAACAGGGTCTTCCTATAGTCCCATCTGGTCTGGAACTTTATATGTAGACCATGCTAGCCTTAATCACACAGAGATCCAGCTGCCTCTGTGTCCCAGTGCTGGGATTAAAAGCATGTGCTACCATACCTTGCTGTTTGTTTTTTTGTTTGTTTGTTTGTTTGTTTGTTTGTTTTTGAGACAGGATCTCCCTATAGCCCTTGCCTTACTATGTAGACCAGGCTGGCCTTGAACTCAGAAACCCACCTGCCTCTGCCTCCTGAGTGCTGGGATTAAAGGCATGGCCACTATGCCTGGCCCTCATTGGTTTTTATAAAGCTCCAGGTCTGTATTTCCTAATGCCATCTTCTCAGGTGACCACTGCTCTGATCACTTTCTGCAGCACAACACAGACACTGGAGGAACCGACCACTCATGCAGCATCTGTGGGAAGTCACTGAGTTCAGCCAGCTCCCTGGATCGGCACATGCTGGTGCACTCTGGTGAGAGGCCTTACAAGTGTACTGTGTGTGGCCAGTCTTTTACCACCAATGGGAACATGCACAGGTAGGTGACCATGTACCCTTTGTTTGGGTGGCTGGCTGTACCACTGAGTCATTAATGGACTTAACTGAAGCCTCAGGAAGTTCTTGTTCCACTCCACATAGAGAAAAACATGAAATGGCTTTGTCTGCCTCTTCAGATTATGTCAGTATTAGAGGTATGGAAATGCACATACCTATGCTAGGTCTTTGGCCTTGAGGGTTCTTTGGGGTGAAGAGTTAGTCCCCCTGAGCCACATGGTGTTTTTCTTTGTTTGAGTGCCAAAAGTGGGTAGTTTATCACTCCCAAGAAGAAGTATCGTGTATGTAGCCTTTAGCTTGAAACAGTATTTACATATGTCTACCAGATCTGCCCAAAGTATTTTCCTTAAAAAAAGTTTTTGAAGCCTTTGACTAGTTAAGTGACTGATCTGGTCCCAAAGTTTCAGGAAAGACAGGGTGAAGTAAGGGTAGGAACATCTGATTAGTGGCAGGAAATGACTTCCTGAGATGGAATGGTGTTCACCCAGAGTTAAGACAGCACAGTGGTGGACGTATGAGAGTGCCGCGAGGGAGGCAGTAGGGGTACATGTTACAGAGTGAGTGGTAGCATAGCTTTTGAACAGTTAAGACAGAAAGGATTTTACTTTTTTGAGACAGGGTCTCAGCTAGCCAGGAACTCTTTGAACTCCCTATGTAGACCAGGCTGACCTCAAACTCAAAGAGATCTGCCTGCCTCTGCCTGCTGAGTACTTCAGTTAAAGGTGTGAGGCACCATGCCCAGCAAAAGCCTCAATATTTTAAATTATTTTTATAAAGTATTCTACCCCTATTCCCTTATTCAAATTCTAACTGGGTATCAAACAAAGAAGAAAGTGAGTATTGTCACTGTATTTTAATACACTATTTTATATTATAGATTTTTTGCTTTTTTACCATCATATTGACTAGTTGATATCACTCTGGCTTCTGTTAAATATGGTTTCTTTTGTAACCCCTCCACTTCCCACCCCCTGAAAGAAGTCCTTTGTCCATTCTATATTTGCCCTCCCCAGTCTGGTCATGAAGGTATCACCTGCTCCTTCTTGGGTGGTTTCCCGTTTTCTCCTACTGAACAGCGCTCCAGTTGGCAGGTGTCAGTGGACACATTGCAGAAAAGGACCCTTCTTCTTGCTCTCTTAGCTTTGACCACTAATGGCTTGTGGTTTTCCATTGGGCATCTCTGGTTCTTAGACCAATTACTTCTGATTTGAATTTTTTCATTTAGAGATAATGTTTGTGATAAGATATATAGACATGTCAAACACATCATAAAAGACATAGTTGCTGTCTTTGACAACAGTTGTCTCTGGCAGAGCATTTTACAAATAAGCACTGTGTTGAGCAGTTTGCATTTATTTTTATTGAGATAGGATTCATGTCCCATACATTTCCTCCATACAGTTCAATGTGTTTTAGTTTGTCTTTCATTATCAAACACAAGCTCTTTGTATGAATATACTGTATTATTATCTCTTCATCGGTTGATATTGGGTTGTTGCTGTGTTTTGGTTATTGTGACCAATATTACTGTAAACATTCCTACACAACTCTTTGTGCAGACATTTTTATGTCTCTTGATAGATATTTAGGAGTAGAATGTTGAACCATTTGGGAACTCCAAATTTTACATTTTGAGGAAGTGCCAAAATATTTTCCAAAGTAGCTACCGCCAGCCATGCAAGAGGATTCTACTTTCTCTACTTGACTGTCAAAATGCTGTAGCCACCCTAATGGGTATCAAATGATAATACCTCATGAGTGTCAGAGTTTTGTTTAAGTTTATGACCCATTTTGAGTTTTAAAAATGTGCATAGCATACTTTACTTTTCCTCATTGAATTACCTTGTGACCCTTGTCAAAATCTAGTCAGCCATAAATGTAAGGGTCTGCTCTTAGTTCTGCTCCATTGTTTCCTCCTAAGACCATTACCGCACTGTATTGCTTACTATGACTTTGAGATAAGTCCTGCAGGAAGAAAGTGTGAGTCTTTCAACTTAGATCCTTTCTTAAAAATTTTTTTTTGAGATAAGGTTGTCTCCCTGTAGCCCCAGCTGGCCTGGAACTCACTTTATTGACCAGGCTGGCCTGGAACTCACTTTGTAGACCAGGCTGGCCTTAAACTCAGAGATCCTACTGCCTCTGCCTCCTGAGTGCTAGGATTAAAGGCGTGCGCCACCATGCCCGGCAGTTGTTAGCCACCATGTGGGTGCTGGGAATCGAACCCAGGTCCTCTGCAAGAGCAGTCGACACTCTTAACCACTGAGCCATCTCTCCAGCCCCTCCAAAAAAAGTTTTTTATTAGACTGACTTGTGTCCATTCCTTCTGAATAGTTTTTGTTGTTTGCTTGCGGTTCCGAGGTGGTTTGTTTGCTGCAGCAGGGCAGAACGCTGCAACATGCTCAGCAGGTGCTTTCCCCCAGCCCTTTGTGGAAATTAGGAACAAAATGCCAGTTTCTCCAGAAAGAGCAGCTAGAATCACTGGAGTGATTATTTGCAGTCCGAGTATATCGCCATCTTTTTCTCCAGGGCCTAGGGTTGCACTCAAACCGTGCTCTAGGGAAGTGCCAACCACATTTCAGTGGCATATTGCCAACTTAACACTGTTCTATCCAGTTATTTAAGTCTTCCTGGATTTCATTTTATACCTCTTAGGGTTCTCAGCTTATTTTTTTACTTTTTTATCCTTCAGAGACAGGGTTTCCCTGTAGCCCTAGCTGGTCTGGAACTCTCTGTGTAGAGCAGGCTGACCTTGAACTAAACGGAGATCCACCTACCTCTGCCTCCCCAGTGCTGGGATTAAAGGTGTGCACCACCACTCCCAGCAGCATTTCCATAAGTTTTTATATGTTGTATTTTCTTTTTTATTCATCTGAACATATTTTATTTACCTAATAATTTCTTCTCTGATCCATTGATTATTAGAAGTGTGTTGTTCGATCCTACAGATATGTTTCTTCTCAGATTTCTCCCTATTATTGATTTCTAGTTTCATTCCATTATACTTGGGGAATACACTTTGCATAATTGCAATCCTAGCATGTGGTATGTTCTGGCTTGTTTTATCACCTAGCACGTGTTCTATCCTGGAGAATGTTCCACATCTGTTTGAGAATCGTGTATGTTTCACTATTGTTGGGTGGAGCAGGTAGCTGTGTTGTTAGATCAAGTTGAGTTATAGCACTGTTGGTCGACCATTTCCTTGGTAACCATTTCTTTTTATATGCCCTATTTTGAATGTTTGTACAATTATACCATTTTGCAGAAGTATTGATGTAACATGCAATACTGAGAAATGATTAGACTGCCTGCCTTCAAAGACTATTATGGTTTTTTGTTTGTTTGTTTGTATTTTCTTTGTCTTTTTGTTTTGTTTGAGACAAGATCTCTCATCCCCTCTCCTTGCTTTCAGTTTGGTGTGTCAACCAAGATTGGGCTTGAACTCCCAATCCCAGTTGAGATTATAAATCTATGCTACCACACCTGGTGAGGCTGTGCTTTTAACTAGTGGGGGAGAAATAATTGTTGGTGCTTTCGTGTTGCTTTACATATAAGAGAAAAGAGGGGAAAGAACCCCTACCTGTTCATTCTTTTCCCATTCTCAGTACAATCCTATATTGACACAGTATTATTTTCTTTTTTGATTTTTAATATTATAAACTATTGTCTTCCTGATAACATGGTCTACTACTGTATGGCAAGCATAAAATAGTTGGGGGACAGATAACCATCCTTTTTTTTTTTTTTGAGACAAGTTTTCCCTGTAGCCCCTACAGGCCTAGAACTTACTATGCAGACCCAATTGGCCTTGATCTTTTTGTTTTGTTTTGTTTTGTTTTGTCTTTTCGAGACAGGGTCTCCCTGTAGCCCCAGCTATCCTGGAACTCACTCTGTAGACCAGGCTGGCCTTGAACTCACAAAGATCCACCTGCCTCTGCCTTCCAGGTGCTATGGCCTTGATCTTACAGAGGTGTGCCTGTCTGTGCCTTCTAGTGCTGGAATTAAAGGCACGTGCCACCATGTGTGGTGAGAAAGGATAACCATCTTAACCAAATTTTATTAATTATTTGTCCTTTGGGTATGCCTAAAACAATCTTGAGGTTTCCCTGCTCCCCCACCTGGGCTGGTTCACCCCTCCTTGGGCAACCTGGTAGCCCCCTGCTCCTAGGAGGTCACCATATTGATGTTGATGGGCACAGCACACTACAGCTTAGAACTCCTGCCTCAGCTTTCTGAGTAGCTGGGACTGCAGGCATACAGTGTGTGTGTGTGTGTGTGTGTGTTTGTGTGTGTGTGTTTGTGTGTTTGTGTGTGTGTGTGTGTGTGTGTGTAATAGTTTAGATCTTAGTATCATCCTAAAATACACAGTACATTTCTCATGTATGGATTTGGTATGTATACTTTTAAAAAAGTAGGCCTTAGGAACATTTAATAAAATTTGAGTTTGTGCTGGTTTTATTTATTGTGAGGCATCTTGGTTGACAGAATAAGTCATTAGAAATTGAGTCTGAATTCTAATTCTGCAGAACTCTCTGGTTTCTGGTCTTTTGACTAAAATCAAGTATACTATTCTGCAGAACTTTTTGTAAATCCCTTAATTTTTAGGACTTTAACCAAATGATTCAGTTATGTTTCCTTTAGAACTTGGGCTCAAGTGAAAAATGTTTGTGAAGGGTTCCAAAGGCTTAAAGTATATGATGGACATGTCCTGAGTGGGAAGTTTTTGTGAGTCTCTACTGTTAGAGCTCAAAGCACAATGGTTAAGAAAAGTATTGTACCCTTCACTTTGTGGGCCCTAGAGAAGTTTCCTAACCTCTGTGTGTCTCACTTACTTGATCATAAGAGGTAATATTAGTCAGGCATGGGGCGCATGCATTTAATCCTAGCACAGAGACAGGTGGATTTCTGTACGTTCAAGGCCAGCCTGGTCTACATAGAGAGTTCCAGGACAGCTGGGGATGCAAGACCAAAAAAAAAGATAATATTAGCTGTACTTAACCTCATGGGAGTATACTGACAGTGAATGAATGTATCTGCAGAGTAGTTAGGATAATTCTCATTAAATAGGAACTATGAAATAAATGATTCCCAATATTATTATTGATCTATTTATATAATGCCAGGAAATAAATTGGAGATTTTTAAAAATTGCTATTTGCTCTGCTACATCTGTAATTTTTTGTGTGTGTTGTGTATGTAAATGTTCGTGTGGGTGTGTATACATGTATGTGGCACACGTGCATTTGTGTATACTCTGTGGAATTTAGAAGTTAATGTCAGATGTTGTTCTCAATCCTACCGCCTTACTATTTGAAACAGGATCTCTCACTAAATCTGAAGCTCATTGAGTTGACCAGGCTGGTCAGCTAGTGAACCCTAGGCATCTTCCTGTCTCCCCCTCTTCTGCTTCCAGGACTGCATTTGTCTTTGGAGTTCTGGGGATCCAAACCCAGGTCCTCATGCTTGTACAGCAGGCAGTTTACTACTTGAGGTCATCATACTACATTTATCTCATCTTTTCTGCAAAATCTTGGAGATGATGGGTTAAAAGAACATTTAGTTTTTACTAATCAATCATAGTAAAGTCATTATCACCCTCATTTGTTGGCATAGTTGTACTTTTAGAAAAAAATATTAAAATGTGAAAATACTTACAAAAATGTGTCAGTGGAGGTAGATTTATTTCCCTGGGTGGAAGCGTTCCAGAGTCTGAGACTCCAGGAGTGAGCTGTGATCTCTCCCAACCGCATACCTGTGTTACATTAATTCGGAGCCAGAACTGCCTTGGGATGTGTATAGAAATTAAAAACAGTAATGACGGGGCTGGAGAGATAGCCTAGCGGTTAAGAGCACCGACGCTCTTGCAGAGGACCCGGGTTCGATCCCCAGCACCCACATGGCGGCTAAGAACCGTCTGTAACTCCAATTCCAGGAGAACTCCAGTTCCAGGGGAATCCGAGACCCTCTTCTGACCTCCGCGGCATTGCACGACACGGGTGCACAGACCTGCATGCAAACAATACATCATACACAACAAAAATAAACCATAATAAAAAAAAAAAAAAAAAAAAACAGTAATGAAACCCCTAAGGTTCTGATAAACATGGAAGGAAGCCAGTCAACTCGGCATTTGGTATTTGAGACCAGCGTCCTTGTTCCCTTTGCTGCTGATGTTTCCCAAGGTCCCTGGGCATCTATCAAAGTTGAGTCACACCTATGCACTCCTTGGTGGAATTTCTAGAGTTCACACCGAGCCCAACTACCAGAGGACCTCCACTTTGGCTTCCCTGGGCACCTAGGAAGCCCATCTTGGGTATCTGTATTCCATCTTGGTTTTTTTAGCTTTAAGACAGAGTCTGTATAGTCCAGGCTAGCCTCAAACCCACTTTGTAGTCCAGGCTCGCCTCTAACTTGTTTCTCTTAATGCAGCTCCCAAGTTACAGGTATTATAAATGTGTGCCACCAACCACACCTGGTGCCTGTGTTGCTCACGTCTAGCCCTAGGCGGTTTCCCTTTGTGTGGCTCTGTGATCTGGTGTCAGTCTCTCTTGAGGGATACAACATGCATGTAATCTCTGCTATGGCCTGATTCCTGGTAAAATGGGCTTCTGTAGTTCTTTTACAGGCTTAGGTGTCATTCATTGCATGTACTTAGAAAAAGAAAGGGGCTGGAGAAATGGCTCATCAGTTAAGAGCACTGACTGCTCTTGCAGAGGACCCGGGTTCGATTCCCAGCACCCACATGCTGGGTGAAGAAGAACTGTTTTTAACTTCAGTTCCAGGGGAATCCGACACCCTCTTCTGACCTCCGCAGCATTGCATGACACAGGTGCAACCTACGTGCAGACTGTACACTCATACACATAAAAAATAATAAATTTTAAAAATTAAGAAAAAGGGGCTGGAGAGATGGCTCAGCAGTTAAGAGCACCGACTGTTCTTGCAGAGGACCTGGGTTCAATTCTCAGCACCCACATGGTGACTAAGAACCATTTTAAGCTGGGCGTGATGCTTTTAATCCCAGAGGCAGAGGCAGGCCAATCTCTGTGAGTTCAAGGCCAGCCTGCTCTACCGAGTGAGTTTAGGCCAGCTGGGGCTATTGGGAGACCCTCTCTCAAAACAAAACAAAACAAAACAAAAAACAAAACAAAACAAAACAAACACCCTCATATGCTTCCGTTTCTGTGAGGATCTGATTCCATGGCAGGTGGTACGATGTCATGAGGACCCACCCTCCACTTCCTGCTCCGGAGGCTCTCCATCTAGACATGCCTCTGTGTGAGTATAATTCTTGCAGATTAGCCCCAGCCCCCCTCTTGTCTTGTGAGGCAGGTCTAGGTTCCATTCCAGAATTTCAGAACATAAAACTCTCAACCATTCAGGTTCAGGGGATTCTGAGCTGATGTTGAGGTGCTGTTAGAGGAGTGTCTGTCTTCTTCCATTGGGGTTAGCCATTTTCTGAGTATGTGCTGATTATTCTAGTTTTTTTTTTTTATTGAATTTAAAAAATTTTTATACTATATCTTTTGATTGAATTTGATTCCCCCCACCCCTCAGCTATCCTAGATTTTAAGGCTAGTCTTTTTGTACAATTTTCTTTATCTGTCTGATTGTCCTGTTAGTAAAATGAATACCTTTAGTGATGTAGCATACTAAATTGTTATGGGTAGTCATATTGAGAGGTGCTTCACGGATACAGCCCATACTTTTTTTTTGTCCTTCTGAGACCTTTATCCTCCAGCTGTCCTGGAACTCACTCACTATGTAGACCATGCTGGGCTTGAACTCACAGAGATCTGCCTGCCTCTGCCTCCTGAGTGCTGGGATTACAGGCATGTGCCATCCTGCTCTGCATTTATTTTATATATTTACTTAATTTACATGGTGTTTTATTTATTATTGTATGTTTGCATAAATACATTCATCCATGTATCCATCCATTCTTTGATTGAAAGATGTTACCCAGACTGGCCCAGAACTCTAGGGCTCATGAAGTCTCCCTGGCTCAGCCTCCCAAATACTGCATCTACATGTGCATGCCTATACACTCAGCATAATGTGCTAATCTAAATTTAATGATACTTCGTATATGGGGTAATAACTTTCTGAGAAAGTTTAGGTAACTTTTTTTTCCTTTTAAAATTTATTTTGTGTAGCTGTACAAATACTCGAAGGTCAATGGACAACTTGGCTGGAGTAGGTTCTTACCATCTACTGTGTAGGTCTCAAGGATAAAACTCAGGTTGAGGGGCTGGAGAGATGGCCTAGCAGTTAAGAGTGCCGACTGCTCTTGCAGAGGACCTGGGCTCAATCCCCAGCCCCCACATGGCGGCTAAGAATCGTCTTTAACTCCAGTTCCAGGGGAATCCGACACCCTCTTCTGACCTCCACGGCATTGCATGACACAGGTGCACAAACCTACATGCAGACAGTACATTCATACACATAAAAAAATTAATTAATTTAAAAAAAACAAAAAAACTCAGGTTGATAAAATCTCAGGCGAAGGCGAGTACCTTTACCCCGAGTCATCCCACTGGCCCAAGAGATTTTTTCTTTTTTAAGTAAACTTTTTAAAAGTATTTTTTAAATTTTATTTATTTTATATGTATATGAATATACTTTTTGCATGTAGGTCTGTGCACCCATGTCGCGCAATGCCGCGGAGGTCAGAAGAGGGTGTCAGATTCCCCTGGAACTGGAGTCAAAGACGGTTTTCAGCCGCCATGTGGGTGCTGGGGATCGAACCCGGGTCCTCTGCAAGAGCAGTCGGAGCTCTTAACCGCTAGGCCATCTCTCCAGCCCCCCAAGAGATTTTTTAAAATATGCATTGGCGTAGTAGTATAGTTTCTTAGGTTGCCATTTCCCTGTTCTGCAGAGTTTCATCTTTTTAGGGCTTGAAAATTCTTTATGTTGTTTGGGGCTGAGGAGTACTTGTGTACATGTTCATATGTATGTTTACACATGCAGGTAAAAGCCAGAATTTGTCAGATGTCTTCCTCAGTTGTTTTCTATCTTATTTTTTGAAACAAGGTCTGATTGACCCTGGCATTCACTGATGCAGCTGGGCTGGTTGGCCAGCTAATAAGCTCCAGGGTTCCACCTGGCTCTACTCCCACAACATTGGAATTACAGGTGTGTGCCACAGTGCCCAGCTTTTTCCATGGGCTCTGGGATCCAAACCCAGCTCCTCATGCTAACCCATTAAGCACTTTACCAAATGACCCTTTTCCTCGGCCCCTAAATACTCTGTATCTCAAGCCTACAGCTTAATTCCTAAGCAGAATAATAGGCTGCCATCAAGTACAAAAAGATATTTCAAGAAATATTTGTGACTCCAGTTTCTAACTTTCCAAAACTCTTTATCGGCTGCTCACATGTTGAAATTTTGGATTAAGCGGTGCTTGTCTTCCAAAACAAACTTGGGAAACCAAGCCAGAGCACACCTTCCAGGTGAGGTTATGCAGGAAAAAGGGCATCGAGCTTTGCAGTTTGCAGAACTTGTTCCAGAAAGTCTAAATTGCAGAGCAGTGAAGAAGAGATAACTTGAAAGAGATGAGAACAGACTATTTGAGATGTCATGTCTCTAAAATCATTTTTTTGTGTGTGTGTGTGTGTGTGTGTGTGTGTGTGTGTGTTTTTTTAATCTACAGACCATAATTGTCTTGGGAAAATAGGGGAAATTAAATTCCAGTTTGCTGCCAGGCATGGTGGCACACGCCTTTAATCCCAGCACTCAGGAGGCAGAGGCAGGTAGATCTCTATGAATGCAAGGCCAGTCTGGTGTACATAGTAACTTGCAGGCCAGCTGGGGCTACAAGGAGACCCTGTCTCAAAGAGACAAAAAAAATTTTTTTTCTACTTTTCTTGTCATTTTCCTGGCTACATTATAAAGAGTAATGGATATGTGCTAGGCTTAAAGTCACACTGAAGACCCTAGAGAGAGCTTTCACGATGACCTTGTCGTTAACTCTGGAGAGCAGGGGTCTGTTCTGTCTTTGGCCATTGTTAGAAAGGTGAACTCCTGCTTATTACTTGCTGGAGCATGGGCTATATTTCCTAATACATCAGACAGGATTTTACCATTGTTAAGTATAGGAGACCATCAGCTCTGATGGTGCTGCTCAGTAGCAGGTAGTCTTCAGAAACAGGCTTATGTGTTCCTACCATGCTTGAAGAAACTCTTAGCTGCACAGAAATGTGACCTACTGCATGATAAATGAGGCTACAGAGGCTCTGAATTTAGCATGCTGCTCTCAGATGCTTAAGCTAAGCCTGCCCTTGGCGTGCACAACTGAACTTGGGTATTTGGAACAGGTGGTCAGCACTAAACAAGAGAAGGAGCAGAGGTAAGACAGTCTCCAAAGGGACAGTCATTTCTTTACCCTCAGTCCCTAGCACGAGGAAGAGCCCTGTAAACTCTCATATCGAGTTTCTAAGGACACCCTGTAACTAGTTCTGGTACTTGTTGCTTCTCAAGTGTAGAGGTAACCATTTAAAGGTTCACCTAGTCCCATCTCAGAATGATTCTCTTAATTACCTGTTGTCTTTTCACCTTGCCATGTTCCTCTGTGGGAAGGAAGATATTGGGCAAGAAATTGCAGGATAAGACTTCTGGGCTCAAGTCATCTACCTGCATCAGCCTCTCAAGTAGCTGAGACAACACACACACACACACACACACACACACACACACACACACACAAACACACACACAAACACATCTACAATGAAAATATCTTATTTGGGGGGAAAAAAAAGACCAGTGAAAAGAATATTCCTTCAAAAACACTTGGAAATCTTAATAGCTTTAACTCTGTTTAGGGGATTATATAGAAGTAGTTGGGCCCTGGCCGGGCGTGGTGGTGCACGCCTTTAATCCTAGCACTTGGGAGGCAGAGGCAGGCGGATCTTTGTGAGTTCAAGGCCAGCCTGGTCTACAGAGTGAGTTCCAGGACAGCTGGGGCTACTGTCTCGAAAAGACCAAAAAACCCCCCCAAAACATTTTATTACTTTAATTTTATGTGTTTGGGTATTATTTGCATATGTGTAAATGCACCCATGTCATACAATGCCCCACAGAAGCCAGAAGAGGGGGTTGGATCCCCTGGAACTGGAGTTACGGACAGTTGTCAGCTGCCATGTGAGTGCTGGGAAGTGAACCCTGGTCCTTTGGAAGAGCAGCCAATGTTCTTAACTGCTGAGCTATTTCTCCAGCCCAACATTCTTACTGTCTTGATTATTTGGAAATAGAAATTATATGGCTGTCAGTGTTTCTGTGTTTAAAAGGCATATTTTAGGTCTTCGAAATATCTTTTTTTTATAAAGGATATTTTATTTTATTTTTAATGTGTATGAGTGCACTGTTTGCATGAGGTTGGTGCACCCATGTTGTGCAATTCCTCAGAGGTCAGAAGAGGGCATCAGATTCCCCTGGAACTGGAGTTAGAGATGGTTTTTAGCCGCCAGGTGGGTGTTGGGAATTGAACCCGCGTCCTCTGCAAGAACAGTCGGTGCTCTTAACCACTGAGCCTTCTCTCCAGCCCCTTGAAATATTTTAATATCATAAGTTAAAGATTTATTTACATTTATAATACTTGATATCTATAATACATGTATCACATTTGTAAGTTATGAAGAATAATTTGAAATAAAAGCACTTCCCCNACAAAAAAAAAAAAAAAAGTTGAAAAAAATGTTGTTACATTGCATGCAGTTTTGAGATTACTGAGGGATTCATGTTAATAAGATTTTAGTGAAATGTACACAGCATAACATTAACAGCACTGATATATGTAAATAACACATCATATACTCGTGTCTCCTTATACAAGTTTAGTTTTCAGTGAATGTTTGGTAGATTTGTGTCAGTAGCATAAAGTATCATCAGTATAGACAGTATTCTGTACATTGAAGTGGACATACTTCTGGTACAATGATTTTTGGGTTTTTGTTTGATTGTTTTTGGTCTTTTTGAGACAGGGTGCCCCTGTAGTCCCAGCTGCCCTGGAACTCACTATGTAGACCAGGCTGGCCTTGAATTTACAGAGATTCGCCTGCCTCTGCCTCTGAGTCTGGGATTAAAGGTGTGTGCCTCCATGCCCAGTTTTCTGGTATAGTTTAAAGGGCTTTTCTTTAAGGGTTGGAACTTTTTTTTTTTTTTTTAAAGTTGGGTTGAATTTAATTACAAGGCTGGGCCACCACTGACTAGAGAGGAGTAGGGTGCAGGTTACAGGGCTTTTTATAAGTACAACAGCCAATCAGAGTTTAACATGACAGTTAACCAATCAAGGGGAAGTCTGTGAAGCAAGCAATCATTCCTAGACGACTCAGGGAGAATGGAACTTAATGGCATCTGCGAGCACTGTCCCTGAGTTTTCATAATCCTTTATTTCATTCCCCCCATTGTTGTGAGATCTCAAATCCTTGATGGAAGTTCATAAGAGCTGACCTCAGTAGGTGTTTCTGAAGTGGAATGATCTCCGCCAGGGAGGCGGGTATTGGGTCCTTGGCACCGTGAGTTTGATAGAATTTACCTGCTGGTTAATAAGTCTGACCAGTGAGTTAAGGATGCCTGGGCCACAAGTCAGAGCAACCAGAGGGTAAGTTTACTGGCAGATCCAGGAAGTCTTCAGCTCTCAGCTGAGAAAGAAACTGGCTCTTTGGAGGGGTTTAGCTCCTATTTTCCTTTTTTTTTTTTCTCTCTCACTTTTTTATTTTTAATTTTAGCTCCTATATTTTTATCACATAACTTAGCTATCCTAGAACTCACTTTGTAGACCAGGCTGGCCTTGAACTCACAGAGATCCGCCTGCCTCTGCCTCCCAAGTGCTGGGATTAAAGGTGTGTGCCACCACTACCTGGCCTAAGGTAGTTTTGGGTCTTTTTTTGAGACAGGGTCTTCCTGTAGCTCTGGCTGTCCTAGAACTCACTCTGTCGACCAGGCTGGCCTTGAACTCACAGAGATCCGCCTGCCTCTGCTTCTCAAGTGCTAGGACACATGTCTTCAGTTACCCGTTCACCGTTAATAACATTTTTAAGCTTTCACCAGATAGCATTCTTAGTTGATTATATTTAAAGCTTTCTTATTTGATTATATTTTTAAAAATTTTAGCCTTTGTTGGCATCTCATTGGCCAGGTTTGAGACTTGGGTGTTATGATAAACATGATACTTTTTAGAATGCTTCTGAGACCTCTGACCAGTCTTCTTCCTTTCTGGCTCCCTGACGAAGGTACTCCATACAATGATTGAAGGCCAGGTGTAGTGGCACATGCCTTTAATCCCAGCACTTGGGAGGCAGAGGCTGGAGGATCTCTGGGAGTTCAAGGCCAGCCTGGTCTACATAGTGAGTTCCAGGCCAGCTTGGGCTACAGGGAGACCCTGTCACAAAAAGACCACCTCCCCCCACCCCAAAAGGAATGGTTGAGTGTACCACAAAGTATGTTGTAAGAAGTACTCAGTGCTAAGCCTCAGGCTTACACTAGGTGCTTAACCATGTATTCCCTTACTCTTTCTTTTCCCTTAAGATAATTAACCCAGCCAGGTCAGCATACAGATTTATAAAAGCAAGAAAATAGACTCCATGCCCTTTAGCAATAGGCACAACAGGCTGCCTTCTAAGAACTCAAGTCTAATAACGGTGCTTTGTAGAGTAGTTATGTGACATATGCCTAAATTTCCATTTTTGAATTGTACCAATTCTTATTAGTATCTGAATACACTTTTTTTGTTCATTCTGTAATGTTTTTATATTTAGAGTGGGGTGTGGATTTGCATTTAAACTATTAGATGATATTCTGTGCTTCTTTTCAGTGGTTTTACTGTGCATTCTACAAACTTGTGAATAGTAGAAAGCTGCCATTATTCTCTGAGAAGGAGTAGGCGAGAATGACTTATCATTTAGTTTTATTATTCAACTAAGATAAAATGTATGAGAAAACATCAAAGCTGAAAGTTAACTGATGTTATTAACAGTCTCTTGAGTAGCCTGTTTTGGGTTTGTGATTGGTCCTTCCCCCCTCCCCCTTACTGGACTTTCCTTATGAAAGAATAATTGGAAAATGTCTTTCTAAGTAGTACTTATTTTGTACTTATTTCTGAAAGACTAGTTGGAGCTCAGTTAAGCCAAAGGGAGAGAAAGAAGTCATAAAACTGTCCCCACACAGGGATGTGTTAAACAGCAGTCAGGCCTTTTTTGTCCTATCCCTGCTTCTCAGATTTATGATCTAGTTTATAGTGTTTTATCATTGTACTGATTGGATGCTAATGTCTTTAACAACTTTTCTTCTGGCAGTAGCAATGTTTGACTATTCATTTTCTTTTGAAAAAGAAGCAAATACAAAAGAAGTTCATTCTTGAATGCAGGCAGCGCAATGTTTTTGACATATTTTGTTAATAATTCAAAAGCTCATTCATACTAGGTAAAACCAGTGGATGACATCAAAACCTGGAGCATTATGCCTGCCCACACTTGAACAGCCTGGTAGTTAACGAGAGCCGAGAATTAGGTCACAGCAGGCAAGGGATAGGTTTGCTAGGAGCAGGATGTGTAGAGTTTATAACATAGTCTCTTCTCTATTGATCTAATGTTCTAAGGGGTTAGAGAAGATCTTGGGTGTGTGTCTAGTTTAATTTTATAACATGAAACTAGCAACATAGAGGAGGGTCCTGATTTCCAGCACTAGCTCACAAATTGAGGCCTGCAGAGTGCTGACTGCATTTTCAGGGCAGTACTTCCTTGGGCTTTATACCTTGCATTTTTCTACCTTTGTTTAAATATCCAACCTGTCCAACCTGTTTAGGCTGTGCAAGCTGGTGCTAGCAAACACTGAACCATGCCCACTCATCAACGTTCTCTGATTTGTTAAGAAAGGTGATTAGCAACATCTGCTCCCCTCACCCCCTTCCCTAAGGAAGCAAATAAGCACAGAATGTTACTGTTCTAGTTGTCTTCCATGGCTGTGACAAAACACTCTGACCAACACCAACTTGGGGAGGAATGGGTTTATTCAGCTTACATCTCCTGGGTCACAGTTCATCGCTCAGGGAGCCCAAGGCAGGAACCTGGAGGCAGGAGCTGAAGCACAGGCCATAAGCACAGGCCATGGAGCAATGCTGTCCACTGGCTTGCCCCCTGGCTCATGCCCAGCCTGCCTTCTTATATGGTACACAACAACCTGCCCAGGGTGGTACCACTCATTGTGGGCTGGGCCCTCTCACACAGCTTGACAATCAAGACAATACTCCACAGATGTGGCCACAGGCCAATCCAATGGAGCCAATTCCCCAGTTGAGGCTCCCTCAACCCAGGTGTGTCAAGTTGACACTAAAGCTATCCAGCACAGTTACCCCATGTGTCTATGTGTTCATGACATGGAATCCCCACCCTTCATTTTGTGTGTGTGTGTGTGCGCGCTTGCACACATATCTGAGTTATTCTTTAATTCTTTCAGGGCTCCAGGATCCTGTATAGAGAGGTTATTGGCATTCAGTGGAGATTTTGTATTTCTTAAATCAGAGATTCTGTTTCATTATGGGGCTGTTGGTAGGTGGTGTCAGCATTTCATTCTTGCTTTTCTTGCTTGTATAACCAGCTCACTTAGGAGGGCCAAGATGCTAAGCTATTCTTCTGAGGTCCTCTCCCTCCCTGGGTTGCTGTTGGTAAAACAGCATGCAGCACTTCCCTCAAAGTTTACCTTTGGAATCCGTCATCTCTGGAAAGCAGAACCCACAGGTGTCACACATCTGTCTCATTTAAGATAAAAGGTGGCTGTAAACCGGAGCAGTATTTAAGAAGAAACTGCAGAGGTTCAGGCAGGTGATAATTCTGGGTTCATTTGTAATCATTCTCCTCCTGACTTAGGTTCCCCTTCTCAGTCTGATCTCACTGAATCTAAACTACACAAGGTGTCTCCAGGTGGTAATGACTCTTTATCCGTGCACTTCCAGTCCCTCACAGTGATGCCCTTCTTTTTTGGGGGTTGGGGGGAGGGTCTTTTAAAGTCCCAGCTGGCCTGGAACTCACTCTGTAGACCAGACTAGCCTTAAACTCACAGAGATCCGCCTGCTTCTGCCTCCTGAGTGCTAGGATTAAAGGTGAGCTCCACCATGCCAAGGATGCCCTTCATTTTTATGTTGGGCATGGGGTGACCACCCTGGAGGGCCTGACATAAGCACTTGCTGTTCCTTTCCTGGAAAAGGCTCAGGAGTGGCAAGCATTGATTTAACACTGGCTTACTCTGAAGATGGTTATTTTTTCCTCTTCCATAAAAGGACTACAAATGAATGATGAGGTTCTGCCATCTTTCTGAACACTACCTCCTGCCAGGTTGAAGTGACGGATGGTGTCAATGACTTGACCATTTCCATTCTACATGAAGCATAGGTTTGGGGTTGATTTGACACTGTTATTTTAACCATTGCCACAGGAAGGCATTCTGTGGAGGAGATGGCAATGACTTCCCATAGAGGCAATGGCTCTGGGCCAGAGACACCACTTTGGGAGTGGTGACTTCATGTGGGCCCCATCACTTGAGACTGTCATTTTCAGGACAAGACTGTCTTGGGTGTAGGCTTTGGGACTGGGCTATAATGGGAAAGTTGAAGAAATTGAGGGGTTTGGCTTAGGAGGAGATAAAGCTCATTTCGTCCCAGAATCTGCCCTGAAATAGTTAGGAACTGGCAGGTTGAAGTGGTAGCTCTCTTTCTCTGTGTTCACACAGGGAAGACCTAAGCCAGGCAGTTTAAGATCTTCATGAATGAAAGTTCTGTTTGGCTGTTAGAGAGAGGTCAATTCATACAACATCTAAGATCTTCGTTTTTCAAGAATCTGTGATTTTGTTGTTTGTTTTATTTGTTTGCAGCAAAGACTAGCTATAGTATTCAGACTGGCCTTAAACCGCTGGCCCCAAATGGTCCTCCTGCTTCAGCCTCTCTAGTTGCTGGAACAATAGGCACATGCCATTGCCCCAGCTTAACATGTGATTTTATTAACAGACAGGCACAAATGATGTCTACGAATGTAATAACTGAGAAATTAATTTAGTGACACATACAGGCAAAGGGGAAAAAAGAGGGCTTATGGCATAAAAATTCGAAGGCCATTAAAAAGAGCACCTAGAATAAAGGTCATTTAAAGATGGACACAATGAACCAGTCTTTATCCTACTGGATATGGAAGTCAGGAGAAAAAGATCGAGCCATACAACTGCGTGACAGAAGCTCTTCATTTCCTAAGGAGTTAGCTGACAGCTAGAGGATGACATCCACCTTTCTATTCTAAAGCCAGTGGAGAAGGGAAAGGAGAGATGCAGGAACCAAAGGTACCCTTCTGTCCCTACAATGTTAAGGCACGTTAAGGAAAGACACTTCTTGAGTATCAAAATTTCAGGTTCATTTCCTCAGTGAGGAAGTGTTTAGACCACGAAGGATCTCACCCAGTTTCATATCAAAGGATGGGTGGATGGATGGATGGATGGATGGATGGACGGAAGGACAGACAGATAGATAGGTGGATGGGAATCCCTTTCTGTGATTACTACAAGGAACCTGAACTGGAGCACAGGAATGGTCCAGCTGGCAGGGCTGAGACTGCCATCTAGGATTAGAGGGGGTCCTGGGCTGACAGGCATTCCTTAATGAAGAGTATAAAGATGGTGCATGCCTACTTTGAAGTATGATTCTGTAACTTATATAAGATTGAGCTTTTTGTTTCATACTGCCACCCTCAGAGCATCCTCCACTTGTAGGACATGCAACTTAAATATTGTGAGAAACGTGGGCCTCTTAGAAGCAATGTGTAGTCATCTAGGGTGGAAGAATAAACCAGTATTAGGAGTAAGGGACAGAGTTTTACTTTGTTATAGTCTGTGTTGGGCAATATTGTCCCCACGAGAGGACATGGACTCTAACTGGACATTGGTAGGGTGGGTGTGTTGTGTAGGGCATTTTACTTGAGCTTCATGAGAGCCCTGGGAGCTGCCAACCAAGACATTCCCACAGAAAGCCTACAGACAGAAGTTTTTCCCCTCACGCCTGGCTGACTTCTAGACTTTTCTGAGTGCTGATTGTTGGGGCAGCACAGCTGCTTATGCATCAGCAAACTGTACTCCACACCCTGGCACCGCCGGTGTGACCTGCCTTTTGGACAAGCATGACTGAATGTGAACAACACCTGAATTACTAGAAGGTGCCTTTGCACTGACAGGTGGGGCACACTGAGAGGCCTTGCATCCCTTTACCCCTCAGCCGGCTTCTACTCTTGTCTTCATACTCCAGCCCCGTTTTGGTTGCACAGAATCTGACTTGATGTTATAAGCATCGCTTACGCTTTCTACCCTACCCTCCTTCCCTGGGTATTTATTTCTGAAACAAACAAATCTTTCCAAAGGCATGCTGTTCTTTGGTCAAAAATGTAGGTTACAGAGCTGTGATGCTGTTCAGTTTTATTCATTCCTTCCTGGGTTATCATCCATGGCACCAGGTAGATGGGGATGTATCTATAACCAGGTTGCTAGAACCTGTTTGAACCAGTTGCCTTCGGTTTGGCAGTGTAGAGTTGACTGTGTGGAGTCCTGTGTGCTGATGCAATGACCTTTTTTGTAATGCATTTTGCCCAGAGTATCAAATAATTCAGCTCCCCCACTAAGACACCTATGAGGAAATTAAGATTGGAACGTTAACAAATACTGGAGATTTCTAGATCTCCCCTGAACATGAACCTTCAGATATCAATTAGATATGACAGGGCTTAAAGACTGCCACCTAACTGGATAATCCTAAAAACTGTTCGGAGTTTCCTAGAGGATTTTTGCCCCCAAAGATTTTCGGCTGGAGAGATGGCTCAGCAGTTAAGAGCACTGACTGCTCTTGCAGAGGACCAAGGTTCAATTCCCAGTACCCACATGGCAGCTAACAACTGTATATAACTCCAGTTCCAGGGGATCTGACACGTTCTTCTGACCTCCATGGGCATTGCACAATACAGGTCACTTACATGTAGACAATACACTTATACACATAAAATAAAAATAATAAATAGAATTTTTTATTTAATTAGAAAAAAAGAAGCTGGGTGTGGTTCAAGTCCAGCCTGGTTTACACAGCGAGTTCCAGGCTAGCTGGGGCTACAGGGAGACTCTGTCTCAAAGAAAAACAACAACAACAATAATAATAATAACAATAATAATAATAATATGGACCCATCAGCCCTTTAGGTACCACAGAACTCCTACTCTGACCTGAGCCATCTCTCCAACCCTAGGGAGAACATCTCTTAACATCAACATTTAAAGGTTGAAAAAAAAGGCAAGTTTTTAATTTCAGCACTCAGGAAGCAGAGGCAAGCAGGTCTCTGAGTTCAAAGCCTGGTTGGTCTACATAGCAAGTTCCAGGTCAGCTGGGGCTACAGCTTTGGTTGCTCTTGCAGAGGGACCTTGCACCCACATGGCTAACAACAATCTATGACTCCAGTTTTTCGGTTCCAGTTCAGTTCCAGGGGAGGATCCAGTGCCCTCTTCTAGCATGCATAGGCATACTTATGTACATGCACGCAAATACTCATGCACATAAAAATGTTTTAAAAATTAAAGAAAAAGAAAAAAAATTAAAGAAAAAGATGGTCTCCTTGAATCATAATCACTTTGAATTTAGAATAAAGCTACTTCTGCCCATTAACTTTCTCGTGGCCATAAGTGGCCAAGAATTAAATAATAAAGCATCCTTCTCTAATAATCCAAGGGGCTATGTGGTGGTGGGCTTGTTGTCTGTGATTCTTTTCCATTTTCTACTTGGCCACACTGGTTTCCACTAAGAGAACAAAGGTTTGGCTTGAGCCTCCTTTCCTGAGGTCTCTGTTGTCTATCCTCAGAGGTTAGGACACATCTTAAGCAGTTGCAGCTGGCTGTGGGGTGGCACTGTTTTGTCAGGAATAGAATCTGGACAGGTTCTAATTCTAGCATATAACTGTGGGGCAGAAAGATTGAGATCCTGTGAAGATCTGTAGTACCACATATTTTCACACTTCTAGAGGAGAGGACTCCTCTTGGTAGGAAACACAGAATTCTGACCATCTCAGATCTTGATCGGCCTCAGCATATGACATGCTCATGATTCACAAACTTCATGGCCCTTTTATCCTCAATCTGTCTCCTTTAAAGAAGGCATAGGAAAAACATGAGTTAAGCCACTTTTCAGAGTGTGAAAAGACAGTGTATGAGAACTTGCTTGCTGTCTTTTCCCCACTCTTAAGAATTTGGAACTGGACCTGTCTGGTGGTCTCCCAGCTACTTGAGACTGAAACAGAAGAATCACAAATTCAAGGACTGCCTAGACTACACAATGAGTTCAAGGCCAGCCAGAGACAGTCCCCGCCCATTGTAGAGCACTTGCATGCACGAGGCCCTGGGTTCAACTCCAGTATTAGAAATAAACTTCAAAAACAACTTGGTTTAGAAATACAGCTCGGAGGTTGAGTACTCACCAAAAAACCCCAGGTTTCATACCCTGCCCATGGAGTGGGGGAGAACTTCTCAAGAAAGATCATCCTTTAAAGTAGTTATTTATAAGCATAGTGGTGCATACCTTTGATCCCAGCACTTGCAAGGCACAGACAGGCAAATGTCAGTGAGCTCGAGGCAGTCTGGTATACATGGAGAGTTCCAGGCCAGTCGGTGCTACACAGCGAGACCCCATCTCAAAACAACAAATCGTTATTTGTAAAAAGCTGCAGCTATATTCTTATATCTGACACAGTTTAACCACTTGGGGGCTTGGTCATGATCATGATGATTATTAGCAAAATGGAATTCTTTTTATGAAACTGTCTATAAGCCATTACTTCCTTTATGCCTTAAGGCCTTTTCATAGGATGTTGCTTTTGATAGTTTATGATAAAATCACTCTTAAGTCTCCCTTTTTGAAACTAGGACATGCATATTTGCAGTGCTTTCTTGTATGTCATGCTAGTCCTGTGGACATCTATATTGCAATATGTACCTCACTTATCGGACTCTCCAGATGCTTCCACAATCTAAATTGACCTAGTATTATGAACAGTGTGGAAATGGGTTTAGGTCTTCAGCAGCTGTATATCTTGTCTGTCAGTATACCTCAAATTTGACCCCAAAATGCTTCCACAGTGGAAGAGAATAGGGACCAGTACAGAAATAGGACTTGGATATGATCTAGTGGAATGGTTTAAGAACCTGGGAATTCTTTATGATATAGAATCATGTGTTCTAAATTAGTATTTTCTTTTTTTTTTTTTTTAATTTTTATTTATTTTTTGAATGTGTATGAATGTACTGTCTGCATGTAGGTTTGTGCACCCGTGTCGTGCAGTGCCGCGGAGGTCAGAAGAGGGTCTCGGATTCCCCTGGAACTGGAGTTCTCCTGGAATTGGAGTTACAGACGGTTNTTCAGTATTCCGTCTGTGTTGACCCATTTTCTTGGGCAACTCTTTGCGAGTTTTGGAATCAACCCATCTCTGGACTGGAAGAGAGGTGGGCATGTTTGTCCCAAAGCCCTATCCAGTTACCTGGAAGGAAGTCCTGCACAAGGGAAAAATCCACCTTTCATTTGTCTGGCCAGAAGCCCCGCTGAAGAAGGGACAGAGAGGCATTAGGGAAAGTTCATTATCTTCATTGGGAAAAGCCATTGTCGCCTCCCATCTTAACTGACAAGTGTGCTCTGGCACTGTGACTAACATCCTTGCTCTTGCCTCTCATTCTCCCTGACACCGAGCTTGCTGCAAATTGCCATGAACTAAATTACTAAGAAAAATGTGTCTAATTTGAAAGAAATGCTAAGACTTTAATATTTGACTCTAAATCTTTATAAATCATAATTACATTTTGACTCAAAAACAAAGAGAAATGTTCATGCTCTGTACAGGTCAGTAATCATTTTTTAAACATATAATGGGTTTTATATATATATATATATATATATATATAAAATCTAAAGTAAAAATGTTAACTGTGGTTTTTGTGGTGCTTGTCATATCACATTTTCTCTGTGTGTATTCCTTCTAGACATATGAAAATTCATGAGAAGGACCCCAACAGTGCTACAGCTGCAGCCCCTCCATCCCCTCTGAAGCGTAGGCGATTATCCTCGAAAAGGAAACTGAGTCACGATGCTGAGTCAGAGAGAGAAGACCTAGCACCAGCTAAAAAGGTCCTCTAGGTTTCTGGCACAGACATGCTTCATCATGTGGCTTTTGGCAGAAATACTTCTAATCTTTATTATCACAGTATGGGGACTTGGCAGACATCCATCCTGAGCTCTTTAACCTGTATTTTCCCACGCTGTTCTTGTAAAGTATCTGAGGAAAGAACACCTGTGTATGCTTTCTCTTTAGTGACCCCATATAGTCCATGGATGAAATAAGAATTTCCAGAGTTGTTCCATTGCTAAAGTGGAAGCTTCATCAGCATTGGGGACTCTTTTGTCCTTGCTTTTATGCCTAATGCCTGGCAGTGCTCTACAAGTACTTGTTGAGTAGATAAGAGGATAAAGGAATGGGTAAAGAGATGGATTGAGGGGCTGGAGAGATGGCCTAGCGGTTAAGAGTGCCTACTGCTCTTGCAGAGGACCCAGGTTTGATCCCCAGCACCCATATGGCGGCTGAAAACAGTATTTAACTCCAGTTCCAGGGGACTCCGACACCCTCTTCTGACCTCCGAGGCATTGCATGACATGGGTGCACAGACCTACATGCAGACAGTACATTCATACACATAATAAAATAAATAAAAAATTTTTTTAAAAATTAAAAAAAAAAGAGATGGATTGAATGGGTGCATAGTGGTAGTTTTCAGTGAGTATGGTGGGAGGGTGGATGGATGAATGGATCTATGGGTCATCTGTCATACTTTAATACTAGGTGATGGGCCGATGTGTATTATTTAGTAGAACTTTCTAGATTAATGTGAGCTTCTCTTCCAAAGCAAACACATGTGGAAGACAACCTTTCTGATGCTACTTTTTGCTTTTTCCCTAAGATGGTAGAAGATGGGCAGTCAGGTGATTTGGAGAAGATGACTGATGAAGTCTTTCACTGTCCTGTATGTTTCAAGGAGTTTGTTTGCAAGTATGGACTGGAGACCCACATGGAGACCCATTCAGATAACCCACTAAGGTATGGAAAAGTGTTAACTAGACTTGTGCTCTGGGAAACGGTTACTATGTCTACTGGCATATGACATTCTTATTTCTTGTTACTCCAAACTGGGCCCCAACTGAACTTGTTTACAAGGACATTGGTAAGGTAGTTAAGAAACACGTAAGGTATGGAGAAAAGGTTGGGCTGGCAATTGTAAGAGTGGGTAGCTATAGCCATGGGCTATGTTCATTTTGCTCCGTTGCTCTTAGATCCCTTGAGTAATTAGGCATTGGAGGATCTCCTGTGATAGGCCACTTCGCTGTAACAGACATATTTTCTATGCAAAAGGTGTTATAACCCGAATGATTATTAACTGTATGTGGATAAGTGGTCTGGACAGGACAGCTCATGTGTTTCATGCCCCAACACAGTAGCAACACATACCATGCACTCAGAACTATTTTAATTGAACTGGACCCGTAGTACAGAAGCCTAAGAAAGCATTGTGGGGGCTGGAGCGATGGCCTAGCGGTTAAGAGCGCCGACCGCTCTTGCAGAGGACCCGGGTTCGATCCCCAGCACCCACATGGCGGCCGAGAGCCGTCTGAGACTCCAATTCCAGGAGAACTCCAGTTCCAGGGGAGTCCGACGCCCTCTTCTGACCTCCGCGGCATTGCACGTCACGGGTGCACAGACTTGCATGCAGACAATACATTCATACACATATGGAAATAAATAAAAATAAAAAAAAAAAAAAAAAAGAAAGCATTGTGGGTAGAGTTCTACTGAGTGCAAGACGTAAAGCCTGTTGCATAGAAAAGAGGTAAGTGCTCGTTCTGCTGCTCAGGCTTCTGTGCTAACTCTCCAGCTCTTGTCTTTCTGATCCTCAGCTTCAACAGGCCAAACATGGTTGATAATTTGATTTTCCCAGCGGTACTGGGGAAGGGACACTCCTGTCTTCTTCCACCTTCTCTAGTAACTTTAATTAGGCCAGAAAAATCCCATTTTGGGGTGAATAAATGGGCTTAGAATTTTCCACATATTAAAATGTTACTGCCATCTTCTTTAAGTGTGAAAAAAACACAAAGAGCTACATAGGAGCCTCTGCTCACACATACAGGTGAAGATTGCAGAGCCCGTGTTGTCACAGCTTTGAGTTCTAGAAGGCAGGTTAGGAGTACAGGAATTTGGGCATCTGCTGGCCTGAATCCCTTATATTAGGACCAGATTTCCTTCCTGAGGACACATGATTAGTATATATGATTAGGAAGGAAAAGGCTTGAGCAAGCTGAAGAATGTTAGAAGGGAAAGCCTAATTGTGCTGTAACTGGAGGCTAGGTCATATGTCCATTACCCTTCTATTAGCTTGGCAGTTTCACATTGCAGGGGAAGAAGGAATTTATAGAGCGTTAAACTGTCAAGCAATGGGATGCTGTGAAATGTGTGTGTGGAACCTTCCCAGTCTCAAGAGATTGGTTGACTGGCTAGCTGTCCAGGGCGATTCTTGCCTTCATTGTCTCTGAAGAGAAAAGTCCTGAGCCAGGAAGATCCAGGAGGGGGTTAACTGTCAGATCCCCCGGCTTGTCTTTGCTCAAATATGACCCCTACCAGCTGCACCTGAATCTCTGTTTCCTCTTCTTTCAAACTGAAGCATGGGTAGATCAGTAATCCCTGTTTGCTCTTCCAGTCCTCTGTAATTCTAAAATCTGTCTCTTAACTTACTAGCTTTAGCTACTAGGACACAGCATCTGACTGTTCTTCTTGTTGATGGCCTGTGGTTGTGAGAAATTCAGGAGCTTGACTTCACGGTTTCATTGCCCACAGCATCCTCAGAATGTGGTTATAGTGGGTGTAAGTGTTGAAGTAGTCTCTAGACCCAGAACCTGATCATATGAAGATGCGGCTACCACAGACCTCACAAGGAACCCGGCCTGAGCTGGGAACAGCACATGGACCCTAGATCCTCCTGTTGGGCTTTTCTGCCAGGCAGCCATAAGTTCACTGTGCCTGTGTATATTTTATCTCACTTCATTTTATTTATTTATTTATTTATTTATTTATTTATTTATTTATTTTGGGGGTCTTTTGGAGACAGGGGCTCGGTAGCCCCAACTGGCCTGGAACTCACTATGTAGACCAGGCTGGCCTTAAACTCAGAGATTTGCCTGCCTCTGCCTCCCAAGTGCTGGGATTAAAGGTATGCGCCACCATGCCCAGCAGTTTGTTTTGTTTTGTTGTTGGTCTTTTGGAGACAGGGTCTCCCTATAGCCCCAGCTAGCCTAGACCTCACTATGTAGGCATTTTATTTTATTTTATTTTATTTTATTTATTTATTTATTTATTTATTTATTTATTTATTTATTTGGTCTTTTCGAGACAGGGTCTCTTTGTAGCCCCAGCTGTCCTGGAACTCACTCTGTAGACCAGGCTGGCCTTGAACTCACAAAGATCTCCCTGCCTCTGCCTCCTGAGTGCTAGGATTAAAGCCGTGCGCCACCATGCCCGGCTATTTTTTATGTGTATGAATGTACTGTCTGCATGTAGGTTTGTGCACCTGTGTCGTGCAGTGCCGCGGAGGTCAGAAGAGGGTGTTGGATTCCCCTGGAACTGGAGTTCTCCTGGAATTGGAGTTACAGACGGTTCTCAGCCGCCATGTGGGTGCTGGGGATCGAACCTGGGTCCTCTGCAAGAGCGGTTGGCACCCTGAACTGCTAGGCCATCTCTCCAACCCTATGTAGGCATTTAAAAAATATGTTTGTGTGTATGAATTACATACTGCCTGTAAGCACACCTGTGTCATGCAGTACCTGTGGAGATCAGAAGAGGGTGTCAGATCCCCTGGAAATTGAGTTATAGGCAGTTGTTAGCCACCATAAGCGTGTTGAGAATCTAACCCAGATCCTCTGTAAGAGCAGCCAGTGCTACTAACCACTGAGCCATCTCTCCAGCCCCCTCACTTCCTATTTTATTTTGTGATCAGATACTATCTTAGGAACCATCCACTTTCACCTTTCTGGGTAATCCCATCATACAAGACAATAACCTGGCTGTCATGAGTGATTTCTGGGCTGCCTAATCTATTCAGCATGGTGTGTAGTTGTGATAAGGAAAGTCGAGTATCTCTTTCTGAACTGATGAGCTGGGTGAGGATGTAGAGCCCCTGGAACAACCTTCTGGATTAGGAGGTGGGAATTGCAGTGCAATTTGTCAGCTCCTAGGCAGGACAAGTTTGGCCGTGGTACACAAATAGGCTGTGAGATTGAACCTCCAGAGGTCTGCCCTGTTAATAAAGCAGAGTTCCTCACCTACTTAATGTTTGGTGAGGGGTTGGCTGAAGTTGTTGCTTAGCCTTGGGTGGACTCTGCTCTTTCAGGCACCTTTTCGTCCTGATAATCCCCAGCAGCTAGCTGTGGGTGGCCCCTAAGAAGGGACAGCTTGGTATCCTTCGTGTGGACTGTACAGACCAGCCCCTGCCTAGTGGCTTTATCTAGTAACTCTTGCTAGGCAGGGTGGGGCTGGTTTTTGGAAACCAAAAGGAGTTGATTACAGAACATAGTTAATTCCCCTTTTCTCCTCTCTGCCCTGCTTCCACATAATAGCCTACTATCAGAAGAGGCCTTGGGTGCAGGCAGGGGCCAGTGGGGGCCTAGCTGGGTGGTACATTGTGACAGTAGCTGATGGGTGAGACTGCTTGTTAAACCAGAACTAAAATAGACACCAACTCCATTTTCAAACCCCAGCAGCGACAGAGCCGCAGTAGGATGTACCAGTTCAGAATGAAAGTCTGTAACTTAAACAGCTGTTGGTTTCTTTCTTCTGCCCTTGCCCCCCTTCCCTCCTACCAAAGTTGGCAAGGTGCCCATTGTTCCTTAATAAAGTGTGGGCAATTCAGACTTTTGTAATTACTGTGTCTTTCCCTGTATTTCAAATTAATGAAATGCTGGCATTGAACAAAAAGAGGATACAAAGCCACTGGTGAAGATACTCTCAGGGTCAGATACTGCTTGTGACCCCTTCTATACAACTCCTGGACAACTGGTAAGAGGACAGGGAGGAAAACCACATAGAGCATACTGGGCAGTGGCATTCGGAACTGAAGGTGAGGGACAACGTGCAGATAGCAAGTTGATGTGAGGCAGAACGTTGCTGGGTGCTGAATGTCCTGCTTTATTAGAGCGATGGGCTGCACTCCTGAGAATGTAGTCAGCTCAGAGAAATGTGCAGGCCAGTGCATCAGCGGAATATGACCCACACGTGTCCTTTGAAATGTTCTAGTAGCCACGTTACAAAAGTGAAAAGTACTATGTAGTCTAGGCTGGCCTTGAACTCAAGAACTCCTGATCTCCTGCCTCTGCTTCTTCAGCATATCCTACCCGTGTGTGCCACCAGGCGTGGTGGCCCATGCCTTTAATCCTAGCACTTAGGAGGCAGTCAGGTGGATCTCTGTGAGTTCAAGGCCGGCCTGGTTTACAGAGTGAGTTCCAGGACAGCTGGGGCTATGGAGAGACCCTGTCTCAAAAAGGCAAAAAAATATAAATAAATAAAAATAAGCCGGGCATGGTGGCGAACGCCTTTAATCATAGCACTTGGGAGGCAGAGGCAAGCGGATCTTTGTGAGTTCAAGGCCAGCCTGGTTTACAGAGTGAGTTCCAGGACAGCTGGGGCTACAGAGAGACCCTGTCTCGAAAAGACCAAAATAAATAAATAAATCAATAAATAAATAAATAAATCAATAAATAAATAAATACTAAAAAATGAAAGTGAAAAAGTAGGCTGGGGATGTAGCTCAGTGGTTGAGCATCCTGAGCTTATGTGAAGCCTTAGATCCAAGCTATACCTGCCTGAAAAAATAAAAGAGATAGATAAAACTAATACTGATGTAATTGATTATACCTATATAAGTCAAAATAGAATATATCATATATTCTATACATATGATCAGCAGAAAACTTAGTGGCCCATTTCACTTTCTTGCTATCTTACGTGTTCTCATTCTCACTCCGTCTTGATGCCAAGTGCTTAGCAGCCTACAGAACAGGTTTAAGAGAAGCCAGGAAGACAGTGAAGCCCTGGAGTCATGGAAGAATGGTTCTTCCCCTAGGTGGGTTGTATAGCTGGATAGTCAACATGTGGATGAAGCAGCTACCAAAAGCAAAACTTGGCCCAAGTTATTGTGTAATCTTAGGTAGCTTCTTGATTAAAGATCAGGTAATAAGTAATTTTAACATTATTTCAGTTAAAGTGTACCCAGTGAATGAGCGAGTCCCCATTGTGATAGTACCAGGCCTTTGACCAGGCTTGAGAAAAACAGGGATGTTTGAGGCAGGGTCCATGGGCCAGACAGAAAACAAAGGGGGTCAGTTTAGGGCCAGGAAAGACACAGTGGCCAGAGCTCTGGGTCTGACACTGCATGTTGTGGCACTCTGTTGCCATCGTTCTGTTCCTGTCACATTATTGATCTTGAAGTGATCTGAAGTTTAAGACTCTTGTCTGTCCCCAGATCAGTAACAGGAACTAGTGTATGGGAAGCTAGAGGGGGTCTCAGATAGACCCCCAGGTATCTGAGGGGAAAGTGAGCAGTGCTCCAGCTACAACAGGCTGAGGGCCAGCACCCCCTTGCCATGCATCCTGGCTAAGGGTAAGACATATGTGGACCTTCTCTCTGCATTCTTGACTGTTCCAAAGAATATTCTGCTCCTTTCATGGCACACCCTCTACCTGCAGAGAGTCTCTGAGACTCTTTGTGCATTGACCCCGTATTCTAAACATCCTAAACACAGGGCAAAGGTGAACAGAATATCTCAGAGTCTTGTGTTTAAGACTCCAGGGGTCCAAAGATCAAACAAATGGAAACACCTTTAAAATGGTGCTGAGAGCTGGGGATGGAGTCTAGAGGCTGCTGAGGGGAGGATATCTCCCAGGCCTGGCAGTCGACAGCACCCCCACCTCACCCAGAGGGTAAAGCAAAGACCAGGTTCATCTGGTTTTCTGAACCCACACTAACCTATCTTTTGTGAAGCCCCTCAGTTTACCCAGTGCTTCCTGCCATGCTGGCTTGGGTAGACAGGCCTAGCAGGGTGCTGAGCTGTGCAGGCAGCCTGAGATGTTCACCCAGCCAAGGCTCTGTCGCAGGCCATCACTGCTACACACAGCAACTGGGAGAGATTAGTGCAGCTGTGGGTGTCAGTTCTCAGTGCGGGATAGGGCGGGCGGGGGTGGGGGGGGGCCCGCTGTGGAGAGAATGTCTGAGCAGGGTGGGGCTCCAGAGGAGGGATTGTTTGCACTTACTCCTCTGGCCTCTGGAGACTGAGCAGGAAAAATGAAGCATGAAATCCCCTTTTTAAAGGAATGCCAGTCTCCGTCAAACTCTATAATGAGCAAGGAGTTCAGCGTCGCAGGGACTCGGCCTTACTGAGTGGCGCCCTCTCACAGGTCTTTCTTAAAACCACAGTTGAGAGTGGGGAACGTCAGTACCAGGAAATGCACCCCGCAATAAGGGTGTGAGAAGGGTCAGGAAGGAGCTGGGGCATCTGCAACTAACTGTCCTCTAAGCAAATAGCCTCACAGACAGCTCTGTCCCAGTCTGCTACCTGGCACCTCGGTGACCTCAGGCAAGTAAAGACTCAGTTTCCCCATCTGGAGAATAGCTCTGAAGCTTTGTGAGGATAAAGAAGGGTAGTCTAGGCCTGGAGCTGTAACATGTACTAAATAAGATTTCTGTTCTGGTGCTATTATTTAGAACATGCCGTTTTTATTTTATTTTATTATTTTTTACGTGTATGAATGTACTGTCTGTATGCAGGTTTGTGCACCGGTGTCGTGCAATGCCGCGGAGGTCAGAAGAGGGTGTTGGATTCCCCTGGAACTGGAGCCAAAGACGGTTCTCAGCCGCCATGTGGGTGCTGGGGATCGAACCCGGGTCCTCTGCAAGAGTAGTCAGTGCTCTTAACCACTAGGCCATCTCTCCAGCCCCTAGAACATGTCTTTTTAAAAGCATTTTTTAAATGTATATGTGTTCATGTGGAAGGGTTGTGCTTGCGTGTGCGTGCATGCGTGCGTGAGTCAGCATCACACCCAGCTTTTACATGGGTGCTGGGGGTTGAACTCAGGCCCTAATGTTTGAACAGCAAGCACTTTGCCAACTGAGCCATCTCCACAGTGCATATGTGTCTTTTTTAGTATTTCAAGCCCTGCATCATTATAGTTAAAGTTTGCTGTGGTCTTTCTTGGGTATTTTTTTTTTTTTTGTCTTTTCGAGACAGGGTCTCCCTGTAGCCCCAGCTGTCCTGGAACTCACTCTGTAGACCAGGTTGGCCTTGAACTCACAAAGATCCACCTGCCTCTGCCTCCTAAGTGCTAGGATTAAAAGCATGCGCCACCACGCCCAGCTAAGAGCCACTCTTAAAAAATATATTTTATTTTATGTGTACAAATGTATTCCCTGCATGGTGTGTAAGTATACCTGTGTCTTGCAGCTGTGTCCACAGAATCAGAAGAAGGCATCATATTCCACTGGAACTGGAGTTAGAGACTGTTGTTAGCTCCCATGTGGGTGCTGAGAATCGAACCCATGTCCTCTACAACGGCAGCCAGTGCCCTTAACCACTGAGCCATCTCTCAAGCCCCATAAAGAGCCACTTTCGTCTAGTTTTATTTTTGTACATATTGGGAAATTGAGTAGCTATTTAAATGGGGGTTGAGCCCTTCTTCCTCAAGTGTTGTCCTTATAAACTACATCAAAAGGCAAACTTAGAAGCTCAAAGGGCCTTGATGACTACAAATAATATACCACATATCATTTTGTAGTTTGTTGGGGGAAGCCCAAGATTATAAAGAAATTAGTTTTCTAGTATTTTAAATTTTCCATTGTAGTCTTTTGAAAATATGTTTTGTGAAGTTCGTTTTTTAAAAACATTATCCCCTTACTGCTTGTTGGTATGGAGGGCATCTGTCTATCCCTTCACTACCCCAATTTCCTTTTGTTAAAAAAAAAATTTATTTTACTTTTAACTGTGTGTGCATGTGCGTGTGTGTAGATATGTGCACATGAGTGCAGGTACTTGGAGAAATCAGATGCTCAGGAGCTGAGCCTTTGTGAACACCTGTACCCTCATCCCCACTGCCACCATATTCTCCCCCACAGTGCTAGGAACCAAACTTGGATCCTCCATAACAACAATAAACCATCTTGATCTTGATTGTTCAGCCCTCTCTCCTTTTGGGGTGGGTTTGGGGCATTTCTTGTTTATTCATTTGGTTGCTTTGTTTGGGGGAAATGGGGTGGTTTGGTTTGGTTTGGTTTGGTTTGGTTGAGACCAGATCTTGTTATACAACTCAGACTAGCCTCACAGTTTTTCATTATCCTGCTGCTAGTGTTATAGGCATGCACCAACCCCAGTCTCCCACTGCCATAAAAGTATACTTGATAGAACTGCATAAGAACGAAGAGCTCATCAGAGTGATTTATATCATCTGTATGTTGCCCTTTGAAACCTTTTCTATTGACTTCAGGATTTTCATCTTGTTCTAGGAAGTTAAGGTCACCAGACACATAAAATAGTGCTGTAGCATGTATGGGGGTGGGGGTGGGTGGGGGTGGGGGTAGGGTTAGGGTTAGGGTTAGCATTAGTGAACTCCAGGGATCTGGCTTTCTACACACACACCTTCCCCTTGGCGGGGTTACAGGTGTGTGCCGCACCTGGCTTTTACATGATTGCTGAGGACCCAAATTCCGCTCCTTGTGCAGTGAGCACTGTACCTGCTTAGCTGTCTCCTCAGCTTTTCTTTTTGTTGTTGTTTGTTTGTACTTTTTACTGATGCCTGGTGTCAAACCTCACATGCCAATCAAGTATCCTACCACTGAACTACATTCCCAGCTTGAGAATTGGCTCTTTCCTCTGTGTATACCTGCTCCCGTCCTTTTTAGGTATTTGCTGAAGGTTATATGGAAAACATTGCCAGTTAATGGTTAGAGAGGCCAGGTTGGTATTCAGAATTAATAATCTTATTTAATAGTGATAGTCTTTTTCTTGTTGTTGTTGTTTTAGACCAAGCCTTACCCTTTAGCCCAAGCTGGCCTTGAGCTTGAAGTCCTCCTCCCTCAGTTTCCTCATGTGCCAAGATTGCAATTTATATTACTACACCCCAGTTCCTTTTTCTGGGGATAAGGTGGGACAGGGTTTTACTATGTAGCCTTGCTTGGCCTGTAACTCGCAGAGATTCGCCCATCTCTACCTCCTAAGTGCTGGGATTAATGGCGTGTCACCATGCCCAGCCCATTTTTAAAATTTTTTGAAAACAATTTAGGACATTTCCCCCACCACATTTCTGCCTTAGCCTGTTTTCTTTCAAAAGAAAAAAAAAAAAAAAAGAAAGAATAATGCCTCTTTACAACAATATTTGCCAACAAAAGAATGGATATCTCAGTCCCTTTCCTAATTAGGCATATTGTGGCATAATTAAAATGTCTTTTAAAGATTGAAAGGGTAAAAACTTCAGCTCCTAAGTATGTCCTTGACGTATTGGAGCTGGCTGGCCCACTCCTTGCCCTGGCGACTTGAAGGGCAGGTGGATGCCCGTTGGTAGTGTTGGAGTTCCAGTGCCTTCGGTGGCTTGAAGTCAGAGAGTAAAACCCACCAGTTCCTGTGGAGCCGAGCTTCTTCCCTGAGCGCAAGTGCTGAGCTCTTTCCAGCCTGACAAGTGCACAGCTAGAGCATTGTGGGCATCTGCTTATTTCATAGAACTTTTTTTTTCTTCTATTGCTGAGGGTTGAACCTCAGGCTTTATATGCTAAGTAAGTGCTCTGCACACAGCTATACCACATCCTATAGAACCAATTCTTTTTTTTTTTTCAATATTTTATTTATTTATTTTTGTTATGTACATGAGTGTATCGCCTGCATGTGTGTAAGTGCACCCATGATATGCAGTGCCCACAGAGGTCAGAACAGGGTGTTGGATTCTCTTGCAACTAGAGTTACAGAAGATTGTTAGCTGCCATGTGGGTGCTGGTTTTGAAACCTGGGTCTTCTGCAGAGCCAGTTAGTGCTCTTAGCCCCTATAGAACCAATTAAGATGACAGTGCCTCCCAGTCTATGTCCTTGACAACTGAAACATACTTCTCTAAGTATATACTAAAGATTCTCTGTGATCTTAGTTCCCAAGCCCAGCATCCTGCCTTTGTGACTTTACATAAATACCATGATTTTACATACAGCCACACCAAACCTCCTGCTGCTTGGAGGAGTTTCCAGTCCATCGCCCCCCACCTACAGCCCCTACCCGAGCTTTGTACCTATCCAGCACCCTCCCGTGATATTACAAAGACTAAGGGAGTGTGGGAGAGAAGAGATCATCTACAGGTGGCTGCTTCCCCTTGTTTTTTTTGTTTTGTTTTGTTTTGTTTTTAATTTTATTTATTTCTCTATGTGTATGAATGTACTGTCTGCATGCAAGCTTGTGTACCCATGTCGTGCAATGCAGCGGAGGTCAGAAGAGGGTGTTGGATTCCCCTGGAACTGGAGTTCTCCTGGAATTGAGTTTCAGATGGTTCTCGGCCGCCATGTGGGTGCTGGGGATCGAACCCGGGTCCTCTGTAAGAGCAGTCGTGCTCTTAACCGCTAGGCCATCTCTCCAGCCCCTGTTTTTGTTTTTGTTTTTATTTATCATTTTTTATGTGTATGTGTCTGCATGTAGGTTGGTGCACCTGTGTCATGCCCTGGGAGTCCCTGACTCTACATATCCCAATACCACAGCCCTCCCTTGCCCCAACCCTAAAAACTACTGCTGGAGCTCCACACTCAACAAGGGGACCACCATAGTGGATCACCGTCGCCCCCCACACACACAGATAGTCAAACCTGTCCAAACTGATTGGGGAGGGTCTGTAATTGGGTGTTTGTTTGTTTGTTTGTTTGTTTTTAATGATAGGGTCTTACTGCACAACCCTGCAGCCCTGACTGGCCTGGAACTTGCTATGTAGATAAGCCTGGCCCCAAAGTCTCAGAGATCAACCTACCTCTTCCTGCCAAGTGCCAGGATTTTTTGATACCCCCCCCCACCCCCGGAGTAATCTATTTCAATATGATTTTGAAAAAGGTTTTATGGCCAGGTGTGATGGCACACACCTTTAATCCCAAAAGGAAAGTGAGAGTTACAAAGATAAAGTATCCCCAGTTTTTGTTTTGTTTGTTTGTTATTTATTTATTTATTTATTTATTTATTTATTTATTTATTTATTTATTTATTTAGTTGTCTTTCTGAGACTGGGTCTCCCTGTAGCCCTAGCTGGCCTGGAACTTACTAGATTAGGCTGGCCTTGAACTCACAGAGCTCCACCTGCCTCTGCCCCCCACCCCTAAGTGCTGGGATTGTTAAAGGTGAGTGCCACCACACCCAGCTTTATTTTCATTTTATATGTATGAGTGTTTTGCCTGTATGTAAGTCTATTAGTGCCTACAGCGCCCAGAAGAGGGCATTGGATTCCCTGGAGTTGGAGTTCCAGGCAGTTGTTAAAAGTGATGGGAAGTGACCCTGGGTCCTCTGCAGGAATAGACAGTGACCTTAACCACTGAGACATCTCTCCAGCCCTTTGCATTTAATTCTTACTGTAATTTGTCTTTTAAATGTCCCTATCAGAGCATGCTAATGTGCTTGTTCATACACAGATTCCTAGGCTAGGGGTTATTAACAGTGTTATCCCAGCACTCTTATCTCAATCACGTTTGGAAATTTTACATCCCCAGCAAGTAAATAAACTGTCCAAGGTCACATGTCCTGAACTCCTCATACCCTTACCCCTGCATCTTGGGCCTCTGTGTCTTTCCCTCCTCTCAATGCTCCACACCTGCCTCGCATGAGGCCATGGACTTGCACTTAGTGCTCAGGAATTTTGCCCTGTGTTTATTGAATGCCTTCTACATGTGAAGCTGTGCCATAGGGTACGGTAATTTTTGTTGACATAATAACTCCCCATTTCCTTTATAAAACCTACCCTTTGCCCCTCATGCTTAATAGTATCCATAATCAATAATGTGTACTGGTATAGCAGTTTCAAGGGAAGTATATTCAGAAATATCTGAAATATCTGAAACAAAGTGAATAAAACTTTAATATTTTATTGTTTAACCCATTGTGTACATGTGCAAGTATAAGTTCTTTTTAAATTTTTTAATCTCTGTAAGATAGAAGGTTCATAGTTTGCAGCCTACTTCTCATGACCCCCTCTCCACTTTTTGTAGGCAATTCACATGTTCCCAAGAGTCAGCATCATTTTTTTCCAGTTATTTACATCAGTAATACTATTTATTTGCTGATTTAAATTTGACCTAAGAGGTTGGAGAGATAGCTCAGTGATTAAGAGAACTGAAAGTTCTTGCAGACAATTTGGGTTTGGTTCCTAGCACTCACATGGTGGTTAACAACAGTCCCTATCTCCACTTCCAGGGGATCTGATGCCCTCTTCTGGCCTCCACAGGAATTGCACACACAGGTGCACTTACATGCAGGCAATACACACGTGTGCACGCACACACACTACAATAAAAATAAATGAACTAATTTGATATAGAGTACTAGACAACTGAGAAACTGTAGAATCTTTTTTTGGTATTTGTTGTGGTTGTTTTTGCTTTTGGGTCTCACTATGTAGCCAAGGCTGGCCTTGAATTAGTCCTCCTGCTGTGGCATCCCAAGTGGGGATTACAGGTGCACACCACTACTGCTGTTGTACTTTGGTTTGGATAAAACTCAGTCTTTGCTCCACCTTAAATAATCTAAAATTAGTGATCAAAAGTCTTGTGTTCTGAGTATGACTGATGCAGGAATGATGGCATGGAGTGGCAGTCAGTGGTGGCCTCTAGCTTGAGTCTTTGGTCCTCTGTAGAAAGAGGGGTCCCTGGGGATCCAGATTAGATGCAGGTCCTGTGCAAGTACAAAAGCTGTAGGTGTTGAAGTCTCTCCAATGAAGTGGTACAGAATTTGCATAGATCCTGTGTACATCTTCCCATGGGACCTGAAGCCAGCTGTAGATTATTTATATATACCTGACACATGGAAATGTTATATCAATTATTGCACTGTATAGTTTAGGGAATAATGATGAGATGAAGTATGCATGTTCAGTACAGGTGCATTTTTTCCAAATATTTTTAATCTTTTCTGTTTTTTTCTTAAAGATTATTGGGAAGGAGGCTGGAGAGATGGCTTAGCAGCTAAAAGTACTGACTGCTCTTGCAGAGGACCTGGGTTTGATTCCTAGAACCCAGATGGTGGCTAACAACCATCTATAACTCTGGTTCCAGGGGATAGAGGTGCACGTACACACATGCAAGCAATACAGTCAGGCACATAAAATAAAAATAATCATAAAAGTTTTTTTTTTTAATAAATAAAAATAACCGTAAAAGGTTTTTTTTTTTTTTAAAAAAGATTTTGTGTGTGTGTGTGTGTGTGTGTGTGTGTGTGTGCGTGCGTGCATGTGCGTGCACATGCGCACACATGTGAGTACCTACAGGTGCCTGCAGGGGGCGTTAGATCCCCTGGTGCTGAAGTTACAGGTAGTTGTGAGCCACCTGACTTGAGTTGCTCAGAACTGAACTTCAGTCCTCTTAAAAGAGCAGCACCTGCTCTCAGCCACTGAAGCCATAACTCCAGCCCTGGTTTAAATATTTAATTAGTTATGGTTTGAATGTATGGATGCAGAAAATGTGGATATGAAAGGCCCAGGTTCTCAGCTAATACTTGTTATTTGGGGTTTTGTAAAATCACTGCAAACAGAAGCAAATGCTGAATGAAGTCTTACTCATAGGGGAATAGAAGATAGCAAGGTTACTTGCTATCTCTAGTCACATTTCCATTAACCAGTACATAACCTCTTTGTTGGATGTTTCTGTTTACAGCTGCTGTATTTATTTTATTTATTTATTTTATTTATTTATTTTTAAGCTGCTGTATTTATTAACATTAAACTCAACCACCACTGTAACTCATGCTTGAATAAAGCTTCTCTAACTTAGAACATGTGCTTTTTCTTTAAGGCACATCTCAGCCTCTTATGCTTAAGACACTGGACAGAACTTCAGAACCACATCTAGGAGCCATTGTATGCCAAAATGATCAACAAAAAGCACAAAAATGCTATGAGCATGGCATGAAATAACATGAAGGATAATCACCTGTAGTCTAAGAATGGAACAAAAGGATAAGTGTAAGGACTGAGAGCACTTCAGTCTTAGCTGGGAACATGTATTAGGCAACTCAGATTTATCATGTTTATGGATCTGTGAATGCAAATGAAAGCACCACAACTATCAGTTTGGGATTTACAAGTGGATTTTAATTTAGTATACAAATTCACATGTGCAGAACTCCCAAGCAATGAATATCATGTTTGGCACTATCACTTATTTACATTTATATTTCAAACATATATACATTGGGTTAAATAACATTTAAGGTGTGTATAACTTGTTTGTTTTTTTAGACAGGGTCTCCCAATAGCCTAGAATGTACTATGTAGATCTCACAGAGATCCACCTGCCTCTGCCTCCCAAGTGGTGGAACCCAAGTGTGCTACCACACTCAGCTGTGTGACTTATTTTGTGGGACCTCTTTTCTTGGCTTTGATTAACAGCCCCTCTTCGCAGAGCATAAGCCCTGTTGGCTTCACAGCCAAAGATGTGTGGAGAATAAATGCTCCCCTGAGATATGACTAAGTGAGTACTCATTCTTACCAGTATTTATCTCAGTTTAATTAGGGTGAAATGAGCTTAGGTGTTCACTGTAGCATCTTAGCATCCAGGACAGGCTTAGCACTTGTGAAGATTAATTTAAAATGCTTCAGATATTCTACACAAAGCACATGTAGTAAATTGCCATAGGAAGAGTGAGTTATTGAAAACTGCAAGTAGAAATGCGGACAGGAGCCACTGGATGGTCCCTTGCTCCCCTCCCCTCCCCTCCTCTCTCCTCCTCTCTCCTCCCCTCCCCTCCCCTCCCCTCCCCTCCCCTCCCCTCCCCATATTTTCACCTTTCTGAGAAGCACAGCCTAACTTCCACCTCCCACGTTTCCCTTGAATCATTCTGCTTCACAAAGACCAAACCAGTTTGAACTCCCAGCTTGTCCTGGGTGGCAATTCTAAGCTTTGAAGCATTCTAAGTGCTGGCCCCTCCCCACCCTTTCCAAAAGCTTTGTTGCTCCCATGAGTGCAGAGGCAGAAACATGGATGTGTCAGGGAAGTGCGCTCACTCACATTACATATACCACAGCGGCACCAAGTAAGAGTGGCCCTTCTATAGCTTCTGTTGCTTAGTCCCCAGTCCCACCCAGATGTTCATTGTTATTGAAACTTAAAGAAGTTTATGTATTTTTAAAAATATGTATTTTTACCCAGGGTAGTGGTGCACACCTTTAATCCTGGGAGGCAGAGGCAGAGGCAGAGGCAGGCAGATCTTTGAGTTCAAGGCCAGCTGGGGTTACAGGGAGACTCTTGTCTCAAAAAAAGACACATACACACACACACACACACACACATATATATATATATAATATATATAATTTTTATTCTATTTTATGTGTTTAAGTGTAATGCCTGCATGTATATAAATACATCCATGTTGTGCACTGTCCATGACGTTCAGAAGAGTGGGTCAGATCCTCTGGAACTGGAGTTATAGGTGGTTGTTAGCCACCATGTGGATGCTGGAAATTGAACCCGGGTCCTCTGCAAGAGCAGCCAGTGCACTTAACTGCTGAGCCATCTCTCCAGCCCTATTTTTGCTTTTTTGGGGGGTGGGGGTGGGGGGAATCTCTCTGTAGCCCCAGCTAGGCTGTAACTCACTATGTAGCCCAGGGTGGCCTTGAACTCACAGAGATCTCCCTCTGCCTTCCAAGTACTAGGATTAAAGGCATGCACTAACCACCCCCGGCTTTTTTTTTTTATTAATTTTTTATTTATTTCTGTATGTGTATGAATGTACTGCCTGCATGCAAGTCTGTGCACCCGTGTCGTGCAACGCCGCGGAGGTCAGAAGAGGGTCTCGGATTCCCCTGGAGCTGGAGTTCTCCTGGAATTGGAGTTTCAGACGGCTCTCGGCCGCCATGTGGGTGCTGGGGATCGAACCCGGGTCCTCTGCAAGAGCGGTCGGCGCTCTTAACCGCTAGGCCATCGCTCCAGCCCCTCACCCCCTGGCTTTTAAAAGTTTTTTTTTTTTTTGTCTTTTCGAGACAGGGTCTTCCTGTAGTCCCAGCTGTCCTGGAACTCACTCTGTAGACCAGGCTGGCCTATCGCCTGCCTCTGCCTCTGCCTCCCAAGTGCTAGGATTAAAGGCGTGAGCCACCATGCCCAGCCTAAAAGGTAATTTCTTAATATCAAATATTGATTCCTGATTCAGACATTTCATTATTTTAGACCAGAATAGAGCTTTCAGCTAACCCGTGAGGAGATGAGTTAGTAACTATATGCATTTGAGCTCAAGCCTAGGCGGTCTAAAAATTAGAGAGCTCCATTTCTAGTGCAAGAGAATAGGTCAGAGTTCTCTTCCTCCAAGGCTATCTCCTCTGTGTGTACAGCTCAGAACTTGAACATGTTCCAGCCAGTAGACACTGGTCCAGAGTGTCTGTATCTGTAGTGCATTTCCAGTCCTTATAGGGATTCTGGGTTACCTGAGTCCGTTGCTTCCCTGGTGCCTAGATCACAACTGGGAAGCTCAATAGAATCTTCTGAAAAGGATTCTCTTGTGTTTTTAGTGTCTTAACGGGAGCCTGTTATTCTAAATGTAGTTGAATGATGGCAGAAATCTTTCAGAGAGAGGGAATGAGGGGGCAGTGATCTTCAAAATAACAGCAAAGAAGAGAGGTGGTCTATGACGAGACTTCATTCTGCCACAGCACGCTGAGGAGTGATAAGCAGGGTGGCATAGACTGTCCCTGGTGTTCCGTCAGAGTGAGCTCAGCTGCTGCTTCATGGGTGATTTCATTGTCTTTCCAGAGAAGAATAAACAGCAAAAAAGTTTCCATTACAGAGTATGTAGTGTAAATGGGAACAAGTTGCTTTATCACTCGGTAAAGAACACTGGTAACAAGACCTACCTTACAAGCTAAGAGTTGGATGTGGTTATGCCGGGCGTGGTGGCACACGCCTTTAATCCTAGCACTTGGGAGGCAGAGGGAGGCGGATTTTTGTGAGTTCAAGGCCAGCCTGGTCTATAGAGCGAATTCCAGGACAGCTGGGGCTACAGGGAGATTCTGTCTTGAAAAGACAAAAAAAAAAAAAAAAAAGTTGGATGTGGTTATACAAGGAAACATGTGGAATGATGCTCAGCACACAAAGCTTTCTGCCATCATGCAAATGTGTAACACCTGCCCTGCCCCACACAAACAAGCTCTGGAAATGAGGGTTATGTGAATGAGTAATATTTATTTATGTATGTATGTATGTATGTATGTATGTATGTATGTATGTCTTTTTTGAGACAGGGTTTCCCTGTAATCTCAGCTGTCCTGGAACTCACTCTGTAGACCAGGCTGGCCTTGAATTCAGAGATCCTGCCTCTGTCTCCAGAGTGCTGGAATTAAATGCATTTGTGCTTAAATAACCACATGTGGCTCCTGTGACTGTATTGTCTGGAGGATACAATATTATTATTGGAGCATTTGAAATTTGACTGCTATGAAAAATATTGACATATTGCCAAGTATGGTGGTATACCCCTTTAATCCCAGCACTTGGGAGGCAGAGGCAGGCAAATGTCTATGAGATCAAGGCCAGCCTAGTCTGTACAATGAGTTCTCAGCCAGCTGGGGTTACAGGGAGACCCTTTAAAAAAAACTACATGTTATAAAATGTTTGCCTTGTGTCTGTATAACATCCAGAGCATTTGAGGATGTCTGAATGACTAAAAAGATAGTCATGACTATCTTTTTAAATGAGATAGACTTGTGCAGATAAGTGGGCATAAGAGTTTGACCTCACTTTCTCTCTCTCTCTCTCTCTCTCTCTCTCTCTCTCTCTCTCTCTCTCTCTCTTCTTGGCTATATGACCTTATTCATTGATTTTTTTTTTTTTTGCATTTATTTTGTGCATCTCTGTCCACCTTAATGCATGTGTAGAGGTCATGGGACAACATGTGGGAGTTGGTTCTATCCTTCTATCACATGGGATTCAGGGATTAAATTTAGTTGTCTGGCTTGGAGCAAGTGCCATCTCGGCAGCCCAATTAACATTTTGAGCCTCGGTGGTTTCATCTGTAAGATGAAGTTGATGACACCCACCATCCCGTTGACCTCCTTCATATACACTGCCCAGTCAGGGCTTTGCAATTAGTCTGAGCTAAGTGTGCTTATTTTTCATATAAGAAACTTAGAATTTAATATACACACAGTTAATACCAATTTAGTTTGCCTCCCTCCCTCCCTCCCTCCAAGAGTCTCACTATAGGTCCCTGGCTGGCCTGGAACTCACAGAGGTTCTCCTGCCTCTGCTTCCCAGGTGCTGGGATTAAAGCCTTGTACTACTACACCCAGCAACATAGGCTTGTCTTAAGCATTTACAGTAATTAGATAACAAGAAATAACTATGATGGCTTTAGGGTACTGGCTATTCTTGTTATGCAGATGTTGGATGATTGGTCATACATACATCTAGTACCACATGCAAATACTTAGTATCCAGAAGATTAGAATATAGTTTTTAAGAACAAATGAAAAAGGAAAGGGGTTTTTTTTTTGTTTTTTTTTTTGGTGCTACTATCACACCAACTTCTTCATGCTTCATTTTTATTTTATTCAACTAAAATGAAGCAGGAAATGTAAATAGAGTTCATAGACCAATAGAAACGACCTGAGCTGTCTCCTCATATGGTTGTCCTTCCCTTCTAGATGTGACATTTGCTGCGTCACCTTTCGAACACATCGAGGACTGCTGCGCCACAATGCGCTTGTCCACAAACAGCTTCCCAGGGATGCAATGGGAAGACCTTTCATCCAGAACAATCCTTCAATTCCTGCTGGCTTCCATGACTTAGGATTTATGGACTTCTCCTGTAGGAAGTTCCCTCGAATTTCTCAGGTATGCCAATGGACCCCTGAGCCTGCAGCCGCCTCCCCTGTCCACGTAGCTGGAGTGATGGGTTCTATTGTTTTCTGTAATAGTTTTCTCTTATTAAAATTCAGACTGCCCTGTTCTGTCCCTGCTGGGCTTCTTGGGGTGAGGGGTGTAAGTTGCCTTTTATTTAAAGGGGAATTTCCTTTGCATCTGTGTTTAGGGCCTTTTGCTTGTTCCTGGGGCCTTGCAATTTAAAGTACAATTGGGGGGATGGGGTGAAAAAAAATTGGTCATCACCCCTATCAAAGCCCTGTTGCAATTTGCATTCAGATACTTTCATCTTTCTTTAGTTTCTGCAGCACAGCTAGGTATCTTTAGCATTGTTTCTATTTAAAAACTTCGGATTATTACTGACTCACAGAAAAAATGAGCCATATTTGGACTCTGCTTACAGAAACTCCCAAAACTACTTAGAAATTAATTTTTTTCCGTGTATAAAATAGGAAGTTCTTGTATACTACAAGCCTCCAGGTCAGTGGACTATTAGGCATCTGTATACCCCTGATCCTCCCCAGGTGATTGATGTTACCGCCTGTCCTTCCCAGGCAGTGTCCACTCTCCCACAATCACAGTGGCCAGTTCTCACCATTAGTTTTGTGAGGAAGGCTCTCTCTTTTGTAGCTTTGGCTGGCCTGGCACTTTTCATATAGGCCAAGGTGGCAGTTTTCTTGCCTCAGCCCTGCCAAATGCTGGGACTATAGGTTGCGCTATCACGTCCAGCGTAAGCAAATGCTGGGACTATAGGCTGCGCCATCACGTCCAGCATAAGCAAATGCTGGGACTATAGGCATGCGCCATCACGTGCAGCATAAGCAAATGCTGGGACTATAGGCATGCGCCATCACGTCCAGCATAAGCAAATGCTGGGACTATAGGCATGCGCCATCATGTGCAGCATAAACAAATGCTGGGACTATAGGCATGCACCATCACGTCCAGCATAAGCAAATGCTGGGACTATAGGCATGCACCATCACGTCCAGCATAAGCAAATGCTGGGACTATAGGCTGCGCCATCACGTCCAGCATAAGCACCACCCCCTCTTTCAAGGCCTAGCTCTATTTTCATTGTGATGCTGGTGAGGGTGCCCTTGATCAAACATGATTCTTTCAGGTGTGTCCAACCTTTTGACTGTGCCCCAAGACTTTGTTGTCTGCAGAGTTTACATTTGAGAACTGCACATTTGAGTTACAAAAGAAAAAAAAAGTCATGATGTTTTAAGTAAGTTTACTATTTTTTGTGTTGGACTTCATTCATAATTCTTCTTGGCCATATGTGACCCACAGGCTAGACACCAGCTAAGTGTTTGGCCATTTTCTTAGTTCAGTCCCAGATTTACAATCAGGGAAAGGTTGGCTCCCTATATATTAAGAAAAGTTGGAATTCTACAACAAATGCTTGCTTGTTGCATCTCCCTATGCCATTAAATCCTCACCTTCATCTTTTTTTTTTTTCTTTTTAATCCTTGCCTTTATTCCCTTTTGCTGGCGGGTTTCATGTAGGCCTGGTGTGAAACAAACCTACGGAGGTGCATCAGTGAGCAGCACCGTTTTATCTGCGACACCTGTGATAAGGCGTTCCCCATGCTGTGTTCACTCGTCCTGCACAAGCAGGTCCACGTCACTGCTGATCAGGGACAGGAAGAGCTGCAGGCCAAGACCGCAGCCGATGATACCCTGGACCAGAAGGGCTTCCTGGCCTTCTTAGGCCTGCAAGACACCAAAGACATTAGGCCTGCACCTGCTGAGGAATCCCTGCCAGATGACAACCAAGCAATACAGCTCCAGACACTCAAGTGTCAGCTACCTCAGGACCCTGGCTGCACCAATGTGCTGAGTCTGTCTCCTTTTGAAGCTGCTTCTTTAGGTGGTTCTCTGACAGTCCTCCCAGCTACCAAGGAGAGCATGAAGCATCTGTCCCTGCAGCCCTTCCAGAAGGGCTTCATAATCCAGCCGGACAGCAGTATTGTGGTTAAGCCTATCTCGGGCGAGTCAGCCATCGAGCTGGCAGACATCCAGCAGATTCTAAAGATGGCAGCTTCCGCTCCCCCACAAATCAGTCTTCCACCACTTTCCAAGGCTCCTGCCACCCCCCTTCAGGCAATTTTCAAGCACATGCCCCCTTTGAAGCCAAAGCCCTTGGTCACACCCCGGACAGTGGTAGCCACCTCTACACCCCCACCTCTCATCAATGCACAGCAGGCATCCCCCGGCTGCATCAGCCCTAGCCTTCCTCCACCGCCCCTGAAGCTCCTCAAGGGGTCAGTGGAGGCAGCTTCCAGTGCCCACCTGCTGCAGTGCAAGTCTGGAGCCCAGCCAAGCACTGTCACACAGCTGTCAGGCCAGCCTGAGATGAAGACACAGCTGGAGCAAGACAGCATCATTGAGGCCCTGCTGCCCCTAAGCGTGGAGGCCAAGATCAAGCAGGAGATCACAGAGGGGGACCTCAAGGCCATCATGACAGGCCCCAGTAGCAAGAAGACCCCCGCCATGCGCAAGGTGCTCTACCCCTGCCGCTTTTGTAACCAGGTGTTCGCCTTCTCTGGAGTTCTGCGTGCGCATGTTCGCTCCCACCTGGGGATCTCGCCCTACCAGTGCAACATCTGCGACTACATTGCTGCAGACAAGGCCGCTCTTATCCGTCACCTGCGCACACATAGCGGGGAGCGGCCCTACATTTGCAAGATCTGCCACTACCCATTCACTGTCAAAGCCAACTGTGAGCGACACCTCCGCAAGAAGCACCTCAAGGCCACCCGCAAGGACATTGAAAAGAACATAGAATACGTGAGCAGCAGCGCGGCAGAGCTGGTGGATGCCTTCTGCTCACCAGAAACGGTGTGTCGGCTGTGTGGTGAGGACCTGAAGCACTACCGTGCGCTGCGCATTCACATGCGCACACACTGCAGCCGGGGTGTGGGCAACTGCCACAAAGGCCGCAAACCCTTCGAGTGCAAGGAATGCAACGCCACCTTCGCGGCCAAGCGAAACTGCATCCATCATATCCTCAAGCAGCACCTGCATGTGCCAGAGCAGGACATTGAGAGCTACGTGCTTGCTGCAGACGGTGGCCTTGGCCGCACAGAGATGCCCACCGAGGCCTCTGGGAGAGGGGAAGAGGGCAGCTGCATTGCTTTCACTGAGTGCAAGCCCCTTGCCACTTTTTTGGAGCCTCAAAATGGCTTTCTCCACTCAAGCCCGACCCAGCCTCTGCCTTCCCACATCTCTGTCAAGTTGGAGCCAGCCAGCAGCTTTGCAATGGACTTCAACGAGCCCCTTGACTTTTCACAGAAGGGCCTGGCACTAGTCCAAGTGAAGCAGGAAAATGTGTCCTCTTTCCTGAATCCTTCCTTGGCCCCCTATGACTGCTCCATGGAGCCTATTGACCTGTCCATCCCCAAGAACGTAAGGAAAGGAGACAAGGACGCAGCTGTTCCCAGTGAAGCCAAGAAGCCAGAAGAAGCCGGGAATGCCGAGCAGCTCCCTCCCTGCCCACCACCCTGCCCTACCTTGCCAGTGACCTTAGAGTCCAGAGGGATCCTGGAAAACCCCACAAGCACCGTGGTGTCTGTCACAACAGCTGCCAACCTGGAACCCCACACTCAGCCTCTCCAGGGCTCTGTTCAGCTGGCTGTCCCCATCTATTCCTCAGCTCTCATCAGCAACCCTCCCCTTTTGGGTAACTCTGCAGTCATAAGCAACTCAGCCCTCTTGAGCAGCCCAGCCTTGCTTCGGCCCTTACGGCCCAAGCCCCCTCTACTCTTGCCAAAGCCCCCCATGACAGAGGAGCTGCCTCCATTGGCCTCCATTGCCCAGATCATCTCGTCTGTGTCCTCGGCCCCTACTCTGTTGAAGACCAAGATGGCTGACCCAGGGCCATCCAGCACCAGCAGTAGCACTGTTTCTGTGGATGGCTTGGGAGGCAGCATCCCCAAAGGTGCCGCCTCTCCTACCGACACCACAAGCCCTAAAGAATCCTGTGACCCACCCCCCACAGCCAGCAGCCCAGAGGAAGCCTTGCCTGCTGAGCAGGGGCCAGCCAGCTCATCCAAGAAGAGGGGTAGGAAAAGGGGGGTGAGGAAGCGGCCCCTCCCCAACAGCACTGGGGTGGACCTGGACTCCAGTGGGGAGTTTGCCAGCATTGAGAAGATGCTAGCCACCACAGATACCAACAAGTTCAGTCCATTTCTGCAGACTGCAGAAGATGACACTCAGGATGAGGTGGCTGGACCCCCAGCAGACCACCATGGGCCCAGTGATGAGGAGCAGGGTAGCCCCACTGAAGACAGGCTACTGAGAGCAAAGCGGAACTCCTATGCCAATTGCCTGCAGAAGATCAACTGTCCCCACTGTCCCCGGGTCTTCCCGTGGGCCAGCTCCCTCCAGAGGCATATGCTTACACACACTGGTAAGAAGGCCCTCAGGGCTCACCAGGCGGTGAGTCTTGCTTTGCAGGGTGGCTGTGTCAGGAAAGAAGGGAACAGGGGTAAGGGTAGGCCTGAAATTTGGGGCCCTGTTGCCACTCTCCATTCATTCTTCTAAGTCTCAGAAGCCATAGGCTGTTAGTAACCATATGACCTGTATAGGCCCATGGTCTGAGCTACCAAGGGTTGCTGGTAAAAGAAAGTGCCAAGTACACTTTCAGATGAACGTGGCCATAGGCCTCCTCAGTTCTCTCCCCACATCCCTTGTCTGAGGTTTCAAGATTTTCTAGTAGGTTAGGCATGGAGGTGATTCCAGAGAAGTAGGACTTTGTACTGAGGTATTGGGGCATAATGAGCTCGGTGCTTTGACACAAGAAATTTCATCCTGGCACCTGCAGTACAGCCTTTTAATTTTGAACATTCCATGGAGTTCTTTTAAAGCCTGCAATACATCTATAAAGAGAGATTTCTCAAAAGTTTGACTTGGCCATTTTCTTTCCTTTCTCTAAAGGGGCTGTGTCTTCCCATGTAGCTCAATTTTGTTTAATACACAATTTTTCTTTTTTTTTCCTTATTTTATTTATTTTTTTATGTGTATGAATGTATTGTCTGCATGTAGGTTGGTGCACCCGTGTCGTGTAATGCTGCGGAGGTCAGAAGAGGGCGTCGGATTCCCCTGGAACTGGAGTTAAAGACGGTTCTTAGCCGCCATGTGGGTACTGGGAGTCGAACCCGGGTCCTCTGCAAGAGCAGTCGGTGCTCTTAACCGCTGAGCCATCTCTCCAGCCCCTTAATTTTTTTCTTCTATTTGGAGTATCTGTGATGGATGTAATTGTGATTAGATTTTTTTAAAGTTCTATTTATTTTAGAATTGTCTGCTGTCCAGGGAAATACTCATAATTTATTACTATTTTTTTGAGTGTATTGCCTGTATGTATGTAAGTCCAAACATGTTGTGTAATTCCCACAGAAGTCAGAAGAAAGCATTGGATTCCCCTGGAACTAGTGTTTCAAACAGTTGTTAGCTGCCATGTGGATGCTTGGAATCGAATCCAGGTCCTCTCCAAGAGCAGCCAGTGCTCTTAACCACTGAGCCATCTCTCCAGCCCTCAATTTAAATATTCTAATTTAATTTTTAATTTAAATTACTAGATGATGGCCGGGCCTGGTGGCTCATGCCTTTAATCCCAGCACTCAGGAGGCAGAGGCAGGCGGATCTCTGTGAGTTCAAGGCCAGCCTCGTCTACACAGGGAGTTCCAGGACAGCTGGGGCTATAAGGAGACCCTGTCTCAAAAAGACCCCCCCCCCAAAAAAAAGAAAAAAAACACTAGATGATGTTCCAAAAGTAATTTTCATATGTCAGTTTCTAGAGGTTGAATTTTAGAAGTTAAAATAGAGAATATGTATTTTAATTACTTTGTACTAAGAGCTTCTAATATTCAAATGACCATACAACTCTCATCTTAATTATAACTTTCTGAATATTATCACAGGATTTGTATCATTGAGCTGAGTACACTGAATGAAATCCTTGGCATTTTGGAGTTTACAATCTTAATGTTAATAGATAAGACTAAAACACTGTATGTAGAGTACAGAATTTCTAGATAAAATATAGATTGCCAGGGAAATTCGAATTTTCAAACAAATCATTTTTAGTTTTTTTGGGGGGGATGGACTGAAATGCTTTTTTTTAAATTTTTTTTTTTTTTTTTTTTTTTGTCTTTTTGAGACAGGATCTCCCTGTAGCCCCAGCTGTCCTGGAACTCACTCTGTAGACCAGGCTGGCCTTGAACTCACAAAGATCCACCTGCCTCTGCCTCCCAAGTGCTAGGATTAAAGGCGTGCGCCACCACGCCCGGCTATTTTTGTATTTTTGAAACAGGGTCTCCCTTTTAGTCCCAGCTGGCTTGGAGCTCACCCTGTAGACCAGGCTGGCCTTGAACTCACAGAGATCTGCCTGCCTCTGCCTCCCGAGTGCTGGGCTTAAAGGCGTGCGCCACCACGCCCAGCGAAATGCTTATTGTTTTTTAAATGTTATTTGTTGTTCTGAACTTTATCTGGGCATCTTGAGATTTTGCTTACAAAATGTATTAACCCAAGGTAGTTATGTTTACAGCAGTATTGTGGGTGTGAGCTACACTGTGCTCTGGTAGAGACACTATAGGTGGGACTGATAACCAGGAAGCTTTAAGACTCTCATAGAAGGCTGTGTCTGTGAGGTGAGGTCGGGCAGCAGGTGGGTGTTCATAAAATGTCACTGGAAACCAGGAGAGTCTGCAGAGGAAACTGAGAAAGAGAAAGGAAGCTGCTGTGTCATGGCTAGGAAGTCTGGGGGTCCTGCAAAGTGGCCCCCGTCACCAGACATTGCCACATATACTACAGTCTGGACCTAATATGGTAGGGACCAGAGTCCAAAAAAACCAACGATGGCAGTTGAAGGGAAGACTCACTTAGTAGAACTGGAATTTCTAGATTCATACAGTGCATGCTGCCTTTGGGGGCTGCCATTTTTCTTTCAAGTGAAGAAATTCAAGCCTGACAAAATCGAGTTAATAGTTATTAGGAGACAGCAGTTCAGAGAAGGGCGCCCCTTATGGCAGTGTCTTCGCAGCAGACCTTGTCCTCTCCCCGCCCCGTTCCTGCTCCCACCTTCTCCGTATCCTCCTCCAGATGAAAGTTCTATTCTTGGTAAGCACTGTGCACATTTTCCTGGGATAGGCCATTTATCCCCAGATGTGTCTATTCCCAGCAAACTGACATACTCCCTGGAAGTTGGAGCAGGCAGAATTTCCTTTTGAGTTGTGCTAGAGTCTATACATTGCTGAGACATGTTACTACTTGAGTCCAGGCCTCATAATTGCCTGGTTTTTGATTTCCAGAATGCCATCATTCTTAATTGGGTAGCATCTGGACCTGAGCAGGGAATATGTAAAGCTTCTTAAAGATGGAGAAGAATAGTGGTGATAACATATCTGACACTTCTCCCTTCATAGTTAAAGTCTTTCTGAGCTACTATTCATCTTACAAGATGGTTGTTGCTGTGAGGCAGCTGAGGCACAAGGAGGCTAAGTACTGGCTGGTTGTTGTGTGAACAACGAATGGTACATCCAGAACTCGGCTCCAGGGCTGGGTTCCCTGCAGCTGCTCCATAGTCCAGTCACGGAAGCCTTCCTGCCTCCTTTTCTCACATGTCCAGGTACATCAGAATAGGAAGTGCTTTGGTACAAGAGGACAGCACACTATGAGTCAGGATCCTGTTAATTAGTCTTTATGACTACATAACTTTGTTGAACACTATAACAGAGTTGGTACTCACTGAGCTCCCATTAAATTTTCTTTGCTGTGTTCCACTGCTCAGCTCCTAGGGACTGTCTGGAAACACCTTGATTAAATCATGTCGTTTTGTGCAGTCAGCTATGTCTGATGCTGTGTGAGAACATTTTCCAATTAAAAGTTAGAGGCTAGAAAGTTGTCTTTCCACAGACCTGAAACTTTCCTAGTAGGGAACTGGTTCTCCATCAGAGCCATGTGGCTTCTGTGAGATGCTCCCTCCAAAACCTGCATTAAAGACTTAAGCCACAAAATTAAGAGTATGGAAATTAAACTTCACTTCTACAACAATCCTGGAAAGGCACACAGGTAAGATATTTGTAGAGATTCTTTTTAAAGTATATTATTAATATTTAGCTGACAGATCCCCAAGTAGCCAAGGCAGGAGAACCATTTGAGCCCAGCCTGAACTAAAGGCCAGCTTGAACTAGACAAAAGATCCTGTCTCAGAAAAAGAACTAATGGGCTAGAGAGCTAAGCAAAGGCATTTCTCAAAAAACCTGACTGCCTGAGTTCAGTCCTTAGGAACACATGGTAAAGGAAGGAACCGCCTCCCACAAGTCGTCTGCCGACCTCCGTAGCATGGCAAGGCACAGGTCACACACACACACACACACACACACTGAATAAGGGTGCTTTTGTTGTTGTTTTTGTTTTTTCTTTTTTTTTGAGACAGGATCTCCCTGTAGCCCCAGCTGGCCTGGAACTCACTATGTAGACCAGGCTGGCCTGGAACTCACAGAGATCTGCCTGCTGGGATTAAAGGCATGTGCCATCACACCCATCTTTTATAAGTGTACATTTTAAAATAAATTTTATTTAAATGAATAAAATCTCTCTGAGTTGTAATCAACAGCCTTAAGCAGAATACAACTTCCTACATCACAAGAGATGGCCTTGTTCCCTAGCATTTCTACTTTGCCTTAAACACTTTTCTTCAGTTTACTCACTCCCCAGAGGAGCAAGAAGGAAGAAGCCAGACATACTAGACATCCAGCTAGGGGTCTACCTGCAGGCCGCACCAGCACAATCATGGTTTTAGCCCTTTCCTCTGCTTAGGTTCCAGGAACTGTATCTGAAGAGGAAGCTGTCGTCTTTCATGTCCTCTTGAGTGGTTTCTACATACTTGCTCTCCTCCCTCCAAGCCTACAGTTCACCTTTCTTTCCCTGAACATGTTGTACCTTGGGAGACAACGATGCACTGTTCCTGTCTGTTCTCCTCATGAGCTTCTCATCCTGTGTCTTTAGGTCACAGTGCCAGTGGACAGAGTGCCAGAAAACACAACCAGTCCCTTTCGGCTTCTGTCCTCATCTCTTCCTCCTTCCTTTGCTCTGGTTCCTTGTCCCACAGTGGCTGGTCATGATGGTGCAATATCTGAGAATCCCTGCCAGCTCCAACACTCTGGGATTTCCTAGCTCATTCCCTTTCTCCTGGGTGCTTTGAGCTCCTTTGCCAACTCTAGACTCTTCCCTCTTCCCTCCTACCCGCATGTACTGGGCAACAGGCACTGGAGTTCACAATTAAGATGTCCGGGGGGCTGGAGAGATGGCTCAGTGGTTAAGAGCATCAACTGCTCTTGCAGAGGACCCAGGTTGGATTCCCAGCACCCACATGGCAGCTAAGAACCGTTTTTAAGCTGGGCGTGGTGACGCACGCCTTTAATCCTAGCACTCTGGAGGCTGAGGCAGGCAGATCTCTATGAGTTCAAGGACAGCTGGGGCTATAGGGAGACCCTGTCTTAAAAAAAAAGAAAAAAAAAATGTCCTAACCGGGTGTGATGGCGTGTACCTTTCATCCCAGCACTTGGGAGGCAGAGGCAGGTGGATCTCTATGAGTTCAAGGCCAGCTTGGTCTATACAGTGAATTCCAGGCTAGGTGGGGCTACAAAAGACCAAGAGGGCGGAAAAAACACCAGAAGAAACATGCCAGGCCTTGAGGGTGGAGAATTGTTAGTGGGAAATCCAGGGGGCTTGGGGTATGCTGTCTTATACAAAGAAAAGCAGCTGGAAAGGTTTCCATCTGAAGTACAGGCTAACTCTAGCCCTGATTTTCTTCAGAAAGTGAGCAGGGACATCTCCTGCTCTGTGTTCTTAGGTGTTCACAGTGGTCAGCAAGCTTGTTCTCACTGTTCGCTCTGCCTTTGCACTTAGCCTAGGGCCTTTCAGGTAATGCCATTTTACCTAAAATGTGTCTTCATTTTCTGACCACTCTTCATGAGTGACTGTTGGCTGACTGGTGACTTTAATGCTCACATTGGAATGGGGGGCCCTGGGTACAAAGGTAATTCTTTGCTATGAACTTTCCTACAAACCCACCTACCTACCCTCCCTGTCTAAAGAATAATATGGGACAGTTACCAGTGGGCATTACATGATGCAGCTCATGGTTTTTTATATCCATACAAGGCAAAAGGCACACTGGCTCTTGTAAAAAAAAAAAAAAGATTTACAGTGAACATGTGAGCCTTAAATGACTTGTATCACCTTGAGAACCTTCCTATGTTATAATGCTTGGGTGCCTTGAACTGTCTCTTGACTTAGCATTAATATGATTCTTCATCGTGGAGCATTAGCCTGGCTGTCCAAACCACCTCTAAAGGCAAAGCATGTGAATTAAAGAGTAAATCATGTAATAGACATAAGAAGCCTGCCATTTTCTTTGAAATCAAGAATCCCAGCAGAGGGCAAGGTGTGATGGTTCATGCCTTTATTGTTATATTTTTTTTTATGTGTATGAGTGTACTGTCTGCATGTAGGTTTGTGCACCTGTGTTGTGCAAATTCTGGGGAGGTCAGAAGAGGGCGTCAGATTCCCCTGGAACTGGAGTTAAAGACGGTTCTCAGCCGCCATGTGGGTACTGGGAATCCAAACTGGGTCCTGTGCAAGACTGCCAGGCCATCTCTTCAGCCCCGATGGGTCATGCCTTTAATCCCAGCACTCAGAGGCAGAGCCAGGAGGATCTGGACTACATAGCAAGTTCCAGGGTAACAGGCCTACATAAAGCTACATAGACCCTGTCTTAAAAAAAAAAAAAATCCCACATAATGGGACTGGAGAGATAGCCCAGTGGTTAAGAACAGAAGAATTTAGATCCTGGCAGCCACATGACAAGCCAGGCATCTCACAAATCTTGTTTAATTCCAGCTCCATGAAATCTGACGCCGCCTTCAGCCTGTTGAGCCTGCATTCACATGCATGCGCAGACGTACGATTTTTTAGAAATTTAAAGAATGCAAGCATAGTAGCTTTTGACCCTTTTTCCCATATTTTTATCCCCCCACCTCTTTTGGGTGCTAGGAATAGGACCCAGGGCCTCGACGTGCTACATGAGTAAGCACGTGCCCTACTGCCAGCAGCGCCCCGATCCTTGTTCTGTGGCCTGGCGCTCCTCCTCTCCGTCTGGCCAGACTTTGTCAAACTGCCCATCTTGCTTTTTGGCAATGAAATATTAAAGGAAATTAAGAAATATTGCGTGCAGTTTTCATGAAAAGATAAAAAAGTCACCTGTAGGATGCACAGCAAACACCAAAATGCTTTATAACCAGTCACTCAAAGGCACGGTTTTATGTTTTTTTCTGGGGTTGTTTTGAGACAGGGTCTCCGTGCGATCCCAGCTGGCCTGAAATTCACTAAGTAGACCAGGCTGACCTCTCAGATGCCTGCCTTCCTCTGTCTCCCAAGTGATGGGATTAGAGGCATGTGCCACTGTACCCTGCTTGATTTCGCTTTCTCCCCATGTGAAATACAAATTGCTAGGGGATTAGTTTGGTTGGCTAGTTTTGTGGGAGGTTGTTACTGCCGCTGCTGTTCCCAATGCTATAGTTCAAACCCAGGGCCCCTCGAGTGCTGTGCCCTTGATGGGCCACACGTGTATTGCTAACCAGCTCCAAAAGGTCATTTGGAAGTGTCATCCTTAAGAGTCTTTGAGCTCAGGAGGGAATAAATGTCCTTGTCTCTAATCACTCCTGATACACAAACCTGGACGCACTGTTGCATCAGCAGTGCTGGGCGTGCCTTCATTTGCAAAGCCAGAGACCCGTCCAGCTCACCCCAGTAGCAAGCCCTGTGGGCCCTCCAGCAGGGTCTGGCCTGGGGCACTGCACTAGCCCTAGCTTAAGCCAATATTAATCTAAAGCAAAGGCCCTGACTTGGGTTTTCAGAGAGCTGTGTCAGGTGACTCTTGCCGGTTCTTGATTGTGCTAAGTTCAAGGGTTCATGGCAGCAGCCCCAAAGTTCTTTAGTCTGTGACACCTTTTCCCTTGTGAAGTCAGAAACTGGGACCTAGAATCTGACAACTGAGGGGAAGGAAGAAAACTGATACAGCAAACATTCCACCGTTGTCTTCTCTGTCCGGAAGCCGTAGAGCTGCCCTCTCCCCTCCCCCTCACCTTCTTTCCTTCCCTGCCTCTTCTTCTCTCCCGGCCTCTCTTTGCTGCTCCCTCCTCCCTTTCTCTCTTTCCCCCTTTCTTCCTCCTTCTCTCTCTCATTTTTGGTTCCTTCCCTCCTTTTTTCTCTCCTTCTTTTTCCCTTTCTGCTCCTTCCTCTTCCTCCTCCCCTTCCTCATCTTCCTTCTGCCCCCCCCCCCCCCCCCCCCCCCCCCCCCCCCCCCCCCCCCCCCCCCCCCCCCCGTGGCCCTTGCCCTTTACCCTTGCAGTCACTCCACTCAAGCCCAAGATAAGCCACAGGGTTTCCAGTGCATTTTGAAACACGATGTGTACAGTGCAAAAGGAATCAAAGTAAATGAAGAGGACAGGCAGGCCAAAGCCAAAACCTCCCCTGGAGAAGGAAGGAAGGCTTCTTTCTTCTCCCAGCACATCACCCCATTTTAGAGCTGGTCCAGGATTCAGGCAACCACACAGGCTGGCCTAGTATTCTCTATGCATCTGTGGAGTAGAACATGTAACTCATTCAGACTTCACTGCATTTTGGTCATTTACTACCTAGCCAGGTAGAAAGCAAGGGTAAGAAAATCCCAGAACCAGTGGATGAGAGTCTCCTATCTTGCCAGTAGGGTCTGCAGTGACCTGTACAGAGGCCGTCTTGCAATGTCCCCCGTCAGAAGCTACAGCTGCCTAGTCAGGAAGCGGGGGTTCTGCCACTGGGTGGGCTATCTGACTTGTCTACATGGGCCCTAAAGACACCTAGAGGGGTTCAGGATCCTTCCTACCAGGGGCCTGAGCTTGCCCCTGTTTGATTCCTCACCACCACATTAAACACCAGACAGGAAGTTAGTGTTTCTTCTCTGTGGTTGAATATAGGTGTTGTTTACCTGTGCCTTAAAAATCTGTTGTTATTGTTAATTTTTTATTGTAATACCATTGTTTTCCTTTAAATACATATATCTTGGTTTCGTTAACTGTCTTTTATTATTTTGAAGATAAAGCCTCCTTCCATTCCATGAAAGCTAAGGGAAAATGATTGTTTTAGTTATTGTTATTTCTCAGGTTTTTAAAAAATGTGTTTTGTTTATTTTCTTAAAAGGAAAGGGTGGAGGGTTGAACAAATGCCAGCAATCCCAGGAGAATAAATCAAAAGCGACTTTTCTTTTAAATTGCAGTAGAAAGCCAGATAAATACTTTTTTTTTTTCCTGCTTCAGGTCAGAAACCCTTCCCTTGTCAAAAATGCGATGCCTTCTTTTCTACCAAATCTAACTGTGACCGCCACCAGTTGCGCAAACACGGAGTTACCACCTGCGCCCTGAGAAGAAACGGGCTTATCCCCCCCAAAGAGGGTGATGTTGGATCCCATGATAGCACAGGTAGTGCCTCCAGGTGATGGAGAACCAGACAGAGAACAGGGCGCTTCCTCAGAGCTCTGTTAACACCTGAGCTCCGGAGCCAGAGCTGTGCTGCCCTGTGCGTCCTGCAGCTTAGAATGGGGCCTTAGGGAAGACTGGAAGCCTGGCTCTGCCTCCTACCTAGCTCTGCCTCCTGCCTAGCTCTGCCTCCTGCTCTAGACATACAATAGGACTGACTTACGCCAAGGCGAGTGGCAGGGCCTAGGGGACTTTGTGAACTGCTGGGGAAGGTCCGTCCCCTTCCTAGCAGAAAATGCTGTTCCTGATAATGGGTGGTGGGTATGCTAGAGATTAGAGATGATCGGTTTCAGCTCTTGATGTGAGCACCTGAAGGGGACATGAAACCTTGAAGTTTGGGGGAATTCCCCTCTCCCCCTGTATCTGCAGCTTCTTGAGTAGTACTTGAGATTCAATACTGCAGGAATTGTGGCCACCACACTTCTAGTGGGGGGGGGGGTCAAGGTGGGGCAAGGCAGGCTGTTTTTTTTCTTTTCAATAACTCTCTTCCCGGTATAAAACTGTATCCCTGTTTGAAAAAGCACTCTGCATGTCCTTTCTTTAATCACAGTTCTGCCTGACCTGAATCCGGGTGCTCTCTTGTGCTGTGTGCTTCCTCCTTCCAACCCCCACGCCCAGAGTAATTAACACTGCCCCAGTCCTCGTATGCCACCCTCTCCCTTGAGCTTTGTATTTACTCATGCACTCCATCATTGCTGACTGCTGGAGTGTGACATCCCCTGTTCCCCAAAACAAACCATACAAAAAATAAGCCACTGCACATCTCTTAGATGAGCCCCCAGATAAGAATAAGGGCACTGCAGACAGGTACAGGATTCTGTCCCATGGGTCTTGGGCCATTTGTCCATTGCTTGAAGTAAACCAAGGAGGGTTCCCTGTGTTTACCCAGGGTTCTAGTTGTATCCTATGACTTCTTTTCTTGACACTTAGATAGGATAAAGTGCTAGTAGTGTGGGAGCCCTGCCCCTCCAACCTTGGAGTTAGTGTGGACAGGAAAGGTGCTAATTCTGACCCTGATCTCCTTCTTACCTCAGTGATAGCACATCAGAGTGGGCAGGACTTCGGGAGAGTTGACCCCAGTGGGGAAGCCAACTCTATCCTTCTCTGAACTCCCCACCCAGCCCTAGAGAAACCAATCGAATGCCTTTGACCTACTGGGTCCTCTGTCTAGACCAGATAGATACTCTAAGAGTAAGAAAGCGTCAGCCGATTGCTGACTCCTGTTGACTTACATTTCAGCCTAATTCTCCAGGATCTTTGAATAAAGAAAGGTATAGATGGCCACGAAGTCCTGCCATGACTTGTGTTCCTGTGAGCCTAGACTGACCTGCTTCTCAGGCTCAGGAAGCCCAACACACTGCCAGCAGCTGCCTTTGTTGCAGACTATCTGTTAATGTTTAACTGTCACTGCCACAGTACCTGTTGGACTGGAACATTTTCTTACAGCCTGGTTTACAAAATGGCCATGCGATTCTTTCCATACCAGTTCTAAAAGAAGGCCGGCAGTTGACAGTAGAGGTTGTTGGCTGGGTACCCATGTGCTCAGACAAGTCTTAAAATATAGCTCCTCTGTGCTACATGCTCTTTCTGCATCTGCACCCTGTTCATCCAGGATGATCATGTACTGGCTCTGCTGACGGCACAGCTAAATCAGAATTTATAGTCCAAGTTAGCTTTGGCAACAAGTGTTAGCCTGTGGGTGTATTTATTTTTTAAGTTTACAGTTACACGTTTTGTTTTTCCAAGCCCTGCCCTGGAAGCTGTATAGATTTTCTTAAAGGGACAAAACCTCTGGGAAAAGAAGTCACTGAAATTGGTAACATGAAACATCAAAGAGAAGATGGCATTTGGTTTAATTATGGACAAAGCCCATGGTGAGATAGAGGACTCATTTAGGTGGAAAAGAAAGCTGAACAAGGAGGTTAGGAATTTCAAAGCAAAATTTACAAACCAGATTGGCATGGTAGGAGGCTGGGGTGGTGGGGGTTTCATGGGACTACCTCCAAAAAAGTTCAGTCGAACTTCAGAAAAGGAACAGACTTACTTCTTTTTTGAGACAGGGTCTCCCTGTAGCCCTAGCTGGCCTGAAACTCATTATGCAGACTAGGCTGGCCTTGAACTCAGAAATCCTGCCAGACTTTTTTTTTTTTTTAATAGGCTCTCATGTAGCTCAGGCTGTCCTCAAATTCACTATGCCTACAGGATGGAGAATGACCTTGAACTTTTCTCCTGCTTCTACCTTTGGAATACTGGACTTAATAGCTATGCGGTACCATCCCCATTAAAAAAATATTTTTTATTTGTTATTTTTATTTTATCTGTATGAGTGTATTGCCTGTGTGCATGTAAATGCAGCTATGTCATACAATGCCTTTGGAGGTCAGAAGAGGGTGTCAGATCCCTGGAACTAGAGTTAGGGATCACTGTTAGTCGCCATGTGGGTGCTGGGAATCGAACCTGGGTCCTCTGCAAGAGCACCCAGTGCTCTTAACCACTGAACCCTCTCTCTAAGCACCTACTATGCCCATTTTATGCAGTGCTTAGGATCAAATCCAGGACTTTGTACATGATAGGCAAGCACTATACCTGCTGAGCTATATATCCTCACTCCCAGAACAGACTTTTTTAATGGCAGGAAACGACAGGGAAGTTGCTGAGGTTTTCTAGGTTTACATGTATAGATTGCATTCTGTTAAAATCCCTAAACATGTTTTATATTATTGAGATGTTTTTAGCCACATAATGTCTTTCATGAAAATGTACCCTAGATTTTCCCCATATACAACACTAAAAATACTATCCCTTAAGGGCTGTATTAAATACTCAATTTTAAATAGAAACCCCTGCTTTGCTGGGCAAACATGGCCTACGCTGCCCTTAAGGGAGGCTCTTGATTGTTGCTCAAATGATATGCGAAGGAGCCATTGTGTTGTTAAGGCACCTAGGCTGAACTTTTCCTTAATAGAAGGCACCTTTACCAACTCAACTCAGAAGTCCTGTGTGTCCACATGAACTAGTCCCCAAAATTGTTTCCTGCACTTGAACAGATAAGGTTATATAGGGTTCTGTATAACTCTACCAGTCTAGTTATATAGAACATTAGCTGAGTGGCTTCATTTCTAGGGAGCATGAGACCCTTACCTATGGAGCTGACTGGCAGAAACTGCTACCTGCAGGAGGAGCTGTGTGTGCATCCACTATTATGGGGGTTCTCTCTTCCTCCAGCAATTTTCCTAAGTGTCAGTGACACTAATGAGGGAGTGATAGGGACAGAGAAGCGGCACATGATTTTAAGATAGTATTGCTTATAAAAAGTAATCAGCAGCTGGGCGTGGTGGTGCACACCTTTAATCCCAGCACTCATACAGAGGCAAGTGGATCTCTGTGAGTTCAAGGCCAGCCTGTTCTACATAGTGAGTTTAGGTCTGGGAGACCCTGTCTCGGGGGTTGGAGGGGGGGGGACGACACTAATTAGCTTAGCTACCTACACGTGGTTATTGAGATAAAGGCCAGGGTAGGACTTGGCCTTTCGGTGCTGACTACTTACCTTGTGACAAGGTTAAGTCTGTTCCCAAGAATCACAAACATCAGAATTGCTTGAAACTTGAAGGGCAAAACACTCCCCCCTAGTGGAAGTTTGCTGGAGTGCACCCACTCCCCTTTGTTGAAAGCCTTGGGCCTTCTCTCAGTACATGGGAGGAACTTCCATTTTATTTTTTATAGGTTATCATTCTAAATATATTCTTCACAGTTCAAACAAATCATGTGCTAGGTTCTAGAGTATTTGTTAGCTGAGAACAAGAAAGGGAGAGTTCTGGCTACTTAGACACTGAGGTGAGAAAGGCACAAGCTTAAGGCTGGGTACTTAGCAAGACCATTTATTATTTTTATAATCTTATATTTTTGCTGAGAAAGAGTAACAAAAAACAACCTAAGATATACTAGAACAAAGCAGAATTAACCAGAAATTAATCTATTTTTAAATTGGGCTCCCAGGAGGCAGAGTTAGGTGGATCTCGGGAAGGAAGGTTCAGGGGAAGCATTGAAACACCCACAGTAGTAAGTTGGACATTATGCCTGCAGCTAAGCAGTAGGCCCCAGCAGCTTCCATTTCACTGTTAGACCCACTAAATCAATAGTTAGTGCTTCTGACAATGTTTGATAACATTAAGTTTTTCATGTGTTTACCTTTTGAGATGTTATCTAACAGCCCAGGCTGGCCTTGAACTCTGTAGAACCTAGCCTGGCATCAAACTCACATCTGCCTGCTTTAGCCACTGAAAAGCTGAGATTACAGGTGTGCCTCAGTGTGCCTGGCTTTGGTATCATTAATCTTGGTCATGGTCCCCTCTCTTATGGTCATTGAAAACTAGATTTCCTACCTGTAGTTTTACAGTGGGGAACAGACAGGTGGGAACAAGTCAGGAGGCAGGAAGTCAGTGTCTGCGAAAGACTTGCACTCTAGCATTCTCTGTCCTAACACTTCCCGATGCTCCTCAACTCCCCAGGGTCACCTGCCTTCTCCCATGAGCTCTTGACCAGGTTTGCATGAATGTTCTCCCTTTTGAAAGGTTTCTACTCCCACGCATCCCTTACAGGTGCATGTGAGTCTCCACTGGCCTCCCGCCTCTACCTGGAGATGTGTTTGTGTACAATATACATAGACTCCACACCTGGGATCGTTTTCTGTGAAGCTCATTGGAGACCCCATTTTAGAGGATTTGGGAGGGGGCGTTTCTATGTATGTTGCATGTTTGTATAAGCTCTTTGCACTGGAAAAATAACCTTTACAACTTGGCTTCTTTGACCTCCCTAGTGCTGTGAGTCTCTGGAATGCACCCCTCTCTGTCTGTACTGCCTGAGTCACTTATACCTTCCTGGGGGGTGGGGGCAGCAAAGTGTACCTGGGTGTAACAGCGGAGGCCAGGAGTTCTCAGGCACAGCCAGTCCCAGCAGCCCACCTGCCAACCTGTGGGGATGTGAAGGATGGTCCTGCCCTTCTTGAAACTGCAAGTTCAAGAATTCATTATTAGGTTTAGGGTCTAGGCTTCCGGGGTGGGTTCCATCTCAGTCTCAGTAGAGCCCTTGGAAAGGGCGTGTTCGTGTTGTCTCATCTGAACCCCTTCCTTGCTCTCTTTCCCTCAGACAGCCAGTCAGACTCAGAGACGTTGGCCACTGGAAGTGAGGTGCTAGATCTCACCGCACATGATAAAGAAGAGCAGCTGCCGTCAGAGGGAGCTGTGGCACTCAGCCTGGCTACACAGGACCTCGCTGTGAATGAGGCCAAAACAGAAGCAACCTCTTTTGGGAAGGAGAAAGAAAGGGGGACGGAGGTGAACCCAGAGCCAGAGGAACAGTGTGCTGTGGAAGAAAGCACCGGGGATGCAGAGGGCCCGGAGGAAGACACAGCCAGCAACCAGAGCCTGGACCTCAACTTTGCCAGCAAGCTGATGGACTTCAAGCTGGCAGAGGGTGAGGCAGGCACGGTGAATAACCAAGGCCCAGCCCCGCAGGACCAGAAGCACACCTGCAACACCTGTGGAAAGGGCTTCAAGTTCCTGGGAACGCTGAGCCGCCACAGGAAGGCACATGGCTGTCAGGAGCCTAAGGATGAGAAAGAGGCACCTTTGCTGGAGAACGAGAGTGCTGGCCGAACAGGTGAGGGGACCCCACCTACCCCTGAGCCTGAGGAGAAGCCTGTTGAATCCCCAGAAGTGGACCCAGCCCCAAGCACCAGGGAGACCTCAGAGGAGAAACAGAATGAGGAGACAGAGGGTCCCTCTGATGGGGAAGGCACTGCTGAGAAGAGGTCCTCAGAGAGGAGTGACGATGACAAGAAACCAAAGACAGACTCCCCCAGAAGCACTGCCAGCAAAGCAGACAAGAGGAAGAAGGTGTGCAGTGTGTGCAACAAGCGCTTCTGGTCCCTGCAGGACCTCACTCGGCACATGAGGTCACACACAGGTAGGGAAGACCAGACCCAGGCCACCACAGGAGGCCAGGATGGCCCACCACGGTCATCAGGAGTCTCGCTGGAAGTCAGTGCCAGGGGCCACTGAGAATTGGCTAGGTTTCAGGTGTGTCCTTTGAGCCTGGGAAACTGGGGTGGGGGACTTAAGGAGTTGTCTTGTTCGCCTTGGGAATAATCCCAGCCTCCTCCAGGTCAGGAGGGTAGGCCCTCTCTCATGGTGCCTTGGAGAACATAATCTGTTCCTTAGCCCCTGGACCTCAAACTTGTCCCCTGTAGATGGGGAGGATGGTTGCCCTGTCTGTATAAGTTTCTAGAACAGTAACAGTGGTAGACACTTGGGCACATATGTCCCCTCTAGTCTAGTCCTGATCCAGACCCTGGGAATCACTCGGATCTACTAGGGAAGACAGGCACCGCCCTGCCTCATGTTGGAAAGACCCTGTATGTCATCCACTAGCAGCAGGCAGGTGGGGCTGCAATATTACATGCGTGTCCTACTTGGCGCTCACTTGCCACTTCTGTAGCTGGTGCTTCAAACTCAAAAGCAGGATCTGCTTTTTTCTTTTTTCTTTTTTTCTTTTTGCCAGAAAAAAGGGAATCTGCTTATAACCACAAAACCAAAAGACAGAAACATTTTTCTTCTACCTTCCCCAGAAAGAAAGGACTCCAGCACCCTTGTCTCGATCCCACAGCTGCGCCCACCCCCATCCGGCAGCCTTGGCACATCCAGCAGGGCCTTGCGCTTCGGTGTGGTGTAGGTCCTGCTCTAGACAGAGGTGTTCTCGGCTGTCAGTACCTCGGAACATAAGGTGTTAGGAACAGGCCTACCAGCACACCTCCTCGTGCCTCACTTTAGGAGGCTCTGCTGTCCTTACAGAGTCTGGGAGAGAAGCACAGAGTCCCTTCCACAGAACTCTGCTTCTGGGATTCTGCTTTTTTTTGAGACAGGGTCTCCCTGTAGCCCCAGCTAACCTAGAACTCACTCTGTAGACCAGGCTGGCCTTGAACTCAACCTGCCTTTGCCTCCCAAGTGCTAGGATTAAAGGCGTGTGCTACCATGCCCAGCGGGATTCTGCTTTTTAAGATCAGTTTGTAAAGAACTGGGTCAAAAGAAACAGGAGAGGCTAGAGAGAGATGGCTCAGTGGTTCACGTGGCAGCTAAGAACCATTTTAAGCCAGGCATGGTGACACACACCTTTAATCCCAGCACTCGGGTGGCAGAGGCAGGTGGATCTCTGTGAGTTCAAGGCCAGCCTGGTCTACATAGCAAGCTCCAGGCCAGCGGGGACTAAAGGGAGACCCTCTTTCAAAAAAAGAAACAGGAAAAGTTAAATGTGACCCCTGGCACTTGCCAGTTCAGACAAATAGAAGGGCTCTCCAGAGTAGCAGGGGTCTTGGTCCTGTGTACTCATTTGTGGCTACTGCTTTTATGTTGTATAGGGGAGGTCGGGCTGATGGCCTTATTGTTAATGGACCTCTCGTTGTTTTCTCCCGTTGGCCCAGGGGAAAGGCCATACAAGTGTCAGACCTGTGAGCGAACCTTCACCTTAAAGCACAGCCTAGTTCGACACCAGAGGATCCACCAGAAAGCCAGGCACAGCAAGCACAGTGGGAAGGACAGCGACAAGGAGGAGCGGGTCGAGGAGGACAGTGAGGACGAGTCCACCCATAGTGGTAACAACCCTGTCTCGGAGAATGAGGCCGAGTCAGCTAGCACCAGCAACCATGTGGCCATGACCCGAAGCCGGAAAGAGAGCTTGGCCAGTGCTGGAAAGGAGAAGGCCGCAGCAGGGCGGGCGGCAGAGCCTAGCCATGGCACCCCCAAGGGGCAGGTGTCTCCAGGTGAAACTGACCCGGAGAGCCCAGCAGCCCTTGTGCAAGACTTGCCGGAGCTATGCGTCAAGAGGCCTGCCCACCCCATCCTGGCTGCCACCGACAGTGCCTCTCAGCTCCTGGGGATGGAATGACGGCCTGCTCCGTCCGCACTAGCACAGAGCCGGTAGAGCAAAGCATCATGGATTAGACTTCATGAGTTTGTTCTCAGTGTCCTCCAGCTGAGAGAGAGAGAGAGAGAGAGAGAGAGAGAGAGAGAGAGAGAAGGCATGCAGCCAACCAACTCGTGCCATTGCCTTACCAGTGCCTTAACTACTTACGGATCCTCCCTCGTCATTGTGGGTGTTGTGTTTCCCCAAATGACTTTTTAACAAAACAAATTATTTTAATGAATTGGGGGAGGATCTTTTCATTTAAGCATTAACATTACCTTTTGTATTGGTGTGTTTGAGCTTATTTTTGTGAATCTGTGATAGTACTGTTTGTTCTGTGAGCTGGAGACAGAAGAAAAAAACACCCTTGGATACCTATAGCCAATAACTGGAAGAAAATGATGTGAATTTCATGTACATGACCGGAGGGAAGATGGGTGGGAGGCTGATTTCTAAAAGAGACCTTTTTCCTCCTGTTCACCTCAAGGAGGAGCTGAGATCTGGTCCTTGGAACTAGTGGATATGGTTGATGAAGGTTTCCAATATGGTTCAAGCCAAAAACCAGGAAAGATTTCTAGCTTCAACCTCATGCGTTTCCACTCTTTTCATGTTAGAAATGGGAAAATTTCTGTTCAAGTTTCAAGACATTAGTTCTTAATTTACAGAGAAGAGTTACCTCCCCAGTAACTTAACCCATGGAAGTCATGCCTGGGTGTCGTATATTTGATTTTCCCTTCTCCCTATTCGGTATATGTTATTAATATTATTATTTTATTTTATTTTTAGTTCATCAGTTTGCTGGGCTCTGCATTCTGCAGAAACAAATGGGCAATATTTGTCCTGGGAGACCTGCGCTAGCCTCCAGTCCCCACGTAACATGTGCCCGAAGCTTTTGTTGGTACATTGTGGCGACAGCTCTTCTACTGTACTCAGACAAGCCTTTCTTCCGTGACTGTAGAATCCAGCAGGGGACAGTGATGGTCCTTCAAAAATGGCCAAGGAGTGGCTCAGAGGGGAGAGCAAGGATACTGCATGTGGTGGGGAGCTGGCATCTGAGACGCCAGGCCAAGCCTGGGGCATAGCAAACGTGCTTTTGAGGAAGCAAGGCAGTGACAGATGCGGTACTCCTGAGCAAAGTATCCAGTCTTCCTGCTCAGCGCAGTCCAGGCCTCCCTCCCCCTGCCCCAGTCGTGCTACTGTCATTTGAAAAGCAAGGAAATACTACTACTGGTAATAAAGCTACATGTGCAAGGTTTAGATGAAAGGTTTATATTTACCTTCCTGCGATGTGGGGTGGGTGCCTAAAGACAGAAGTGCTGTTGCTGGTTCCTCAACTGGCTCGAGCCCCTGGTGCACTAAAGCAGGATTCTCGAATCCTGAACATTCTATATAGGCAATAGACTTCCCTTATTGTAGCTGGCATCAGTGAAAAGAAACAGATCCTACTGTAGCTGACTCATGCTCAGCACCCGAGACCCTGAGGATGCCCGAGCCATCCTGCTACTAAAACGTGGGCCTGCCCCTGCAGAGCCTCGCCTTCCCCAGACGAGATGTCCCTCTGCCACACTCTTTCTCCCTGCCCTGTGGCTGCATGCAGTCCTCCTCTGCTTAGACTTGTGTCCCCAGAGATAAGCATACCCTTTTTCTACCAATTTCTAGTGGCTAAAATCCAACCACCCTGACTTCAAAGGAAGATAGATATTCTAGAGATAATGAAAAGAGATATCTTTGCATATGAAAGAAAAAAATGAGGTATATATGATTTTTTAAACTGTATTAGGGATATATGAACCATTTTAAAAATGAGATTTTATTTACTGTAGAGAAATACAAATCAGAACCAATGATCCCATGGTCTTCTAAGTTAAAACCAGTTCCTGCATCCCTTAGTTGTTTTTTTATTATTATTATAATTGTTATTGTTATTTCCATTGTTATTATTTAGGGTTTCTCGTGTTTTGTTTTTCTTTGCAACTCTCCACACTAAACTCATGATATTGTGGGGAGAAGCCATGATTGAACTCTACGCTGCGGTGAGATGTAGCAGGGATCAGCTCCCAGCAGCGTCCGTAGCCGGGGCTGCCGCTCGCAATAATCACTATTGATTTAAAGCTTTATTTAGCATGATCTATACCTTCATAGTCAATAAGGTCTTGCCACATTTTCTTAGTGAGGTTGAGAAATGTATTATTTGTTTGTTGTTCTGCCCGCCTCCCCCAATATTAAACTGTGAAATTTGTGATTTGTTTAAACGCTGGGTGAATCATAGTTTAGTTTGCATGTCCAGCTAATTTGTTTCTATACATTTTGTTTGATTCTCTTTCTCCTTCTCTCAGGGCTTTTACAAATATATATATTATATTATATATATATATATATATATATATGGATCTTCTGAAAATTTTTTTGAGGTGCAAGTTTTTCCTCTTATTTTTTTCTCTTTAATTAATGGACAATGCTGAGATTCAATCACTACATTGAAACGCCTGGCTGTGAAAGCAAAACAAAAAATTCCCACGGGCTGTTTTCCAAACAGCTCTCGGGAACCCGGGAGTCGGATGCCAGTTTGACAAATTCATCCTACCTTCGTCTCTTTGCTCTCTTCTCTTTCTTCAAGAAGGAAGTTGATCCTAGTGATTTCAGCCCATGCATTAAACAGGAAACAATAATAAATGTGTAGAATTCATATTTTTCTAAAGGGAACTTAAAAACTGCTGCTACATGTTATGTACAAAACTGGTTTATGCCACATGAACAGAGAATCACAAGTTTGGTTTTGGTACTTTTTGTTTCTCTTTGTACTCAGTTGTATAGAACTTCCAAATTCAGAATGAAAAGAAAGCTGTTCTGTATCAAACCATCTAAGCAATAAATGTTATATTTTAAAAAATGGCAACATGGCCACCCTGTGATTTGCTCTAGTCCTCTCCCCAAGCCCGCAGCCTACTCAGGGCAGGTCTTAGGGGTCAGGCACCATGGGTAGGGTAGTCAGGGGCTGATTCCCAACCAGTGATGCCCTCGGAAGCCTGGACACCCAGGCAGCATCTTTAAAAGGCAGTTGGAGCCGGGCATGGTGGTGCACGCCTTTCATCCTAGCACTTCGGAGACAGAGACAGACGGATCTTTGTGAGTTCAAGGCCAGCCTGGTCTACAGAGTGAGTTCCAGGACAGCTGGGGCTACAGGGAGACCCTGTCTCGAAAAAGACCAAAAAAAAAAAAAAAAAAAAAAAAAAAAGGCAGTTGGGGCTCAGGAGATAGCCCAGTTGGTTAAGTACCTGTTGCATAAACCAAGGATCTGAGCTCAGACTCCCCAGAAGCCACATAAAAGCTGAGTGTGGTAATCCCAGCACTGTGAAGGCAGAGACAAGCAGATCCCTGGAGCTCACGAGCCAGCCAGCCAATGATCAGTGAGAAATCCTGGCTCAAAGAATAAGTTGGAGCCACGTGGTGGAAGGAGAGAACAGACTCCAGATGTTTCCACTTTAACTTCACACACTAAATAAATGTAATAAAAATATCAGCCTGATATGGTGGCACACACCTTTAATCCTAACACACAGGAGGCTGAGGCAGGAAGATTGAGGCCAACCTGATCCACATTGGAAGTTCCAGGCCAGCTGGGGCTACAGAGAGAGCCCATCTCAAAAACAAAAACCAAGTAAGAAAGGTTTATGTATGGTTTTAGTCCACGGTTTTTTGGCTGCATGGCCGCTCTGGATCTGTGGTGGGGCGAGGAATCATGGTGGAGGCCTTTAGGAAAGGTGTTCGCTCACTCCTAGCAGCCAGGCAGCAAAGAGACAGGAGGCGGCTAGGGTCCCACAGCCCCTTGGAGGGGTATACCACCAGTGACCTAACTTCATCTGACCAGGCCCCAACCCTTAAGATTCTACCACCAGGAAATCATGTTATCATAGGATGACAACTAAGCTTTCAACACATGGGCCTACGAGTGACATTTATCCAAACCACCTCAGTGTTTTTAACCCACAAGGTCACCACCAGCCCCTCTGTGTTCTGAGGATTTGGACCTAATCTGGGCTGTTGGGATGGATCCATTTGTCACAGCCCCTGTCTTTACCTGAAATAGCTTTAAAGGGTAATTACCTCTTGCCACTAATGAAGTTAGGGCCTAGCGATTGTAGCTCAACCGTGGAGCACTTACTTAGCATGAATAAGGCCCTAAGTTTCATCCCATCACCCCCAAAATATCAGTTAAAATGGCATGTTTTTGTGTGTGATAAAATGCACTTGACATGAACTCTTCCATTTCCTAATCATTTTTTTTTACTTTTTATGTATGTGAGGGTACTGTCTGCATATATATATATGTATATATATGTACATATGTTTATATGTACATATATATATATAATATATATATATATGCACACCCATGTTGTGGAATACCTGTGGAGGTCAGAAGAGAACACTGGATCCTCTGGAACTGGAGTTTTGGATGGTTATTAGCCTCCGTGTGAGTGCTGGGAATCGAACCTGTGTCCCCTTCAAGAGCAGCTGGTGCTCTTAACCCCTGAGCCATCTCACCAGCCTTTCATTTTGGCGTTTGGGTTTTTGTTTGTTTTTGGTTTTTTTTTGGTCTTTTTGAGACAGGATCTCCCTTTAGTCCCAGCTGGCCTGGAGCTTGCTATGTAGACCAAGCTGGTCTTGAACTCACAGAGATCCACCTGCCTCTGCCTCCGAAGTGCTGGGATTAAAGGCATGGACCACCACACCTGGCTGGGTTTGTTTGTTTTTAAATATTTTATCATTTTTATTTTATGTGTATGAGTGCACTGTCTGCATGTAGGTTGGTGCACCCGTGTCATGCAATGCTGCGGAGGTCAGAAGAGGGCATCGGATTCCCCTAGAACTGGAGTTAAGGACAGTTTTTAGTCGCCATGTGGGTGCTGGGAATTGAACCTGTGTCCCCTTCAAGAGCAGCTGGTGCTCTTAACCCCTGAGCCATCTCACCAGCTTTTCATTTTGGTGTTTGGGTTTTTGTTTGTTTTTGGTTTTTTTTTGGTCTTTTTGAGACAGGATCTCCCTTTAGTCCCAGCTGGCCTGGAGCTTGCTATGTAGACCAGGCTGGTCTTGAACTCACAGAGATCCACCTGCTTCTGCCTCCGAAGTGCTGGGATTAAAGGCATGGACCACCACACCTGGCTGGGTTTGTTTGTTTGTTTGTTTGTTTTTAAATATTTTATTTTTATTTTATGTGTATGAGTGCACCGTCTGCATGTAGGTTGGTGCACCTGTGTCATGGGTCAGAAGAGGGCATCGGATTCCCCTGGAACTGGAGTTAAGGACAGTTCTTAGTCGCCATGTGGGTGCTGGGAATCGAATCTGGGTCCTCTGCAAGAGCAGCTGGTGCTCTTAACCGCTGAGCCATCTCTCCAGCCCTGTTTCGGGTTGTTTTGTTTTTTGTTTTTAAAACAAGGTCTGTGTAACCCTGGCTGGCCTAGAACTCACTAAGTAGACCCAGCTGGCTTTGAGCTCTCAGAGATCCACCTGCCTCTGCCTCCCAAAGCTGTGCCCCACCACATTCAGTCTCATCCTAACCATTTATTATTATTATTATTATTATTATTATTTTTTTTTTTTTTTTTTGGTCTTTTCGAGACAGGGTCTCCCTGTAGCCCCAGCTGTCCTGGAACTCGCTCTGTACACCAGGCTGGCCTTGAATTCACAAAGATCCGCCTGCCTCTGCCTCCCAAGTGCTAGGATTAAAGGCGTGCGCCACCAAGCCCGGCTTCATCCTAACCATTTTTAAGTGTACCATTCAATGATACTAAGTTAAATCACATCGTTGTCTAACCGACACCACCATCCATCCTCTTAAACCAAAACCCTGCCCCTATGAACACTAACTCCTCATTTCCCTCCCTACCATAGCCACCTCCGTCTGTTCTGCTGTCTTATCTCTATGATTGTGACTCCTTTAAGTATCTTACATAAGTGGAAAGAACAAGATGTTTCTTTTTTGGTCTTTTTGAGACAGTGCCACTGGCCTGGAACTTGATACATAGACCAGGTTGGCCTTGAACTCACCAGAGATCTATCTATGCCTCCTGAGTGCTGAGTTGAAAGGTGTGCGCCACCATGCCTGGCTAAGAACATATTTCAGAAACAAAGAACTTAACATTCACTGGGGACCTGGTTTTGGGGTGCCTTAGGTGAGAGAGATGCCTGTGGGAACTTGGTCAACTGCAACTTGCGATTAACCAGTGCTAGGTATGAAGACCTCAAACTTTGGGCCCTTCTGGCAAAGACAGCCAGCTGTCTGCCCTATGGGTTCAGATGGTGTGAGTTAATACTGACTTCCAGCTTGGTGGGAGACAACCCGCTGGACGTGTCTGTGAGGGATTTTCTAGATTGGGTTAATTGAATAAGATCCACCCAACCTGTGGGCTGAGGTCCCAGTCTGAAAGGAGAAATGGAGCTGAGCCAGCTTTCATCTCTCTGCTTCCTCACTGTGGACTCAATGTGGCCACTGCCTCACGCCTCTGCCCCCACTACTTCTCCACCCTGATGGACTGCAACGTCAAGAGGTGACCCGAAAAAAACCCTGCCTTAATTTGCTAGACACATGTTTTGTCAGAGCAGAGAGAAAAGTAATGCAAGTGAGTAGATAAATGGCCAAGACCTGAGTCTCCAGGGACAAGCTGGCAGCATGCAGGTACCAGCTCTAACTCAAGCTCTTAGGCTAGTGAATGGCTCTGCGCCTTGGTCTCTCCTTCCCTATGAAAGGGGAAAACAGTAGTACCTACACCGAGGAGTTGTCAAGTGGATTATGCAAGCTCCTGTGTGTGAATTATGTATTCACAACTTTTATCTTTGTGGAGTCTTCTCTTAGATCAGTGCCCTGTGAGGCAGGTGGGAAGGATTTCCAGGGGTACATTTGTTGCACGGGTATTGGAGGAAGAGCAAAGGATTGTGGGAGATTCAGGCACTGCCCTACAACCTTGGGGTCTGCCATCTTTCTCCCTGCTTGACTCTTGCTGTGTAATCCATTCACCTTCCCACTCAGAGCTGACTGGCTTCATCACACCCCAGAACTCTTCTGTAGCCTTGGTGCTCCTGTTTCTACCGTGGGAGTTAGGAGGGAGGCACCTTAGCCCTCCCAGCCACCCAGGCCTGCATCAGAGCCTCATCCTCAGTGGGGAGCTGACATGTGTAGGTCTTTACAATCAAAATAAGACCTAGCTCTTGATACCCAGGGTGTGGCCCAAGGACCTACGGCATCCTCATTCCTTATGAACTGATTAGAAATGGGCACCTCAGGCACCCAAGACTTGCTGAGTCAGTATCCCTATTTTAACCAAAACCACAGGGGATTCATAAGCACATTAGAGTTAGCGATGCTCAGGTCTAGAGCTCAAAGCTTGGTTCAGAGGATAAATCCAATAGCCAGCTGCACACAGCTCTTGAAAGAGTCCCTAGCTGGGCTGGAGAGATGGCCTAGTGGTTAAGAGCACTGACCGCTCTTACAGAGGACCCAGGTTCGATCCCCAGCACCCACATGGCTGCCGAGAACCGTCTGAAACTCCAATTCTAGGAGAACTCCAGTTCCAGGGGAATCCAACACCCTCTTCTGACCTCCACGGCATTGCATGACACGGGTGCACGCACTTGCAGACAGTACATTCATACACATATAGAAATAAATTAAAAAAAAAAAAAGAGTCCCTAGCTGTGTCACTCAGCTTCCCATTACATAAGATAATGAATTTATGTGGAGAGAAGATTTAACAAGGCATGCTCATGCAGGCTTGTAATCCTAGCTCTTGGAAGGCTCAGGTAGGAGGGTCTAAGTTCAAGGCCAGTATGGGCTTATTACATAGTACCAACCTCTCAAACTTTGACTCGTGGTTTCAGTGCATGCTTGTGCCTTTGGGCCTGCAGCAGGGCAGTGCTTCATGGCAGAAGCTGAGGAAGCCTTTTACCTACTGGCAATCAGGAAGCAAAGACGAGAGGGCCAAGGACCCTTGCGGCCTCTCCAAGGACACATCCCCAATGACCTAACTTCTTCCCACCAGGGCCTGTCTCTTTCAAGTTCCACTGTGGCTCAGAAGCTTTTGGGAGAAACTCAGATCCAGATGATGGCACCATTTGAGGTGGAGGGGTATATAATCAAGACTTGGATTTAGAGTGAGCATCTGGGCCATGGCACGGGTGTTACTAGTTACTAGTAGTCACCCATGGCTTCATCAACGCAAGTCACCCCACGTCTCGTCTGGGGTTCCACAATTTGCCATGGCCACAGATTCCAAAGTCTCCTTTGACAGAACCTCCAACCTGCTGGTGAGAGCAGCGGCTGACTGGCTGGCCTTCTGACATACAGCCCCAAGCAACCGGGGCCCCTCCCTTCCCCTGACCAACTCCCAAGGAGGCCGGGAAGCGAGGATGATGGCTGGGTTTATTTTAAAACTGTAATTGAAGGTTGTTCGTTAACAACAACAAAACAGTGCCCTCCAAGTCTCAGCTGCCAAAGCCCGTGTCCTAAATAAGAAACAAGTGGTCACTCCTTTCCCATTTTACTTTCAGGGGAAGGAAGCCGAAGCCAAGTGTGGAAGTGAGCCACCTGCCTTGGCTACAGGCGTCCTGAGCCTTGCCTCTCCTCAGGCAGGAGTGACAGCACGTTGAGAGCTATGGCCCTGGCTGCCAGACGACAGTCAGCAAAGGGGTGTAGCCCATCACCAGCCCTGCCCTCCCACCAGGACCCCACACAGCTCTTTCGTGGGCCTCTACATGAAAGGAAGGCCTACTGTGCATAGAACGCTAGGAATCAGGGAGGTGGGTGGGACAAAAGTCAAAGCCGCAAGCAGCCATCTCACTCATCAGCAGTGCGCATGCCCTGCGTGGTGCTGCTTTAGGGAGGTGCAACGTTTCCCTCTTAGATGTTTCCCCAGGACTTTGTGCCTCGCCTTCAACCCCAGTCCAGTGAGCTGAAGGAATAAGATCCTCTCTTCAGAGCAGGGGTGTGGGTTGAAGTAACTGTCCACATCAGCCAGCTGATGAGCAGCCTTGTTAGGACGAAACTGCCTCTAGAAGAATCCAAAGCGCCGGGCCCAGTGCATGTAGTGCGAGGCATCTGGAGAAGTTGAGTTGCCCACCTCAGGGGAAGCAACCAAAAACCAGGAAGGAGCACGTGGCTTCAGTGAATCCTGGAGACCGAAGGGTGATCTCCCAGTTCTCTAGCTATGATGTACAGCTGTGGGGTTGGTGACCTCTGCAGTGATGGCCAACCCCTGCTTCATGGAGACAGAACCTCCAAAAATGTCTCTTCTCCCTCCTCCTGATGGGAGCCTTGGTGGGAACAACCCACCCCTTCATCCACACAGTTCCCTAGGTTGCTTGTTGAAAATCTCATTTCAAATCTGATGCAGGATCCCAGGCAGGGAAACCTAACAGTGTGCACTTTCATTAAGGACTCGGGGAATTCTGAAGTCAGGAAATGTCTGACAGCTACCACCTCAGAAGTTGAGGACTGTCCAGAACCCCTTCCCCGGATGTCTCTCTACACATAAGGATTGTCTCCAGGATCTCTGCAGAGACCAAAATTGGATGATGATCAACTCTTCTATAAAATGGCATTGCGTTTGCATAAAACTGGCACATCTTCCTGTGTTTTCTTTCGGGACTTAGGATGGCTGTCTCTGATTGCCCCGCAGGCCAATTCTAAGCTAAATTCTAAACTTTCACCTTAGGACTTCAGCATTGCTTTGGCTGGTGCCAGATCCTTGGCATACCTGGCCTGTCCCCAGCCTGTACAGTACTCTGTCCGTGCCAGCAGAGGGGGCTCACCCTACCCTGGGGCAGCTTCTCGTCCCCTGAGAGAACTTCCAGGTTGTGGCACTGAGTCTGGGAGCAGGTGCCCCCCCCACCACAGCCACCGTTCCCCCACCTGCCTGGAACTTTGGGTCACGCTGTTCTGACACCCCAATCCCCTCACAGAGCTGGCTAGGTAATGTATGGAACTGTTCAAAATGGCAGGAAAAGAATTCTTTTCCCTTTATCTCCATTTCTCAAGAGTTCTGATTTTCATCTGGGCACATACCTGTCATCTCAGCAGCCTGGGAAATGGAGCAGGAGTTTGAGACCTGAGCAACATGGCAAGACCCCATCTTATAAAACAGAAAACTGCAAAAAAGCAAACAAAATGAAAAAAAAAACAGGTATGTTGGCCATACATACTTTTAATCCCAGAACTAAGGAAGCAGAGGTAGATATTGGATTTCTGTGAAATTGAGGTCAGACTGGTCTACATATCAAGTTCCAGGCCAGCTGGGGCCACAGGGAAACCCTGTCTCAAAACACAAAACAAACCAGAGTCCTTCCTAGGTTTCTTTTTTTCTTTCTGTTGTTGAGGCTGTCTCACCACGTAGCATGGTCTGGCTTAGAACCACTCTGTAGACCAGGACCAGAACCAGAACCTGCTCAGCGCTAGGACCACATGGGAGGGAGGCCACGAGCCTTCTATGTACATGACTCGCCCTCATAATTTTTTTTTTTTTGTATGTGTATGAATGTATTGTCTGCATGCAGGTCTGTGCACCCGTGTCGTGCAATGCCACGGAGGTCAGAAGAGGGTCTCAGATTCCCCTGGAACTGGAGTTCTCCTGGAATTGGAGTTACAGACGGTTCTCAGCCGCCATGTGGGTGCTGGGGATCGAACCCGGGTCCTCTGCAAGAGCGTCGGTGCTCTTAACCGCTAGGCTATCTCTCCAGCCCTCGCCCTCATAATGTTAAACTCCATTTACTAAACCCTGTTCAGAGGAAACCTCTCAAGTACTTTCAGGATGGCACCTCAGAGCACTGAGCCCCAAGCCCAGGCCCCTCCCCAGCCTTAGGCTCCTTCCAAAGATCCTTAGCCTTGTCTGGTCTCTGCTGATAATATAGTACATTCCATTTCTGTTTCTGAGGCCCTCACCCATCCAGACCTGGCAAATTCTGTGCGGATGCTGCTGGAGTCGGCCCTGCCTGTGTGCAGCAGGCCTGGGTGTTCACGGCCTTGGGCTCCCGTCCTCCCACCCGCTGTCTATTTGCTGTCTCTGGGTCTAGCTATGGCTGCGTTTGCAGCTCTGCTGGAAAAGCTCTCTGGGTTCATAAACAAAACAAAGGCTCTGTCTGTCGGGCTGGCACTCTATCTGGGTCTGACTTCTTGGAATTTCACCACACAGCCTGGCCACACCCGCCCTAAGCTCTTGGTGCCCAAGGGGCCCAGCTTCCCTACCCCTGCCTTGCCCGCCCAATGGAATGTTCCTGACCATTCCCACTTACCTTGCTCTCCTAACTCCCCACCCCCACCCATTTCATTAAAGTCTTGACTCTTTGCAGCACTCAGGAGGCAGGTGGATCTCTGTGAGTTCAAGGCCAGCTTGGGCTACATATTGAGTGCAGTGAGAGCTGTCTCAAAAAAAAAAAAAAGTTCCTGATTCCCTGGGTTTTGGATCTTGCTGGAGAACACTGGAGTGAAATGTGAAGCTGACTGGGAACACAGGGAGAGGCAGGCGGAGTCAGATGGCCTCAGTGACATCACAGGAGGAATAACCAATAAAAACAGGGAGACGGCAGTGACATCAAAAGGGGAACACCTAGTAGTATGTGTGTATGTACATGTGAGTATGAGTACGTGTGCCCACACATGAAAGTGTGGTGGCCAGATATTGATGTCACCGTCTCCCTCTATCCCTCTCCACTTGTTTTTTGAGACACCATCTCCCACTGAACTGAAGCTCACTGATTGGCTAGACTGGCTGGACAGTGAGCCCAGCACTGGGGTTATGGGTGCAGGGCCCACACCGGTTTTTTACGTGGTGCTAGGGATCTGAAAGCAGACCCTCACGCTCACACAGAAGACACTTTACCACCACTAAGCCATGCCCCCCCAGCCTCCACCCTAGTAGTTTTTTTTTTTTTTTATTTCTGTATGTGTATGAATGTACTGTCTGCATGCAAGTTTGTGCACCCGTGTTGTGCAATGCCGCGGAGGTCAGAAGAGGGTGTCCGATTCCCCCGGAACTGGAGTTCCGCTAGGCCATCTCTCCAGCCCCCACCCTAGTAGTTTTTAACTGAAACTAAGTTGGCCATACCAAACTTTCCTGTTATATGCAATCATTGCTTTGCCTGCCAGCATGGATTTTAGTGCTCTATATGCATGCAATGCCCACAGAGGCCAGAAGAGGGCATTGGATCCTGGGAACTGGAATTGCAGACAGTTGTGAGCTGTGTGCTGAAAACCAAACAGGGCTCTGCAAGAGGAGCCAGGGCTTTTAACTTGAACCATCTCTCCAGCCTTCCATACACACACACATACACACACACACACACACACACACACACACACACCCCACACCACACCACATGTACATCTTTTTTTTTTTTTTTTAAAGATGGTATCTCATTGTGTAATCCTGGCTGTCCTGGAACACACTATGTAGACTAGGCTGGTCTCTAATTCACAGAAACCTGGCTGTCCTGGAACACACTATGTAGACTAGGCTGGCCTCTAATTCACAGAAGTCCACCCTCCTTGGCCTCCCACACGTCCTGGAATTAAAAGTGTGTGCTACCACATCCAACCTGTCACGTGCACTCTTTTAAAAGCTTTTTTTTTTTTGGTAGCTGAGTGTGGTAACCTTTAATCCTGGAACTTGGGAGGCACAGGCAGTTAGATCTCTTGAGATTGAGGCCAGTATGGTCTACATGAGTGAGTTCCAGGCCAGCTGGGGCTACGGGGAGACCTTGTCTCAAAAAAAATGGGGGAGGAGAGTCCTGCCGAGATGGCTCAAAGGGTTAAAATCCTTGCTACAGAGTCTGATGGCCTGAGTTTGACCACCAGGACCAACATGGTGCTAAGAGAAAAATAACTCCCACAAGTTGTACTCTGACCTCCATGTATACACACACACACTCACACACACACACACACACACACACACACACACACACTGAATAAATAAATATAATTTTAAAATGTTTTATGGAGAGAAATGGATATGGAAGTTGTTTTCAGATTGCCTCCTTGGAGGAGAGCTGTACAGTTATCTCCAGAACAGGAGCCCGGCAGCAGATCAGGAGCAAAAGGCCTCAGGCCCTCGTTGCATGCTGGGAACCAGTGGGAAGGAGGCCAGAGGGGACCAAGAGCTGGGCCAGAGAGCCGGGGCTGGTGGCCGAGCCTGTCCATTCTTTCGTTACCCAGCAAATATTTGCTAAGAACCCATATGTGCAGGCACTCCCACTTGGGGGGAGAAGGGAAGGGAGTGGACAACCTCGGCCTCCGTCCGGCAGCTTAGGAGGAAGAAGAAGCAGCAAGTGATACTGGTGTGAGAAAGACAAAGATGTAACTCAGTGAGGTGGCCAAACCCAGTGTGCCAAGGGGGGTCAGGAGTGAGAGGACTCTGCTGGTCAGGGACACGTAGACCAAGTTCATGGAGAAAGTCCTCTGGGAGGATGTCAGGAGCCAGGCCACTAGAGCCCTGCAGCATCTGTAGCTGCTGGAGGCGGCCACGGAAGGTTCTTGAACACATCAACACAGGGCTAACTGAGCTATAGAAATGATGCCACCTAGCTATGTAAGTCAGGGTTCTCTAGAAGAAGAGAAGCAACAGAATAAATATACATTAAAAGGGGATTTATTAGATTGGCTTACATAACATGGCCAGAGTAGTCTAACCATGGCTGTCTCACACTGGAAAGGCAGAGAACCCAGTAGCTGCTTAGTCTTCAAGGGTGGATGCCTCAGCAGTCTCAGTCTGGTGCTGAAGGCCTGGCAGATTTCTAGACAACCACTGGAAGTGCAAAGAAGCTGGTTCTAATTTCAGTGAAGGCATCACCACCAGCAGCAGTAGAGTAGATGGACTTGCCAGCACGAGTGAAGCCAGCAGGTGAAAGCAAAGCCTCCTGAATGTCCTTGCATCTGGGCTGCCACCAGAGGTGCTGCCCCCACGAAGGGGGTTTCCTGCTTTAAATAATCTGATCCAGAAAAATCTCTCCCAGTGATTTGTGACTTGTGCCCAGTGACTTCTCTTTTACTTGATTCTAGATCCAGTCAAATTGACAACCAAGATTAGCCACCACATTGGCCTAGGCAAGAGGGGGTGAGCTGGGAAGTGAACAGCAGTGAGAGGAGTAAGGATGGGCTCAAACTCAGTGAAGGGGAAATGAAAATGAAGACTCAGTCAACACATTAGAATAGGAACGGCTTTTATAGAACAGACTCTGCCGGGTGGTGCACACCTGTAGTCCCAGCACTAAGGAGGCAGAGGCAGGTGGATCTTTGAGTTCAAGACCGGCCTGGTCTACATAGCAAGTTCCAGGACAGCTGGGGCTACAGAGAGAGAGAGAGAGAGAGAGAGAGAGAGAGAGAGAGAGAGAGAGAGAGAGAGAGGAGAGAGAGAATGAATCTGAACTAATGACTTTTTTTTAATATGGCCTCTCACCATTTTTTTAAATTTTATTTATTTCTGTATGTGTATTAATGTACTGTCTGCATGTAGGCTTGTGCACCCGTGTCGTGCAATGCCGCGGAGGTCAGAAGAGGGTCTCAGATTCCCCTGGAACTGGAGTTCTCCTGGAATTGGAGTTATAGACAGTTCTCAGCCGCCATGTGGGTGCTGGGGATCGAACCCGGGTCCTCTGCAAGAGCAGTCGGTGCTGTTAACCGCTAGGCTATCTCTCCAGCCCCTGAACTGACTTTGAATTATTTCTATTTTATGTGTATAAGTGTATTGCCTGCATGTTTGTAAGTGTACCCATGTTGTGCAGTGCCTGAGGAGGTCAGAAGAAGGTGTCAAATTCCCTGTAACTGGAGTTAGGACAGTTGTCATCCACCATGTGGGTACTGGGAATTGAAGGTCTTCCACAAGTGCAGCAAGTGTTCTTAAGCACTGAGCAATCTCTCCAAGCCCCAGACTAATTAATTAATTAATTAATTAACCTTGGTAAATTCACTGAACCATATGCTGTTGTGTCCTGGGCGCCTCATCTTGATTCTTGGGAACCTCGATTTGCTTCTCTACCCTAAGATAACAAATGAATGTAGGTATGCTTGAAAATCAACCTATCAGAGCACTGAAGTGCAGGTGCATCTTCTTTGAAAATAATGAAGACTGAGAAGAATACTTGACCTTGTATGTATGAGATGTTTTAGGCCCGGAGATAAAGGGATAAGGGTAGATCCAAGCTTAAATCTTCCCAAAATTGATGCTGGAGAAATAAGTTTGAATAAAATTATGGGTGAAGCCTGAATCGAGAACACAATTGCAGAGTGCAGTTCCTAGAGACATCTGGTCGGGGAGGAGGAGTTGCTGGCTCAGCAGTTAAGAGCACTGACCGCTCTTGCAAAGGACCCAGGTTCAGTTCCCAGCACCCGCATGGCAGCTATCAGCTGTATGTAACTCCAGTTCCAGGGGATCCCATGTAGCTCATTGGTCCTCCAAAGGCACTACTGAGCAGATGCACTTACGTGCAGGCAGGCAAAACACTCATACACAAAAAGAAGAATAATAAGTAAAATAGTTTTTAAAAAGAGACATGTGGGGAATGGGTGTCCTCCGAGTTCAGGCCTACTTTTAAAAGCTAAAGGTAGCCGGGCGTGGTGGCGCACGCCTTTAATCCTAGCACTCGGGAGGCAGAGGCAGACGGATCTTTGTGAGTTCAAGGCCAGCCTGGTCTACAGAGTGAGTTCCAGGTCAGCTGGGGCTACAGGAAGACCCTGTCTCGAAAACACCAAAAAAAAAAAAAAAAAAAAAAAGCTAAAGGTAAGAGTCAGCTATTTTATACAGATATTAGCTACAATGTGGAATGGTAATATTGCAGTTTGGGGGCTAGAGGAAATGGGGCTGTGATCAACTCAGGAAGCTGATGGAGTACCCAAGTTGACAGATCATGAGATTACTGGATCCATCTTGTGTGAGCTGCTTGAATGGGCCTTGGTTAGCAAGTGGGAAAAATCCAAATCATACCTGCTCCTCACAAACAAAAACTTACCAGTCTGTTTGATGGGAGTCCAGGCACGGTGGCCTGTGCAGACAGGCCCAGGTACTCAGTGGCTAGCTCCAGATCCCGCTCCGCCATACCTTCTGCCCTCCCACACCTCTTATCTGTCTTCCGGCTCTCTCCTCCTCCAGCAGATCCCCAGCATGATATTGAGGCTGGTCCAGTGGATTACCTTGGTACTGTGTCAGATGAGCAAACTCAGAAAGTCATCCCGCTAAGAGACCAGGATCTCTTCTGTCAGGCCAGTCTGAGCCAGGTGCCCATTTCTGGGCCACATGCCATTCTTACAGTAGGAGATGAGCCAGACATCCCTCAGGCCAGAAGAGGTGGACAGAATGGTTACCTTCCCCAGCCCCCAAATTACAAAACTAGTGTGTTGACTGAGCTTTTATTTATTTATTTATTTATTTATTTATTTTTTTTTTTTTAAATTTATTTCTGTATGTGTACCAATGTACTTTCTGCATGCAGGTCTGTGCACCCGTGTCGTGCAATGCCGCGGAGGTCAGAAGAGGGTCTCGGATTCCCCTGGAGCTAGAGTTCTCCTGGAATTGGAGTTTCAGATGGCTCTCGGCTAATGGCTTTTGAGACAGGGTCTCCCTGTAGCCCCAGCTGGCCTGGAACTTGCTATGTGGACCAGGCTGGCCTTGAACTCACAGAGATCGTCTGCCTCTGCCTCCTGAGTGCTAGGATTAAAGGCATGTGCCACCATGTCCAGCCTGAAACTTTATCTTAATAATAATTGTTCTGTCCTTTTTAAGAGGTGCTTCCAGGGCTGGAGAGATTGGCCTAGCGGTTAAGAGCTCCACCTGCTCTTGCAGAGGACCCGGGTTCGATCCCCAGCACCCATATGGCATCTGAGAAGCGTCTTTAACTCCAGTTCCAGGGGAATCTGACGCCCTCTTCTGACCTCCTCGGCATTGCACGACACAGGTACAGAAACCTGCAAGCAGACTGTATATTCATACACATAAAAATAAATAAATAAAATTTTTAAAAAATTTAAAAAACTTTATGGGAAAAAGGTGCTTCCAGGAAGATGGTCCCCAGGAAGATGGTCCCCAGGAAGATGGTCCCCAGGACATGGTCTTCAGAAGAGTGGATCCCAGTGCATAGTCCTGGGAAGTGGACTATAGCAGGTAGATCTCAGGAGGATGGAAGCCATGAGGTGGTCCCTGGGAATTGGACACCAGGAAGGTAGTCTTCAAAGTGTGATCCCAAAGAGGGTGAACCCTAAGAAGTAGTCCCCAGAAGGGGGACCCCCAAGAGAATGATCCCCAAAGGAACTTGGAACTGTAACCAGGAAAGAGAGGAGTATGTACTGCAAGTCTTATAGGGAGAGCAACTGAAGCTGGAGAACAGGGGAAAGCCAGGCAGGAATGAGTCACAGTGGGATGTACAGCAGTGAGAATGAATGGGGACCTGCAGAGATGGCTCAGTGGTTAAGGGCACTGGCTGCCCTTGCAGAGGACCCCGGTTCAATTCCCACCACCCACATGGCAGCTAACAACTCTCCTAACTCCAGTTCCTGGGCATCCGACTTCCTCTTCTGACCTCCATGGGCACAGCATGGCATGAGCACACTTACATACATTCAGGCAATACACTCATACACATAAAATTTAAAAATAAGTTTTCTTAATAAATAAAAATAATGGATGGGGAGTGCTTTAGTTTCTCTTCTGTTGCTGTGACAAAATACTCTGACCAAAACCAACTTGGGGAGGAAAGGGTTTATTCATCTTACATCTCCCAGGTCACAGTTCACTTAGGGAGCCCAAGGTAGGAACTCAGGACAGGAATCTGGAGGCAGGAGCTGAAGCACCGACCATGGAGGAACAGTGCTTATTGGCTTGTTCCTCTGACCCATGTTCCAACTGCTTTCTTATACAACACAGGACCACCTGCCAAGGGGTGTCACTACCCACAATGGGCTGGGCCCTCCCACATCACTCAACAATCAAGAAAATGCCCCGCAGACGTGGCCACAGGCCAGGCCAATGGTGGCAGTTCCCCAATTGAGGCTCCCTCTACCCAGATGTGTCAAGTTGACAACTAAAGTTATCCAGAACAGGGAGAGCCTGAAAAAGTGGAAAGAGGAGGGAAGAGGAGGAGGGGGAAGAGGAGGAGGAAAAGAAAGACGAGGAGGAGGACAGCAGGAAAACCAAAAAAGAGACAATACCTGGAGAAGAAGGAGCTGAGGGGTGCAGAGAAGGCCTGAGAGAGGTGTGCCAGAACATTACCATCTAAGGAGAGAGAGGCCCAGGTGGGTACTGCAGCAGCCCAGGGCAGAGCCCCCAGACAACAGGGACTGGGAGATGGAGAAGTGAGATTACAGGGGTTGACAGGGAAGCAAAGGAGAGAGAACTTGGGCTGTCACCTGAGTGATTGCAGCCTTTGGGGACTTTGGGGACTAAAGAACTGGAACATGGTTTTGGGGGACCCAAGTACATAGTCCTAGGAAGTGGTCCACAGCAGGGGGATACCAGAACGATGGAGCCATGAGGTGGTCCCTGGGAATTGGACACCAGGAAGGTGGTCTCCATAGGGGTCTCAAAGAGGGTGAAGCAGAGAGGACAGAATTAAGGCAAGAGAGAAAGGGGCAGCATGGTGGATTCAGGCAAGAGGGAGACCTACTGTGGGACAGCACGGCAGAGTCAGGCAAGAGGGAGACCTACTGTAGAACAGGTTTGTCACCTTCCTCCCCCAGATGCAGACCTGGGAAAGGAAGAAAATGCAGGAGAGTCTGGAGGCCTGTGGTGATGGGAGAGAGTTGCTGAGTTCAGGTTGATTCAGTGATGTGGGTGGTTTTTATCTGTAAAGAGCCAGCCCATGGGCAGGACTGGTTTGGGAGCCCAGGACAGTGGCAGTGTCAAACTGGCCTCTGGGAGGCCTGAGGGACAATAGAGCTGGCAAATGACCTTGCAGGTTAGCCCGGGGCTTTGCGAGACAAAACCCAATGTTTGCTCTGCGTGTCAAGCATGGATCCTGACCACTTTTTAGCACCCAGGGTGTGGCCATGGGCATTGAGGCTGGGTATGGCAGGAGTGGGGATGAAAGGCAAGGACAGAGGAAGCAGGAGAACTGCTTAGGTTCTTTGAAAGGAGAACGAGCAGGTAGACTGGCTTTGGGAAAAAGTCTGAACCCAAACCTGAAAGGCACAGTCCTGGAGTGTAGCTGCCTGCAGCAGCATGGGCACCCCGGGCTATCCTGCCACCTCAGGAACCCCTGGGCCAGGGCATCTGCTCAGCCCGCAGCAGCATGGGCACCCCGGGCTATCCTGCCACCTCAGGAACCCCTGGGCCAAGGCATCTGCTCAGCCCGCAGCAGCATGGGCACCCCGGGCTATCCTGCCACCTCAGGAACCCCTGGGCCAGGGCATCTGCTCAGCCCGCAGCAGCATGGGCACCCCGGGCTATCCTGCCACCTCAGGAACCCCTGGGCCAGGGCATCTGCTCAGCCCGCAGCAGCATGGGTACCCCGGGCTATCCTGCCACCTCAGGAACCCCTGGGCCAGGGCATCTGCTCAGCCTGCAGCAGGTTAGGGGTGGCACTCCTGGGTATATGGGTGTGTTCAGCAGAAGAGAATCCTGAGAAGTCTGGCTGCCTGCAGAAAGGTGGCCAACCAGCCTTGTGCTCTAAGAAGCAGCTGGTATACAGGCTTCACCCCACCAGAGGACCTGAAGTAGCTTTACTTGGGGTTCCTCTAGGGCAGAGTGGCCACAGCCACCAATCTCCTCCCTATAGATGGCTGCAAACAAAGACACATTCTTTGTCCTATGGAAGCTTGAACAGATCCATGGTGAAGCACTGGTGGTGTGCGACCAGGGATGCCAGGAGGACTCCTGTCTGCTTCCTTGTCACGTCACCATGGAAGAGCACCTGACCACCTGGGCGCTATGGAGCCCAGGGAAGCAGGACCAATTAGGCTGGCTCACAGCCAGAAAATCCAAAGATGTCCCAGGCATGCTGTGTTGCTGTGTCTTCCCTGCCTGGCCTCTCCGCTGGAGACTGACGTCTCCACACCTCCTCTCAAACCTGGCCCCACCCACCCTGTTTTCTGACGGCTTGATGTTCTTGGATGACTGCACCCAGAGGCCACTCCCCTAGAGACAATGCACCCAGAGGCAGCCGCGACCAGGGGCCATGCCCTTAAATGGCCATTGGCAAAATGACCACCCCTGTGGACAGTAGGCTCAGGCCACCTAGCACGACCGGGAACTCCTCACCTTATCCCAAATCCTTCTGTATCTGCCCTATCCACCCCCCACCCCAGGCCTTTATAGGTCACCCAGCTCTTCTCCTAAGTCCACACACTTGCACTTCAATAATTCCCCCACACCCTTGTTGGCACAGCACAGCTAGAGTGTAACATCCTGTGAGGTTGAGCGGAGGCCATTATTCTTCCTTTCCTGTTTCAGCTCCTCTGTGTCTTTTGTAGGCAGGAGCACAATCTCAGTTCCACTGCCAGCTCAGAGTGGTCTGGGCAGCAGGTGGAGTCAGCAAGTTCGGGCCTCATCCTCAAAGCAGGCCAGTGTGGTGATGCATTCTTGCCCAAGCCAAGCTGGCCTGGGAATTTCCATCAGTGACTTCCGCAGGGCTCGCAGAGGGATTATTTGCAGCTCTGACTTTCCCAAGCCTTTTCCTCCAAGGCTGGCGGTCTTCTCCATGGTTACTCATTAGTCACCTGAGGGGCATTCAAATCCCATGGACCATGATGTTGTGCAGCCTTGGGGGTGGGGGTGGGGAGGACCAGATTGAGCATCTATGGGGTGGAATCACATAGAGCTTTCTGAGGTACAGAGAGGGCTGGGACCTGTCTATCTAAAGGAATCCTGGAGTTGGAAACCTTGGGAACCTAATGGGATTTGGAGCCAAAATACCCTGGGGTTCCAATCCCACCCTCACTACCTGCATGCCAATTCAAGGGCTCTGGACCTCAATTATCTTTATCTTCAAAATGGGTATAAAATATCTTTTGCCCATAATGTATGGTGCACATGAAGCTCAAATAAGCATGTGCACCATGGAAGAGTCAACTCCAATAAGTTGTCTTCTTACCTCCACTCACATGATACAGCATATGTGCACATGTGTACACCCGCACACATGCGCACACACTAAATGTAGAAAATTGTTTTTAATTATCACTTAGAAGCGGCACAGGTATGTAATCTCGGGACTCAGGAGACTGAGGCAGGAGGACTGTGATTTTAAGTTCAGCCTGGAGGGTGGGGGCTGGCTGTATGGTCAGATTTTCTTAAAGAAAAACTTACCACCTGCAAGAGTGATGTCTAGACATGAAAATTTCCTTTTCTAAAAGGGAACTGGTGAGTTGGGTAGCCAGCAAAGCAGTTTGGGGTGTGGTCTGCTGTGGTAAGGTTGGATGCTGAGGCCCTCTGCTGGTCATTCTTGGAATTGCTCCCCACCCAAACTGAAAATGGGTCATGGGTGGAATTCTACACCTCTCCATTAGCTGGTTGGTGCCCTTCTTCCTCTGGTGTTGGACTCAGACAGGACCCTAGCAGATGTTTAAGGATCACTGACCAGTAAGAGTCCATTTTGTGTCCCAAGGCTGGTGACCAGACTGTCCCACATTATCATACCATCTTCTGGATCCTGAATTCAATTTTATTGATTTGTTCGTTTCTTTAAGACCGGTCTTGCTCTGTTTCCTATTGTGGCCTCTAACTGTGGCTCAAGCATTGTATGGGACTTCAGGTGGCACCATCCCTGCTGAATTTAATTTTTTTTTTTTTAACAGAAGACAGTAGCTCACTGAGAACAAACCCAGAATCCTGAAAATGGAAGGGGTCTGTGTGAAGAGCTGGCAAGCTGCACATGCATGAATCTGAATCTAAGATAAACTGGATCATGAAGCTAGGAAGGGTGCCTTCCATTTGAGAGATAATAAATGGTTCAAAGCCCTTAACTTCCACTTTATAGCAAAGGGAATGTTGCCTGCTGTGGGCTACACTGCTTGTCACTGCCTGTCACTGAAGGGTCTCTAGGAAAGAGCTTCGTAAACTTTCCATTTGCTGTCCTTTTTTACTTGAAAAATCGTTACAGGACCTTGGAGATATAGGTCCCTAAAATAGGCATACCAAACATTTACTGATAGTAAATCATAAAGAAACTTATTTTAAACAATTCTTTGGTATACATATAAGTTAATTTTACCCCTACTTTTTTTCTTTACCATGTGGATGTCATCATAGCATGATTTTACCATTATTAAAAACAAAAGCAAAGTTGCATACTGAGAATTTATTTATTTATTTATTTATTTATTTATTTATTTGGTCTTCTTGAGACAGGGTCTCTCTGTAGCCCCAGCTGTCCTGAAACTCTATATGTAGACCAGGCTGGCCCCAAACTCACAAATATCCCTCCTGCCTCTGCCTCCTGAGTGCTGGAATTAAAGGCATGAACCACCTTGCCCAGAGTTCTTTACATAAAGAACTAGATCTTGGCTGGATAGTTTATACTGCAGGACAGAGAGCAACAGAAAATGTCATTTCAAATATGCACTTGGTGCAAAATGGCAGAAGTATATGTTCTGGGCCATTTCAGGAAATGTTGGGAAATTCTGTCCTAATCCCAACCCAAACTTCATTCAACAATCTTTAAAGATTTATTTATTTTTATTTTATGTGTATGAGTGTTTTGCCTTGCACTTACAGAAGCCAATGGAGAGGACAAGCAGAGGGCATTTCCTGAACCTGGAGTTACAGACAGGTGTGAGCTACTGTGTGTGTGCTGGGAACCAGACACAGGTTCTCTGTATGATCAGCAAATTTCATTTATTTGTTGTTGTTGTTGTTTTATTTTTGTGTTCAACACGGTCCTAGCCTACCTGTAAGTCACTGTGTGGACCAGCTGGCCTTGGTCTCACAGAGATCCACCTGCCTCTGCTTCCTTGAGGGCTGGGATTAAAGGTGCATGCCACCGTGCCCCAGCAACTCAAACAGAATTTTTTTTCTTTTTTGGTCTTTTTGAGGCAGTCCCAGCTGTCCTGGAACTCTCTATGTAGACCAGGCTGGCCTTGAACTCACAAAGATTTGCCTGCCTCTGCCTCTGCCTCCTGAGTGCTGGGATTAAAGGCATGTGCCACCACACCCTGCATGAATCAAACAGAATTTTATTTTATTTTATTTATTTTTGTATGTGTACGAGTGTACCGTCTGCATGTAGGTTTGTGCACCCGTGTTGTGCAATGCCGCGGAGGTCAGAAGAGGGTCTTGGATTCCCCTGGAACTGGAGTTCTCCTGGAACTGGAGTTACAGATGGTTCTAAGCCGCCATGTGGGTGCTGGGGATAAAACCCGGGTCCTCTGCAAGAGCAGTCGGTGCTCTTAATCGCTAGGCTATCTCTCCAGACCCTCAAACAGAATTTTTTTCTCATTTTCATGTTTATTTATTCCAAATGAAATAAAACTTTTTCAAACAGAATTTTTTTAAACCACACATTATGACATGATACAATCCAAAGATTTTCTAATTTCACAGTGGAATTTTGGTAGGAAAATATTCAAAGTCTTTGTGATTAAACACTTCTGTATCTATAAAAGCATGAAACACTATTTGCTGCAGAAACACTGCACTTCATATAGTAGTCTGGAATCAGGGGTGCTTCAGACAGCATTTCTGGTGTTATTTGGTACGATGGCCCACGTCATGCAAAGTGCACATCTGTCTTCAGATCCGAGGCTGCAGTGTGTACAATGTGCTGCCAGAAATACCTTGGATTCGCTATGCATTTGGTTTTGAATTAATCTTTGGCTGTTGCACATTCAGAAACCTTTCACTATTGCCAATTTTTGTGACCTCCACATTCAGCTATGCAATTCCATATGGGGTCATGACCCACAGTTTAATAAGCTGGACTCCTGGGCTGGAGAGAGAGCTCAGTGGTTAAGAATACTTGCTGCTCTTACAGGGGACCCAGGTTCCATGCCCAGTTTCCACATGGCAGCATGCAACTGTCTGCAATTCCAGTTCCAGGGGATCTGATACCCTCTTCTGCCTCCATGAGCAGGCACCAGGCACACACATGCAGTGCACCTACATACAAGCAGGCAAAGGCAAAACATTCATACACACAAAATAAAGAAACCACAAGGTTCACAAAGCCCTTCCCTGAGTCTATAAAAGCAGTAAAGAGCTGCTGAAGGAGGAGGACCCCCCCCCCAACCCCAGGGGAGTGTTTACAACTTGAAAGGAGAGTGCCAGGAATGCGCTTCGTTGAGTTGTCACCCAAGCTGGCTTTTCGGTGATGCAGGTGCCTTTGAGTCACCCACACTCCTGAATACATGATCTGGGATGGGGTGGGGGTGGGGGGGAAGGGAAAGGGAAATATGCCTGATCTGAATTGGAAAATGATGTATAAAATGCACAAACCATCAATAAAAATTAAAAAAAAAAAAAAAAAAAAAAAAGAAAAAGAAGAAATCGCAGTAAATTCCCTGGTTCTCTAAGCCAGACTTGGGTGGAATAATTTTTTTGTCTTTTTGAGACAAGCTCTCCCTGTGCTCCAGCTGTCCTGGAACTCGCTATGTAGACCAGGCTGGCCTTGAACTCACAGAGATCCGCCTGCCTCTGCCTCCCAGAGTGCTAGGATTAAAGGCGTGCACCACCACGCCCGGCAGAATGCTTTCTTTATCTGTGACTTGGTGGATCCTTGCAGGTGAATAGACTATTCCCTGTACACCACAGTGGGTCTTTCCTGTGTGGGAGCTGTCACTGAAACTGTCCTAACAGACAAATCCAGAAGTGTGATGTACTAATCTCAAGGGTGTTTCTCAATCCAATCAAGTTGACCATCGAGGTTAGCTATGCCACTGGTCCCCATGAAGACCCCCAGTGCTCCTGAGGAAACTGCATTCAGAAATAAGGTCTCACCCAGGTGAGTCCTCATCCGATGTGACTGTGTTCTTCTAAGAAGATGATGTTAGGACAGATATGCAAATGAGACATAGGGAGAAGTGAGCTGAGGAGAGAGTCCTCAGGAGAAAGCAGTCCTGGCAGGCTCCACACTCCCAAAGTGGTAAGTGCTGGCCAAGCCCCAAGTCTCATGCTTCACCCAGGCTGACTAATATACAGCACTTTTGGGATTATGTGTTCTGTGTGTGTGTTCTGACAATCACATTAAAGACTTATCAGTCTCTTTATTTTGGAGTCTTACAGACTGCTGTGTGCAGAGCTGAGGGTATACAGGAAGTGCAGAATAATTGTTAGGGAAACACTAGTATTACTGTGAAAATGGTCATCTTGATAGTCCCAAGGGAGAACGCACTGAGTTCAGGGACTGCCAGGTGAGAACGCACAGAGAAGCTCAGGGACTGCCAGGTGAGCTATAGACTGAGTTAGCTGTGTTGTCTTCCCTCCCAGTCTATAGAAATCAGAGTCAGAAGAGCAAGAACGGGTTCAGTTTTGCTTTGCTGCAAAGTTAAGAGTTTCCCTCTGGCCACCACTATGCACTGTGTGTTAAATTCTCACTGCTGAAAGCATGTGTCTATTTAAATGAGGCTTTTGAGTCTCTGGAGAGTCTGTCTGTGGAGTGGATGCTACTGGTACCTGCCCCATTTTGTTTTGGTTTGTTTTTAAAATTGTATATATATTTTTGGTCTTTTTGAGACAGGGTCTCCCTGTAGTCCCAGCTGGCCTGAACTAGCTATGTAGACCAGGCTGGCCTTGAACTCACAGAGATCCTCCTGCTTCTACCTACCAAGTGCTGGGATTAAAGGCATGCACCATCACACCCGGCAAAAATGTATTTATTTTTATTTTGTGTGTATGAGTATTATGGGTGCCTGTATGTGCAATGAATGCACAGACCAGCAGAGGGCACTGGACCCCCTAGAACTGGAGTTATGGACGCTTGAACCGCCATGTGGGTGTTGGGAACTGCAAGAGCAGCAATTGCTCTTTACCACTGAGCCATCTCTCCAGCCCCTTGTTTTATTTTGTTTTGATTTTAGGTAGACTCTCTATGCATTCCAGGCTAGCCTTGACCTTGCAATTCTACTGCCTCTGTCTCTTGAGTTTTGCGCTCAGCTTTGTCCAATTTAATAGCAAAAGGAGACCATGCAAGGGGGAGGGATGCAATGTTCCTTCTCCCTTAGATATGTGACCTTGGCCGAGGCATTTGGTGCCAACAGTGTTAGCTAAGGGTCTTGACAAAGGAGCTCTTGAGACTCCTTCTATTCCTCTAGACCTCCGAAGAAAAGGTTTGCCACGCCTCCACATCCTGGACTCATGTGGAGACCCAAACAATCCTTCAAGATTAGCTTCTCATCTAGGAAATGTTCACCTCTCCAAGTCACCCCACATTGCTTGCTCTGGGAAAGTGGGCCTGATCGCATTCTATATTCTATACGGATGGCACAAGATGAGGAGAGGATGTCAGAGGAGACAGTGGCAAGACACTGCAAGAAGAAGGAGTTTCCTCTCTGGTTCCCATGCACCATGTTGCCCGTCTGCTGTCACAGGGATTCCTGGGTGAAGAGCCTGCTGAGCACCCAGCAGCTTCCTCCATCCCAAGCACTCAGTGGCCATCCTCCTCAGGTCAGCTTCCCCTTGCAGCACTGACTTACCTTCTGACACCCAGAGGCTGATCTTCAAGAAGTCCGGCTCATGTAGCTCAACAGCCCCGGCACAGATATCCACCGAGTCTAAGCAGCGTTCCTCAGGAGAGCGCACCCTGGTGGGGAGAAGGTGCTGCTAACAGCTTGTTATAGTTTGGATCTTCTGTTTTAACTACGTGTATGTATAGGGGCCTGTGTGTGCCACATGTGTGTGAATGCCCATGGAGCCCTGAAGAGGGCATCAGGTGTCCTGGGCTAGAGTTACCAGCACTGTGAGCTACTGGACATGAGTGCTGGGAACAAATTCAGGTCCTCTGCAAAAGCAGGGCATGGGACCTAGCGAGAGGAAGCTAAGATGCGAGGTTCTATCCCTGGAGGGGACGGTGAGACCTTGGTCTCTCCCGTCTGTTCCCCAGCATTATGAGGTGAGGGCTCTCGATCTAGCTCCTGCTCCTGCCACAGGCCCCAAGCGAAGGAAGCAGCTGACTCTCTACAACTTTCAAAACCATAAGCCAGGGTCACTTCTCCTTATCAGTTGATGATCTCAAATATTTTATCATAACAAAGAGAATGAAATAATCCTAGATTATGTAGAGTGTTCTTCACTTTGAAGGTGACCCTCGGTAATCCCTCCATTTCCATCAAACGTCCTTATTCAAAGTAACATGTGGTCCCGGTACTACATGCGTAGTCTAGGAGCTAGACCCGCAACGGATGATGGGATCTGGGAATGGACTCGGGTGTGCCTTTGGTCTGGACCATGATGCCAAGCTCCTTCACAGTGGGAAGTGAGAGGCTAGGGAGGTCAGAGTGACCAGGTCAAACGTAGCAGTGCCCAAGCAGGGGCCGGAATGCACTCTGTGAGGGGAACCCAGGCTCCTGCCCACAGCATCTGTCCAGTGGTCATGCTTTGGTCTATAATGGTTTCTAATGGCTGGGTGGCTAAGAAAGGGGTACAGTGGAGCACTGCTTTAATCCCAATGGTCAGAAGGCTGAGACAAGAGAGTTGCCATAAGTTGGAGGCCAGTCTTGGCTCCACAGGGAGTTCCAGGGCAGCATGGGGGCAGACTGAGACCAGAGTGTCCCAAAAAATAAAACAATTCCACATTCCCCAGGTGTGACAGGATACCTGAGATCCCAGTATGTGAGCCAAATCTTAGTGCTGAAGTAGCACAACTGTCCAGGTTCCTCAGGGTCTGAGAAGAGTTGGGGAGGGGGGTCTTCTTGAGTCTGTATGGATTTCCCCAAGTCTTTGTCAGAACTGTGTTCCTCAGAATTCCAACAGCAGCCTCAGCCCCACCCAGGAATTTCTCAGAAAGTCCCAGCCAGTACATCCTTCTCACCTTGACGAGACCCCCGCCATTCCCACCCACCCTCAAAGGCCCAGTCTAATTCTCCCCCAGTCCCAAATGTGTTCTTGCCACAGGCCCCACAACGTCATCATGGGGTCCACCTGGCCAGTATGAAGACCAGACTCCTGGATCTCTGGCTCACCAGAGTGTGGCCCCCACTGAGACTCACACGTAGCTGTGGGCCTTTCACTTGTTTATTTCCATCCAATTTGATTCAATGCAGTTCAACCTCTATTCACATCAGTACAATTCAAGCCCATGGCACACCAACACACAGAAAGCAGCCTGAGAGCCAGGCTGGGGAACCTACCAGCCCCGGAGGCCCGGTTACCACATTCACATGAGGCACTACTCAGCATGGCACCAGGCTCACCTGCCCTTGCAGACTGTGGCCTGGAGGACCACTCAACCCTTTATGAGGTCTCTGTCGACCCAGCCCCAAGGACACTCATCTCTGAAAATTTCCTCAGATGAAAATCGAAGCTGCTGAGCCACATGCTCCATCCTCTAAGCATGGGAGTATGCTGGCTTGCTTCACACAGAGCAATCTGTCGCCTGACCTCTGCTACCATCATGGGGACACAGATGTCACAGGGACATAGATGTTATCTGGACATGAGAGCCAAGCAGCCTTAGAGCTTGTCCATTCCTTCCTTCCTCCGTTCCTTGTTGACGGGGCCCCTGTCCTCGCCACTAGCTGACAGAGAAGCTGGGCTTCCTGGAAAATCTCCACCCAGGAACAATACACAACAGCTGTTATTCATCAGCCACAAAGCCCTAGTGATACAGCCATTGCCAGTGGTGACTTCCCAGAGGACCCACGTGAGGGCCCAGTCCAGCGGCTGGTGCTGTCCTAAAGTTTCACAAACATCAAACTGGTGCAGAGACAGCTGGGCCTCGGAGGCCACTGATTGAGGGAACTTCCTGAAGCAGCCATGGGTAGGCCCATCCTGCACCCGAGACCACAGGCTGGCTGAGCTGCAGGGTCCCCCTGGTCAATGTGTTTCCTTCCTCCTGCGCCTGAAAGAGCAAAGGGAGACGGTGACCTGAGAGGCCGCTGGATGTGCTCCCAAACACTGCCTCAGCACATGAAGCCTGCGGGACAGGGCAGTGGGGCCTGCGGCTATCTTATTATAAAGGGGTCTTTATGCTCCTGTGTGGATTCAACTTTTCACCCATCAAAGACCAAGATTCTCCCCACCCTGACACTCCTCTCATGAGGAATCAAATGCAAAGGTCTAAGCCAGGAGTTTAAAATTACTAAAATTGGCGCAGAATGTGACTGAGTCACTCCCAAAGGGAAGGCCGAACAGCACGCCTCTTCACGGGGTTTGGCTGGGCTCGCATGCTGCAGCAGGAGCCCAGAATAAGAAGAAACCCCAGTTTCCTCATGCAGCAGAGACCACGGGTGGCCTCATCTGGAGACACTTGGAACTGTGCTCTGCAAACAGAATCGGAGCCCGAACATTCTAACTCATTCTTTCATTCGTTCAACAAGTATGTTTCGAGTGCCTGTTGTGTGCCAGGCTTGGACTAGGAGCTGGAGCTGAACTAGGGATGGTCTTCACCGTCAAATGTGTGCACACGCACCCTGCTTATTCAGTGTCACTGAAACCCTGTGCCTGGCACTATGGAATAGACACCTGCCCTCACCATGAGGTGGAAGAGCCTAAGAAAGCTTCCTCACAAGGCGATGGGAGGGGCTGGGGAGATGGCTCAGTGGTTAAAGAGCTTGCATGCAGTGTGAAGACCAGAGTTCCTGTCCCCAGAACCTGGGTCCTGCTGGGTGGGCATGGTGGCGCTCCAGTAATTGCACTCAGAAAGCAAAGGGATCCCCAGAGCAAGCTGGCCGGCACTGCTAGCCATAGCAGTGAACTCTGGGTTTGAGAGATCCTGCCTCTCAACGGTAGAAGAGGGATCAAGATTCCCAACATCGATCTTGCATGCATGCACACACGTGCACCCACACACATGCAAACATGCATATGAACACACATACATGCAAACACATGTACAAACACACATAAAAAGAAAAGTGACAGAACCGTGTCTGAAAAGGTAATCAAGACCTCACCTTCCCAAGTCATCAGTGTCCCCGTCATCAATAAGCAACAATGCAGCAGTCTGTAGTGCATGGGGCCCTCAAGGGCCTGCTTGAGGGTGCATCTCACCCTGATCCATTGTTCTCTCTCCCGGCTGCCATGGAGCCAGCAGCCAGATACTCCCACTCCATCATACTCTGGCCCACCCCAGGCACAAAGCCATGGACTAAAACTTTTGAAACGGGCCAAAAGGAACCTTACTTCCTTTAGGTTATCTCAGATATTGGACTCTGAACCTAATCCCAAGAAAATGTCACACAAACTGTAACAAGGGTACATTTGGCAAAATAATCAGCTTTTACTCTTTTAAAAAATACCAGCATTGGGCTGGGGTGAGGATGTAGCTCAATGGCAGTGTTTGTTTAGCATGAGCAAGGCCCTGGGTTCAATCCTCAGTACTCCAGCATCCTGCAAGACTGCTCGAGACTTAGGATGAACAGGAGGCCTGATAAGTATGTGTTCTGAACAGGGACAAAGGCAGTTGTAAAGAGCACTGTGGAGGGGTTGGAGAGATGGCTCTGCAGTTAAGAGCGCTGACTGCTCTTGGAGAAGACTTGGATTCAGTTGCCAGCACCCACATGGTGGTTCACAACTCCAGTTCCAGAGTGTCTGACACCCATCTTTGGCCTCTGCAGGCATCGTGCATGTGTGCTGCATTTACGTACATGTAGGCAAAACAGACACATAAATTTTTTTTTTGGTGTTTTTGAGACAGGGTCTCCTTGTAGCCCCAGCCGTCCTAGAACTCACTCTGTAGACCAGGCTGGCCTTGAACTCACAAAGATCCACCTGCCTCTGCCTCCAGAGTGCTAGGATTAAAGGCGTGTGCCACCACACCTGGCTTAGACACATAAAAAAAAAATTTTTTTTTGGTCTTTTCGAGACAGGGTCTCCCTGTAGCCCCAGATGTCGTAGAACTCACTTTGTAGACCAGGCTGGCCTCGAACTCACAAAGATCCACCTGCCTCTGCCTCCCAAGTGCTAGGATTAAAGGCGTGCGCCACCACGCCTGGCCTGAGACACATAAAATTTTAAAAAGAGCATTGTTGAGATAACTTGTGACATTTGACTTTAGCCAGCAGATTAGAAAACATTGGGTAAATGTCAAATTCTATTTTTTCATCATTAAAAAAAAATCTGTGTGTATGTGAATGTGGGCACATATGAACCATGGCCCGCGTGTGGAGATTCGAGGACAACTCTGGGTGCTGGTCCTAGCCTTCCGCCATCAGACAGGGTCTCTAGTTCACTAATCCGAATGCTAAGCTAGCTGGTCCCTGAGCTTCCAGCTCCCATCTTGCCGTGGGAGCACCAGGATTTCAGATGCACAAGACATCAGGCTTTTTACAAGCTTTAAAAATTTTATTTATTTATTTATTTATTTATTATTTATTTATTTATTGGTGTGTGTGTGTGTGTGTGTGTGTGTGTGTGTGTGTCTGTGTCTGTGTGTCTGTCTAGGCCACATGTGTGCTGGTGTCCACAGAGGCCAGAAATGGTTGCTGGATCCCCTGTAGCTGGAGTTACTGGTGGCTGGGAGCCACCTGACATGGGTACTGGGAACTGAACTTCTGTCCTCTCTGGAAGAACAGGAAGTGCTCTTAACTGCCGAGACTTTTCTCCAGCCCCTGCGCCTGGCTTTATATGGGTTCTGCAGATCTGAACTCCCAACTCTCACACAGCAAGGGCTTTACCTCTGAGCCACCTCCGCAGCCACATCTGATTTTGGGCATTGTAATTTATCAGTCTTAGGAGACAAATGCTGGTGTAGTTAGTAGCAAAAGTGCATGCCTGTCTGAAACTCACTTTCATAGTGCTCGGAAGATTAAAACATACATACAGTATGTTTATGTGGACACATGTGCATAGATAGATGAGGACATAGAGAATTTATACTATTTTCCATATTATTTTTTAAAAAATATTTTATGCGCATGAGTGTATTGTGTGCATGCACCTGTGTCATGCAATGCCCACAGAGGTCAGAAGGTGACATTGAATTCCCCTGGAACTGGGACTAGAGACAATTATCCCCCCACTCCCCATGTAGGAACAAAATCCAGGTCCTTCTCAAGAGCAGCCAGTGCTCTTAACTGCTGAGCCATCTCTCCAGCCCCTAAGAGTTTTGGGTTAAGAGTCCTGCCATGTAGCTCTGGCAGGCCTGGAACTTACTATGTAGACCAAGCTGTCCTTGAACTTGCTACATTCCTGTCTCAGCCACCTGAGTGTGGGGATTTCAAGCATGAACCCCCATGCAGTTGTGTGTGCGTGTGTGTGTGTGTGTGTGTGTGTGTGATATTGAAATAAAGTGTGTGTTCTCACTATGTGCTTCACCAGGTGGCAGATCTCCTGGAGAGAGAAGAGAGCTGCAACTGGATCAGAGAGACAGCACAACGTGCAGGCAGAAGCCTGTGGGAGAGGTCTAGATCCCCTCCTGCCAGCAGTGGGGACAGTGAGTACAAGGCAGCTGACGGGCCGGTGGGCTCAGAGGAGACTAGACCAGCAGCTGAGAGAGTGGGCCAAGGCTGTGGAAGTGCCCTGGGCAGGGCCGGCACTACCACACTGGGCCACTGGCATCTGGCAAGGAATGTCTGTGTGTGTAGATGCTGGATGTGTCCATACACACCGCAAGGTCTGGACAGGCAGGGTGACAGGCTGCACCCACGTGAACAAGATCTGATGTTGCTTGGAGATGGGAAGACAAAGTGCAGGGGGGATGAAAGGATCAAACCTTTTTTTTATGAAAAAAAATTTTTAAGTTTTTTAAATTTTATTTTTTTTTATGTGTATGAATGTACTGTCTGCATGTAGGTTTACACACCTGTGTCGTGCAATGCCACGGAATTCAGAAGAGGGTGTCGGATTCCCCTGGAACTGGAGTTAAAGACGGTTCTCAGCTGCCATGTGGGTGCTGGGGATCGAACCTGGGTCCTCTGCAACAGCAGTTGGCGCTCTTAACTCTAGGCCATCTCTCTAGCCCCAAAGATCAAACCTTTTATATAGTTCATAGTTTAGAAGAAAAAGCTGCTACAGATGGCTTTTAGCAGGCTGACAAATGGTCATTACTAATGCGAGGTGGAAATAAACTTTTTTTTTTTTGTCAAGACAGGATCTCCCTGTAGCTCAGGCTATCCTGTAACTATCTATGTAGACCAGGCTGGCCTCGAACTCACAGAGATCCGCCTGCCTCTGCCGGGATTAAAGGTGTGCACCACCCCGCCCAGTGGGAATAAACATTAAGTAGAGACAATAAGAAAGTTTCCAATTAGAAAGTTTCCTGTGGGCCAACATTCAGGTCAGAGCTTTTTTTTTTTTTTTTTTTTTAAGTGAGCAAAATACTTGACATATAGCAAGGGATTTAGAATATTCATTGGATTAACTACTAACTGTTTGCTATTATCCTGGTTTCACAGGTGAGAGAAGACACACATTGAGAGACATGTATAAGTGGGTAAGTCAAGTTAGGGGTCACTGCAGCTACTGCACTATCGACGAGTGAGTGGAAACAGCTGGTCTGTTCTATCACACCAACATAAGTATACAGATAAAGACATGAAGCGGGTAGAGGGTGATTGGCTTCATCTGTTGTGCCCACTGCTTTTTGGGATACATGGTGAGTCTAGAGAACACATGCCGAGTGGGGCTGGCTGGCTGTAGCAGTGGCCCATGCAGAGAGGAGTGCTTCTTGGAGAGTTCATCTACAAACTATTCCAGTAACAACAATCCAAATGCATTTATCAATGTTGTTAAAGCAGCATCTTCACTCTGATGTGTAATTTTGGGGTACAGTGCAGCAAGGCGTGATTGAGCTACTTGCCTGGGGTCAGCTGGAACAGGTGGTCTGTTTTAGGAATTAAGTCTTTAAATTTTTTTTTTTTATTTCATTATGTGTATCAATGTACTGTCTGCATGCAGGTCTGTGCACCCATGTCGTGCAATGCCGCGGAGGTCAGAAGAGGGTCTTGGATTCCCCTGGAACTGGAGTTCTCCTGGAACTGGAGTTAAGTCTTATTCCTAGGCTTCTTCAGTTTTCTGGCAACACCAAGGTGGGGGGGGGGGTGAGCGGGCTGTTGTCCCCCTGAGAATGGGTGGTTTAGCCACTACCACACCATCCACTGGCAGTAGAGGGCAGCAAAAACACACCAGTGCAGACAGGCATCAAGGAGTCTAGGACATCAGATGCACACTAAAGCGTTTTCATTTTTTAAAATTATTGTGTATATGAATGGTTTGTGTGCGTGTGGCGGTCAGAAGAGAAATTTATGGAGCTGGTTCTCTGCTTCTACCAAGAGGGTTCTGGGGATTGAATTCAGGTTGGCAGGCAGGCGCTTTTACCTGTTAAGTCATCTTCTTGGCCCCTAAAATGTTTTATCATTTGGAAAATTCCAGTAGTGAAGGATACTACCTACCACTTAAAAGTTGTGAAGCCAGGTGTGGTACTCCACATCTTTATCCCAGCACTCAGGATGCGGAGGCAGGTATGTGTGAGTTTGAAAAATTCCGGCAAGCCAGGGCTGCACAATGAGCCCCTGTCTCAAAAAAGGGGAGGGGGATGCTGAGACATGGCTCAGTGGTCCCCCCACAAAACCCCCAAAATAACTAAGTGAAAATATATTATCTCCCTATAAAAAACCCAGGGACCACCAGGTCCACTGGTGGCACACATCTCTAATCCCAGCACTCTTTCTGGTGTTTAAAAATATATCTAAGCCGGGCGTGGTGGTGCATGCCTTTAATCCTAGCACTTGGGAGGCAGAGGCAGGTGGATCTTTGTGAGTTCAAGGCCAGCCTGGTCTACATAGCAAGTTCCAGGACAGCCAGAGCTACAGAGACCCTGTCTCAAAAAGACCAATACACACACACACACACACACACACACACATATATAAAATCTTTAACATTTAAAACTTTTTGGTCCTTTTTTTTAAATTTCTGTATGTGTATGAATGTACTGTCTGCATGCAGGTTTGTGCACCCGTGTTGTGCAACGCCGTGGTCAGAAGAGGGTGTCAGAGTCCCCTGGAACTAGAGTTCTGGAATTGGAGTTTCAGACGGTTCTCAGCCGCCATGTGGGTGCTGGGTATCAAAGCTGGGTCCTCTGCAAGAGCGGTCGGCGCTCTTAACCACTAGGCCATCTCTCCAGCCCTTAAGACAAGGTCTCCCTGTATCCACAGCTGGCCTTAAACTCACTATGGAGACCAGGGTGGCCTAATTTCAAAGACATCCAGCCACCTCTACCTCCCAAGAGCAGGGATTAAAGGTGTGCACCACCACGCTCCACTAACATTTAAGGATTATTAGTGTATGGTTGGGTGTGTGTGTGTGTGTGTAGGTCAGAGGATAAACTTGAGGGAGTTGGTTCTCTACTTTGAGTTCTAGCTTGTACCTCAAGCACTTTTACTCATGACTAATCTGTTTTTTTTTTTTTGTTGTTGTTGTTGTTGTTTGGCATTTTTGAGACAGGGTCTCCCTTTAGTCCCAGCTGGCCTGGGGCTCCACTGGCCTCTGCCTCCCAAGTGCTAGGATTAAAAGCTTTTAAGCCACTTTTCTGAGACAAGGTCTTATTCGATAGCCCAGGCTGTCCTCAAACTCCTGGAAATCCTCCTGCCTCCACTTCAAGAGTTCCCAGCTGGGAGGTTTTTTTGTTTTGTTTTTACAAGACAGGGTCCCCCATAGTCCCACCCATCCTGGAACTTGCTATGTAGACCAGGCTGGCCTTGAACTCACAGAGATCCACCTGCCTCTGCCTCCTGGGTACTGGGAGTTATTTTTAAATCCTCTTAGTGACACAGTTGTCTGCAGACTCAGAACCACAGCTAAAGGGGGCTGAACTTCTACTAGTTTTCCTCCTTCCTCCTGGAACTGTCAGACTGGTGGGCAGCTTGTGTTGTCTGTGAGGCTGATGGTTTCTGTTTGGTATCATCTGGTAGTGCCTGTCATTACTTATGAAAGGGGAAAGTACCTGGGGTTATAAGTCACAATTTAGGAGGGAATTTTTGATATTGAAGTGAAAGCTGTCATCTGTTTCTTGGCGTTTCCATGCCCCCTGATAGAATTTCACAGGAACCATCTATAGGAACCATTTACAAACAATGCCTGTGCACTTGGTTTCCACTTCTGACTTTTCTGGTAAATTCCTCCTGGATGAACTCTGATAGCCTGGAAGCTATTTCAACTCATTTTTTGCATTGGAATCCTCAAGGTCCAGCAGCTGACCTAAGGGCCTGTAAACTCCTGCCTGAGATTCACGTGCCTGTGAACCCCAAGCATGGCATGCAGATCCTACTGTCTCCCTGGCATCTTCGGTGAACTGGGGCTACAAGGAAGAAGTTTGGGGCAAAACAAAAACCAAACCTTAATATTATGTGCGATGGCTCTGGACACACACAAATTGCCGCCACTTCGTAGTTGGATTTTTTTTTTAATTTATTTGTGTATGAATGTACTGTCTGCATGCAGGTCTGTGCACCCATGTCGTGCAATGCCGCAGAGGTCAGAAGAGGGTGTCAGATTCCCCTGGAACTAGAGTTCTCCTGGAATTGGAGTTACAGATGGTTCTCAGCCGCCATGTGGGTGCTGGGGATCGAACCCGGGTCCTCTGCAAGAGTGGTCGGCTCTCTTAACCGCTAGGCCATCTCTCCAGCCCATGGATTTTTTTTAAATAGTTAACTTGTACTTTTAATTTCCTTATTTGCAAAACACACCTACTGTGTAGCTATGTGGAGAATTCATATTTATCAAACATCTACCACTATGTCAGGGATTAAGACTTCATCTGGTGACTTCTTTTGGCAGCACTTGGTACTGGAGCTCAGGGCACTGCACATGCTAGACAACTGAGCTACATGCCTAGTCATTAAACATTTCCTAAAGCTCCCAGCTCATACAGTGACAAGCAGAGAAGAGCCAAGCAGTGGGGGTGAGGACAAGCCAGCACATGTGTGCTCAGTCAGTGGATGCTTCCAAAGCAATCTGGTCATAAGGATGGGGGTCAGAAGATGGCGAGATGGCCGAGACCAGAGAGACATGCAGGTAGGTGAGGGCCAAGTATGGATGCCCTAATGTAGACCCTGGAGCACCCTGAGGGTCATGGTGGAGCACTAGGTCCACAGGAGTGTGTGTGTGTGTAGTGGGGAAGACTGGATAAGGGCAGAGTCAAGGCCCGAAGACACTGACACAGCTCTTGTGGGTGTGAACCGAGAAAGCTCAGGATGTAACAGGATGTAACAAGGGTGTAGCACTGAACACGGGGGTTGGCACCAGCTCACAGAGGAGGAAGGGGAAAGGAAGGAGCACAGGACACTCACAGGTCACAGCAAGGAAGCTGGGCCCGACAAAAATACTTCAAGTGGTTTCTATGAATAGCCATGCTGACCTTCAAGCAGGTAGCGTGATAACACGCTCACATTTTTTTGGCTACAGAAGAGCTACTGTGACTGCTTTGAGGATCACACTCATCTCCAGAGGCCCAGATAAATTTAACATTCACATTTATTGCTTTCATTATAAAATATAAGCACTATACAAACATTTTGAAAAGGAAAAAAAAAGTTCACCACCCTAGCCACAAAGACTGCTTTAGCATTTTGGCATATTTCTCTTTAGATTTAAAATTTGAAGATTAATCTGAAATTTAATGGTTTTAAGCATTGAAGAAAAAAGATAAAAATACCAGTCATTATGGTCCTTTTTAAAAAAATAATTCTTCAGAGCATTTATTTCATTCAGCAGCAGAACCGAGAATATTAGTTACAAAGCACAAGTTTCCCAGTTTGTACAGCCTGTAATCAAGTGGCTTTTCCTACGAGGAGCGTATGCAGCTCTATTATGTGGAATAAAACTGAAGGACATCAGGTGCTCCTGCCTCACTGGGATCCAGAGGAAACAAACCAAGCCCATCCCACTTGCTTCCAGATGGCCGGCCACCTGGCCAGTGTGCGGTCTGTGCAATTACTGGAAACTAAACTCAGATATCTGAGTGGGTGGAGGAAAAGCCTTTGAACCCTCTCATCTTTCATGACCATAATCTAAAAAGTCACACCCTGAGTCACAAGTGTAACATTTTTTAGGTGCTGGGGAAGGAATCTAGGACCTCACACATGCTAAGCAAGTGCTACAGCACCAAGCTACATGCTTTTTAGTTTTTATTTTCAGGCAGGGTCTCACTAAATTGCCCAGGCTGGCTTTGAAATTCACCTTGTAGCCCAGGAAGGCCTAGAGCTTATGATCCTCTTGCCTCAGCCTCCCAGATAGCTGGATTAAAGGCCTGCAGCATCAGGCTTGGTATGAACCTCATCTTAAATCACCTTGATGCTACAATACTAAGTGATTACTAATGTCAACATTTTGTATGTAGACAGCATATATACTTTTCTAAACACAACTTTTGGAGAAAAATCAAGATCAGATTTTTAATTTTGTTTTTTAGATAGGGTCTCACTATGTAGACCTGGAACTTGCTATGTAGACCAGGAAGGCCTTGAACTCACGATCTTCTTGCCTCTGCCTTCTAAGTGCTAGGATTAAAAGGATGTGCCACCATGCACAAATTTTTTTTTCTTCTGCTTCGTATTTTAGATTCCTGTTGTGCTTCTGATCTCCCAAGACTCACCAGTAACATAAGCTGGCACCTGAGAAAAATTTCGTATTGCACACACTTTCAAGATCAGCTTTAATTATGGGATATATAAATAAAGATGCCTTTGACCAATGGACAGAATCAAAAGCACGTGGGTTTAGACTCAGCAGAGTTGTTCAGATACTCAAGAGAGTAGAATGCACCTCAAAGCTACACAGGAATCACAGACTGGTCACCCCAACGTTCACTGAATAGACACGAGATTTCAGACATAATCACCACATAGAACTTCAAACTGTAGAAAGTTTTATAATCAACAAACCTGCCTGAACTACAGTACCAGAAATCACATTCACAGTGCGAAGTGCTACAGTACAGTTAAAATAGCAGATCCAAGGCCTCCGGTGGGAAACCAAAATATACAAAGAAATGTTTTGAACCAGAGGTATTTTGTCCAAACAGAATAAATTCGGTTCTCCTCAAGTTCTTTGTGTTGTCAGAAGAACTGAAATCTAATTGTAACACAAAGCAGGGCTAAAATTAATCATTACTCATTAAACACTTAAGATTCAAGGTTGGATAAAAGGAGTCATGTTGCTGAAGAATGGGAGATTTGGTTGGATGAGGAGGTTTGTAGCGGGAACTAAATGTGTGTTACTGGTTTGGGGTAAAATAGACTAATGGGTGACAAGTAGCTGGAATGGCTCTGAAAGAAATAACTGATGTCAAAGCATTTAGGACTGAAGTAACAAACCTGGACAACATGCGATGGTGGTGACACCGTGGACATCCAGAGCTAGCCCACAGTGCACGCTCAGGTCAAGTCCAGTCTACCCATCACCCAATGGCATGGTTCTAGAAGGGAAGGAAAACCTTGGGACTGGTGGAGAGGCCTGGGTGAAGGCTCTGGCAAGGATGGTGCCCCAAGATCCTAGAACAGGTTTTCAGGGCAAAAAGTCAGAAGGACACTGAAATGGCTGCCACTCTGTTGAAGAAAAGGCAGCCTGCAACACAGGATAGTCTGACAAGAGACAAACTGCCAAACAGGCACATGACGGAAGCAACTGGTCAGGACTCAAGAACAGAAGGTTTCAGAAGTTAGATACCAAGTAAAGCAGACATGGGACGGTGGGGAAGCATGTTCCACCTGGAGAGACACCCAACAACACTGGAGAGCTTCAGCCACAAGAACAGCAGCTTAGTGTTCTGTGTAGCCTGCTGTTCACACAGCAGTCCTGGTTTGACAGCAGAGTGCTAGCAACATGGTGACCTTGGGTCAGACTCTTGCCCGTGGTTGTGGAGACTCAAGGACTTCTTAAACAGGGCTTTGGGATAAGACAAGCATGTACGAGTGAACTTCAAATGAGGAAGGAGTTGGGAATGTCCTCGTGCCACTAGTGACCTTCAACGTCGGGTAAAGCAGCCTGCTCTAGGTCTTATCCCACACTGTACATAGCACCCTCAGCTTGTAAGGCTGTACATACATAAACCCATCAGTATGTTTCAATCAGGGAAAAAAAAAAGATGATGAACACAATGAGGTATTCAGTGTAAGACCTTAAAACGCATGCAACTCTAGGAAGCCGTTTAGGAGATCTGAGGGGGTAAAATCCTGTTCCCACACGCACCAGGGCTGAATGTTTTCAGTCTTCCACAATGGATGATGAAGTGTTAAGAACTCAGAGCCAGGTGTGGTGGTGCACACTTTTAATCCTAGCACTCGGGAGGCAGAGGCAGAGGCAGGCAGATCTTTGTGAGTTCAAGGCCAGCCTGGTCTAGAGTTCCAGGACAGCTGGGGCTACAGGGAGACCCTGTCTCAAAAGGGGGAAAAAAAGGGATTATTTATAAATGTAGCTTGACTCTGGTCTGTGACAGTGTAACAAACACAGAAAGCCCTTGGGGACCATTAAGTGTGAAGGTGGTGAAGGCTACCATCTGAATGCAGGCCAGCCTACTCTGCGCTCCCTGTCCAGGGACTCCTACCTCACTCCAACCAGCTAGCAGCAGCTAAGCAGGAGACGGTGTCCTGGACTTGTGGAGTTGTCCCAGCTGACGACACAAAGTCTGGGAACAGAACAAGTGCTTGATAAATCCAAATTGAACACTTTTGGGGGGGATGGGGATAGTAGCCTCTTGCACACTAGGCAAGTGCTGGGCTCCATACACCTAGCCCCTGAACACCACTCTTTACAAATTAGATGAGTGGCTAGATTAATGAAAAAAGCTTTCTCAGAACGACTGCCTGCCTTTAGGTAGTGCAGTCTAATGCCTCATGAAGAAATTCTAAGGAGTAGGTTCACAATGTTCTGAACACCAAAAGCTTTTTCACTGGAAAATATCTCAAGTTCTTATTGAATTTTTTTAAAACATTTTTATTTTTTAAATTTTATTTTATTTATTTTTATGATCTATTGTTTTTTTTATTGATGCTTTGTATATTTCGTACATCATTTTCCAATTCAGTTCAGACATATATCCCTTTCCCTTCCCCCCACCCCACCCCACCCCATCCCAGATCATGCATTCTGCCGTAACTTTTCTGCATCTTTCTCTGTTTTTTGTTTTGATTTGTTTTGTTTTCGTTTATTTTTGTATGTGTATGAGGTGTACTGTCTGCATGCAGGTCTGTGCACCTGTGTCGTGCAATGCCGAGGAGGTCAGAAGAGGGTGTCGGATTCCTCTGGAACTGGAGTTCTCCTCAAATTGGGAGTTATAGACGGTTCTCAGACGCCATGTGGGTGCTGGAGATCGAACCCGGGTCCTCTGCAAGAGCAGTCAGTGCTCTTGACCGCTAGGCTATCTCTCCAGCCCTACCTCAAGTTCTAACAGACTCCCCTGCCAGCTTCATGCAGTTCATTATCAACCCCCCAGAGCTAGCCACACTGCATACCCATCTTACAGCTTTTAATCTTTTTCTCCTTATGGTACTGGGACCAAACCCAGGGCTTCACACATGCAAATCAAGTACTACTCCCTCAAATCCAAACTTTTAGTCTTCAAAGATGACTACTTGCACATTTAGAACTACTTCACATCGGGCCTGGAGATATGGCCTAGCAGTTAAGAGCACCGACTGCTCTTACAGAGGACCCGGATTCGATCCCCAGCACCCACATGGCGGCTGAGAACCGTCTGTAACTCCAGTTCCAGGGGAATCTGACACCCTCTTCTGACCTCTGCAGCATTGCATGACACGGGTGCACAGACCTACATGCAGACAGTACATTCATACACATAAATAAATAAATAAAATATTAAAAAAAATTACTTCACCTCAAAGTCCTGCAAGTACCATTACTAAACCTCTTTCTGTGCTTCACAGCTTTTTTTTTTTTTTTTTTTTCTTTTGAGACAGGGTCTCCCTGTGGCCCCAGCTGTCCTGGACTCACTCTAGACCAGGTTGGCCTTGAACTCACAAAGATCTGCCTGCCTCTGACTCCCAATGCTAGGATTAAAGGCGTGCGCTTTTTTTTTGTTTTTTTTTTGGTCTTTTTGAGACAGGGTCTCCCTGTAGTCCCAGCTGTCCTGGAACTCACTCTGTAGACCAGGCTGACCTTGAACTCACAAAGATCCGCCTGCCTCTGCCTCCCGTGTGTTTTTTTTTTTAAACCTTTAACACAGCATGATACATTTATACGAACCACAAGTCCTGGCTCATCATGTACTAGACACACCTTAAGCTCTGGAGGCAGGGAGCAAACACTGGCACTTGAGAACCAAACTGCCTCCAGCTGAGAGAGCTGGGATTTGAACACTGGCAATACAATGTGTTTTCCCTTTTGCTAAAAACTATTATTTTTTAAATTTATTATTTTTATTTCATGTGTATGAATATACTACTAAGGGCACCCATGGAGATCAGAAGAGGACATCCCATGCATGGTATTTTCACATGGGTTCTGGACATCAAAGTTGGCTCCTCATGCTTACAAGGCAGGTACTCTGCCAACTGAGCTGTGTTCCCAGTCCTTGCTTCTTTAAACAGCAACAGGCTTCCACCTGTGAGCCAGAAGTTGCACGTAAACAAGCCACAGGGCTCATAGTCCAGCAGAGAGATATGCCAATATGATGATGTACTGTCACAAACACCTACACAAGTCTGTAGAAGGGCAAGCAAAGGAACAAAAAAATATGGCACAAACTGTCTTTGTGACTTGGAGACTCTGAATGAGAACTCTCCTGCTTTTTTGCTTTCCAAATATACTGGATTTTCTTACTAATGTCTCACTGTCCCTAAGAAAAACCCAAATTGAACAGAAACGTTATCGGTCTCTGTGAGTTCATGGCCAGCCTGGTCTACAGAGTAAGTTCCAGGCCAACTGGGCTGTAGGGAGACCCTATCTCAAAAAGACCAAAAAAAAAAAAAAAAAAAGAGAATATAACTGTTTATCAGAGAGACACATAAAGAAACATGTCATTTAATGTCAATTAAATGGGTTATTGTGGCTAACTAAATTAGAAAAATGAAATGTCAAGTTCAAATAACTCTGTATACGATATATACACAGCATAAACAAATCATCTTACAGTGGTGCAGAAATTTCTGCAGTGTGGGAGCTAAGCAAGCTAAGCGACAAATATCCAACACACACATGGTATTCTGAGTACATGCTGTATATTAAGTGCTGAGACTATTTCAACTTTCTAGTTGCTGGATTCTGGAAGATGAGTATTTATAAGCTGTCTGAATGCTTGGTTTTATAAAATGTCCATGTTGCATGCAGTACAAGGAAAGAATACCAACCACGGTTTTGAGCTGTATTCCTAAATAATTCTAAAATAGAAAAGAAAAACTCCAGAACTTCAAATAATATAATTACCATGTAAGTCTCGATTTTGTGTAAATGTAAAAGGGCTAAATCACACAAATATTAATAAAATTCATATAAGCCTTTAGGAAATGGTTATTTTTGTATACTTGTAAGTTAATTAGTGATATTTTTATATATGCAAATTTGCAAAACCATGAAGCTTGACATCACACATGGATAGCATGGACTGTGATTATGCTAGGTCACTCTTCACTAACCTGAAGACAGTAGGGTTTTAAGAAAAGATCAAATTTACCAACTAGTTCTATGGCTGTAAATGCCATCCAATGTACTGACATATTCTTAAATTTAACATCTGATTTTGGAACAGTCTGAAATAAAGGGTCTAATCTATTAACATCTTGATGAGAAGATTATGTATTTATTATGCTAGGAATTCAAGACCATACTGAACAATATTAAGACACCCCATCTAAAAGCACATGAAAAATTCATGATTCAAATGTACTAGCCAAGCAGATCTTCCTTTACATCAAGGGTATGGATATTGCTGTCCTACGGGAGAGGACCAATGCACATCCCTGTGTATACTCAACATCCATCTACTGTACCTCCAAAATACTATCATTAAAGGAAAAGTTTCAATGCTGTTATTACTGACACTTCAACTAAGAAAAACAGCTCTAGGCTGGTGAACTACAATTACACTTTCAGTGTAATTTTTACAGTAGCCCTATAAAAGCTAGTATTACTTCTCTATCAAAGTCACACTTTCTGATGTCTATATTGCTTTCCTTCTCATTTCTACTTCATTTCTTCCCTTAGGCTTTTACACTCGGACCCCACTTCCCTTTTCCCAACTCAGGTAAAGTTTTAGAGGGCAGCATCAGTCCCCAGAGTCCCTTACTAGGTAAGAACATGAAAAGAACGATGAAGCTATACAACCAAGTGAGAGTCATGCTTTATGACACATTTTTCCCAGGTGGACAGGCTTCATACAAATAATCTGTTAAGTTCCACTGTACAGATTTTGAAACCAACTTGTTCACAGATGAATTCTGAAACCATGGTTGATGCTCCAAATGACTATATTAAAACAAAGAAAAACTTCATCCAAGTATTTACATTTAAAAGACATTTAAAAATAGACTACTTATTAAGTGTGCTTGAACAAACCATGTGTGGAATTGAATTCCATTCATTATGGAGTTAGTTTCTGCTAAATACTTACTGATAGTAGACTCCTGGCACCTGAAGATTTGAGTTTTCAACTGTTCCCAATCTATACTAAAAATAATACATTCTATACTTCTGAGGCAAGAACTGAACCTCAGAAAAAGAGCTGGTATGTAAGGCGAATCACTCAGGGCAGAGAAGGGCTGGCATCTCTAACTCGGTGTGCTTTTTGCAATTGCCCACATTTTCCCAGGGATTCAAATAACTCTCTACCACCCATTTAAATTTTGTAATTACTTACACCTTACTGCATTATGTTCTAGTAGTTTAACAAACTTAAGATATTCACAAAAAGATTTTGGAAAAATGTTTAAGAATGAGAAGGGTCTCTTATATTACAATATGCCAAAACTGTGCAGTTCTTCAGACTTCACAAATTTTTCAAAATAAACTACTGATTATACAGCTCAATTAAAAACCCACACACTTTATATTACAGGTATAGAAAGTTTATAGTCCAGCAATGCAAATATAGGCAATTTGACATTTCAGCCCCTATTTGCAAAGTTATTAACAATTATACAACAACTTCTATCATTATTGGTTTGGGTGTACATGTTAAACAGCTTCCAAGTTTTTGTTCCCATAGTTTGTTGTTTTCTTTTCTATGTATGTGTGGAGAGGCCTGGACCAAAGAAGAACGAAGAGAGGTCGGAAGAGAAGAGCCCCTAAAATTTACCACGTATATATACTACATGGGGGTGGGAAGGGGTTATGGCTTAAAGGCAGAGGGAAGCCTTCTATCTATTCATACTTGGTTTTACTTTCCTTTTTATCAAGTCTGACAATGGTGCCAAACTTAAATTTAGTACTTTGGGCAATAGTAACTAATAGGATTTCATCAAATCCAACTTAATTTTGGCCCTGAAATCTTAAGGGTGCAACAGTTTGGAATTTTTCACATTAACCAAAACCAAAAAGTATGCTAAGAACCAGACCCCCCCCCCCAAAAAAATGAGATTAAAAGAAAAACTGACTGCTTTAAAATTTTCCAATTACGTTCTTGTAGATTAAGATTAGTTGGAATGTATTCCTGCCCCTAAAATTTGGTCTTCTTGGTCTTCGGACCATGAGAGTTTTTCTTAAAGGCTATTTCTGGCTAGGCATGGTGGCACACATGTTTAATCCCAGCACACACCTTTGATCCCAGCACTCAGGAGGCAGAGACAAGGAGATCTCCGTGAGATCAAAACCAGTCTGGTCTACACAGCAAAGTCCAGTCTAGCAAGGGGTACAAGGAGACCCTATCTCAACTCCCCTCCCCCAATAAAAAAAGATATTGTCTACTAAGAACTAAATTCTCACCTTAAACCAAATAATCAAAAAACAAAGAAATTAAATTGCTCCAGAGTTCTCCCTGGGACAACACAACAACTCAGTTTGCACAAATATACTATTCTCTTTTTGTTAAAAAAAAAGGGGGGGGGGCATAGAGTTAGGATTCATATGCCCAAATCCACAGAATTTTCATGTCTCACAATTTTGTTGCTAGAGATCCCAGAGCTCCTTGAATCCATTTGGTAAGTTTTCTAAAGATGTGCATGGCAGTAAACAGCAGCAAAGTACCAAAATGTGTCCTCCTATTGCTAAGAAAGCAGCTACTCCTGCATGTGCCTTTAGAATATGGGTCATAATGGAGAACAAAAGGCTAATTTGTGCCATCAGTTTGGATTTGACCAATTCCAAGGAATAAGCAAACTATTCCCTTAAACAGTTCACGGCAGAGTGCCAAAAATCATACTGGGGACAAACGTTCACTGAGCTTGAGGGCAAAAATCAGAAAATGTCAAAAGGGAAAAAGCCACAGCACCCTGCTGAGTATTCTAAAGGCATGTTTCAGGTAGTTCAACAATGATTCTGGTAAGACAACTGCTCACAAACACACACGCTCACACAGTTTAATGGTTTAAAAAAAAACCAAATTTGTCACTTTAGAAAAACGAATGCAGTGCATTTTCAGCAATATTATCGCCACAGACTGATTGCCCAGTCCACACACAATAGTAGTTGCCTTCTATGGTGATATGGCTTCTCTGCACTAATTCCCATCAAGCCGAAAAACATTAGGGCAGGGTAAGCACAGACTGAATTGTTGCACAAAGGAACATTTACTCATCAGATCCGACTGATCTCTTCTGTGCCCGCTTCCTGGGCAGCCTTCTGGGTGAAGCTTTATCTGGAAGAAAGACAAAAGTATTAAGCTTGTCTTATCATTTAAGAATACTAGATGTTGCTGGGCGTGGTGGCACATGCCTTTAATCTCAGCTCTAGGTAAGCAGAGGCATATGGATCTTTGTTAGTTCAAAGCCAGCCTGGTCTACATAGCAAGTTCCAAGACAGCTGGGGCTACAGGGGAACCCTGTCTCAAAAAGACGCCCAAAAAATAATGGATGCAAAACAGATACTTTAAAGTATTTTCCTTTAAATTTACCATAAAATTCAAAACAAACACACACACACACACACACACACAATCATATAGTACAAGTGCCTTTAACCTCACTCTAGAATTTTGTAAAAAAAACCTTTAAAATACCCATCAAGGGTAACACCAATTAAAATGAAATTCTTGCAACTAATGTGGGAAGGTAATATGCTTGTGGTTAGTGTACTGCTGCAGACATCCTGAAAATTCTTGACTTCTATAACAAGCTTGTATATGCAAAAGGAAAAATTCTAAAAGCACCTTTAAAAAGCTGGGTATGATGGCTCCTACATATATAATCCCAGCACTTGGATGGTAGAGGCAGGAGAATTAGGAGTTTGAAGCTAGCCTGGTAGTAGCTTAGTCTACAAGCTGGATGTCTCAGCAGTCCCCATCTGGCACTGAAGGTTTGGAGAATTCTTGGAGAGACATGAGTCTTCAGTCCATACTGGAAGGTTGAAAAGCTGTGTCTCATGTCTTTGAAGGATGGCAAAAGCAGTGGCAGCCACAGGGTAGCTGCACTTGCCAGTAAGACAGGCAAAACAACTGTGCTCTTTTGTCTTTTTTACTAAGATCTCGTTTTATACCTCAAGTACAATTTCTCAGGACTTACAAAAAAAAAAAAAAAAAAAAAAAAAAAAAAAAAAAAAAAAAAAAAAAAAAAAAAAAAGCAGCTAGCATGGGCTACCATGACACCCTATCTAAAAAAAGTCAAAATGTTTAAAAGACATATGTGCAGCATATTCAGGTTGATTAGTAACACAAAAGTTAATATTTGTAACTGTACTCATGCAGTTGGTGTATTTTTGACAATTATATAAATAGGACCAAGCAACCAGATAAACGAACTTAGTACTTCAATGCTAAAATGATTCCATCCATAGAAACATTATCATTTTGCATCTCTCACTTTCCCTCTTGTGTTTTTAGATTTAACAGAAAATATATTTATGTTGAGTTTCTTCTGTAAGAGACATTATAAGCTTCTTTTTAAAAATAGGAAGCTAAGACCAATACGGTGGTACATGTCTGCAATCCTAGTCCTGGGGAAGCTAAAGCAGGAGGATCTCAAGTTTGAGGCCAGCCTGGCCTACACAGTGAGACCAAAAATGTCCCCCTCACCTCCGTGCAAAGGCAAAAGGCTAGTTCACCTTCTCATTTTTAGGAATTTGTGCACATCAGGAGAATTAGCTTGCTGCGAAGTAAATCATTTTCCAAAAAGAATAAAGAAAATACATACAGTCAGGACTGGTAGTGTACTGGTAGTTAGTTCTAATTACTCTGGAAATGAGGCAGAAGGACCCCTTCAGCCCAAGTTCAAGGCCAACTTGGGCAACATATAAGACCCTGTCTCCCCACCATCACCAAATGACTTCTGTAGATTAGAAACTAGGAAGTATTTTCACCGAGGCATGAGACTTATGAGAACTTATGAAACAAAAAAGAATATGCCTAACAGAACTTTTAAAAAAAATAAATAAATAGGGGCTGGAGAGATGGCCTAGCGGTTAAGAGTGCTGACTGCTCTTGCAGAGGACCCGGGTTCAATCCCCAGCACCCACATGGCAGCTGAGAACTGTCTCAGGGGAATCCAAAGCCCTCTTCTGACCTCCGCGGCATTGCACTTCACGGGTGCACAAACCCACATGCAGACAGTACATTCATACACATAATAAATAAATAAAATTAAAAAATAAATAAAATTGCTAGGTCAGCATATTATTTTATAGTAAACTTTTTTTTTTTTTTCTTTTTTGGTTCAAGACAGGGTCTCCCTGTGGCCCCAGCTGTCCTGGAACTCTGTAGACCAGGCTGGCCTTGAACTCACAAAGATCCGCCTGCCTCTGCCTCCCAAGTGCTAGGATTAGAGGCGTGCGCCACCACGCCCGGCCCAAAAATATTTTAAAACTGAAAATTCTGAAGCTGGGTGCAGTGGCCGACGCCTTTGGTCCCAGCACTCAGGAGACAGAGGCAGGTACATCTCTGTGAGTTCAAGGCCAGACTGGTCTAGAGAGTGAGTTCCAGGACAGCCGGGAATACAGGGAGACCCTGTCTCAAAAAGACAAAAAACAAACAAAACAACCCTGAAAACTCTTAGAGATCTATTTAAGAGTTTATTAAGTCATACGAAACTTACCCATAACACATTAATTACATAAGACAGCAATGGAGGAATTTGGGAGGATTTCACCATCCCTAAAATCTAATGTGCAAGAAAAGCAGATCAGGTGACCAATTTCCAAGTAATTTTTAAAAACAGTAAGTGGAATATAATATTTGAAGATTAAGAAAACACTTAGCCAGGCATGGTGATGCACACCCTTAATCTCAGCAATAAGGAGGGAGGTAGAGGCAGGCAGATCTCGTAGAGTTCTGGGCCAGCTTGATCTATCTAGTGAGTTCTAGGCCAGCTCAGATCCTATCTCAAAAAAAGAAGTTCTAAGTCAAAAGCACTCTCTGATTCAATAGCATTAGTGTGAATAATTACTGCTGATAAATAATGATTTTTAAATTCCAATCTCTCAATCACCTGCAGCAGTTTTAATTATGGGAATGAACGAACACACACACAGAGAGAGAGAGAGAGAGAGACTCAGAGGACATTCAAATCCTGTTTTGATTCCTGAATGAAACTCCATCAGAAAGGTGGCCAATTTCACTGGCTTTGAAGTGATGACTTGTTCCAAGTGTGCAGCACAACAAAGCTAAGCAGCAGACACTCAGAGCAGGGTAAGACAGCACTTTCCAACAAAAACAAAAAAGACTGGGTCAAAGAACTGACTGAAATGGTGAAACTTCTGCACTGAAAATTTTAAGAGACTGAAAATAAGATGAAAAACATGTATGGCAGAATGCATGAGCTCTGGTGGGGGGGGAGGGGGGCAAGGAAGGGGAATGGGTCTAGATTCGATTGGGAAATGTATGGAATGCACAAAGCTTCAATAAAAAATTGGCTTTGAAAAAGAAAAAGACAGCACTTTCCAGTCACTTAACACCTTCCTAGAAAGAAGCCCCCCTCCCCCCAATAACCTAAGGAGAAAATTTTAACTTCAAATTACTTGAAGTCAAAATATTTATTCTTTCTAGAGTGAACTTTAAACTATATGGGGGAGGGTCGCTTAAGTGAAAACGCACATTTTTCTCCATAGGACAGACCTGCTTTATCCACTGAAAACATACTTTAAAAAGTTCAAACTATTTTGTGGTAGTAAGATTGTAACTTTATTTTTAGAAAACATAAAGGCAAGATTTTAGCAGAAATTCTAACCAGTCTTCTTTCTCAGATTCCATAATCACGCTCACCTAGAGAGGGTGGTGTAAGTAAACAAACTTCAGCCGTGTTTTTCATTTGTTTTTTTAAGATGGAATCACACCATATAGCCCAGGCTGGTCTTGAAGTTGTGATCCTCCTGGTTCAGCCTCTTTAGTCCTGGGCCTGTGTCACCATAATGGCTTGAAATCTTGATGAAAAAGGTGTGTTCATGTGCATGTGGAAGCCAAGGGACAACTTTGGGACTTTGGGTACTGTTCCTCTGGAGAACACTCTACCTTATTGAGACAGGATCTCACACGAGCCTGGACTCAGCTTATTTTACATGGGTTCTGGGGAACAAACTCAGGTGTTCATGATTCTATAGCTAACACTTGACCAACTGAGCTATACATAATTCTTATTACTTATTAAGCTTGCTGTGAAGAATTCATGCACTATGTAAGAGGCCCACCAAAGTGTAGCAATACCATCAAAGAAACTGATCACCTCACCTCTTCTACTCTGCACTGAAGCAATAGGAAAGAAAAAAAGATAGGAAACAGATTAGAAAGAAAATTCACACATAAACAAACTGCAAGTTTGGAAGCACTTCTAAATTAAAGCATTCAAAAACACTATAAACAGCAAATCTTTAAGGGCTCCATTAATCATTACACTAGAATCTACACAGGTAATGCAAAAGATCAATGTTAAATAGTATTGACCAAGCATATATGTATTTGTAAATATTAGGCATTTTAGTTTCATTTCAAGAAGAACCTCTCACCAATTTTTTAAAGCAACTTACTGATCTGATTCAAAGTTTCCTGGGGAATCCAACTCATGTCAACATCATTCTGACTTGATGTACCCATTTCTACTTTCTGGATAGGCCTCTTGCGCTATGAGAACATAAAAGACATATTTTTAAAGAAATGTCATGACAGTATTATCAAGTTCAAGGCTAGCCTCAGGTACACAAGACCCTGTCAAAAACCAAACCAAACAACAAAAAATAAAAAAAGAGGAAGGAATCTAAACCTTTATCGCTGGCATATCTGCAAAAACCACAAGAATATAAAACTGATTTAATTCCATGTTAGTCTTGTTCTGAAATGTAAAACTAAAATCTCTGGAGAGGTTGGTGCAAGTCTGTAATTCCAGCACCAGGAAATAGGCAGGGTCAAGTAAGTTTGAGGCCAAAGCTACATAGCAAGACCCTACCTCAAAAACAACAACAAAAACAACCCCCCCGAAAACCCTCAAGGGCTAAAAGAACCCCTAAGAAACCAAAACAAACACCCCCCCCCCCAAAAAAAAACCCAAAGGCTGAGGACATAGTTCAGTGATAAGAGTGCTTGCCTGGGGCTGGAGAGATAGCCTAGCGGTTAAGAGCACCGACGCTCTTGCAGAGGACCCGGGTTCGATCCCCAGCACCCACATGGCGGCTAAGAACCGTCTGTAACTCCAATTCCAGGAGAACTCCAGTTCCAGGGGAATCCGAGACCCTCTTCTGACCTCCGCGGCATTGCACGACACGGTTGCACAGCCTGCATGCAGACAGTACATTCTACACATACAAAAATAATAAATAATAAAAAAAAAAAAATTTAAAAATAAAAAAAAAGAGTGCTTGCCTAGCAGGCACAAAGTCCTGACTAAAATCTCTAGTGTGAGGGTGGGGTGGCAAAACTCTTATCTATATAATCAGCCTTATATACAGTCCATAAATTAAATTAGAATATACAGAATAAAGAAAAAAAAAAAACAAAAAAAAAAACAGGCATGGTGGTGCATGCCTTGATCCAGCATTGGAGGCAGAAGCAGGTGGATCTCTCTGGAGTTCAGGCAACTGGGGCTACAGGGAGATCCTCTTCAAAAACACAGACAGACAGACACACAGACCATTTATGTGGAAATATAAAATGGGAAGCTATAAAACTCATATGCAAATTTACAGAAAAAAACCACAACCATTTTCAAAATAAGAAAAAGACAGTTGCAAACACCCAACTGCCTAACAACTGTTTAGGGCCTACTGTAGCAGTGAGGGAAGGCCAGAGTGGTGAGAGGATCCATCACCTGGTCATCAGCACCAAGGCAGGTGTTCTGGTGAGCCACTTTAGGACCCAACACACAAAAACAGACTACGAGGACAAACACACAGCCAAACTGTTTTGTTTTCAAACAAGAACTAATTAGGCAGTTAAAAATTATATCCCTCTGGGGCTGGAGAAGTTGCCCTCAGAGGTCAAAGCAGTGGCTGCTTTGAAGGAGGACCTGGGTTTGTTCCTCGCACCCACACACATGGCTAACAACGTTCTAAAACCATTCCAGGGAACCTGATGGCCTTCTTTTGGCCTACAAGGGCACTGCACAGAACAGGTAACCCGTACATATATTCAGGCAAACATCATACACAAAATAAATAAAACAGAAAAATTTAAAGGAATTCTCTTTCTAGTTAAGAATAGTAACCCAAATAAACTGGCTGCTTATAGATAATATAACATATTACACCTTCATGAGATAGTGTAGTAAATGGAACAATGAAATCTCTTTCTGAACTTGAGGAACATTATAGCAAGATAGTAAAGATCACTTTCAAAGGGTAAACAGCACACTAACTAGGTAAGTAGTATGGCAATGAATTCAAGCCACACATCCAAAGTCTCACCTGTGATGTTTTTTTTTTTTAAAGTAAAAAGATACTTGTCTGTCTGTGCAACATACTCCAGGTACCTTCAGGGCCAGAGAAATACTGGATCCCCTGGAACTGAAGGTTACAGGGAGTTGTGAGCCACTGTGTGGGTACTAGACAAAATGAACTCAGGTCCTTTTGAGAAGAGTAGTGGGCACTCAACCTAACCTCCACAGCCCACTTTGAGTATTGCTTTAAAAAGGTACAAACTCTGAGTCTACAAACCCACACTGAGAGTGAGAAGCTGTGAGAGCTGTGGTGTAGTTAGGATTGAAACAAGAAGTATAGTTACGAGTTGCTCATTAATAATTACCTTTCTAGATTCTAGGAGCTGATGAAGGCCAACAACAACCAGGAGCCCAAGACCAGCAAGGACATATACATAAAAATTCTGCCATAAAAAGGAAATATAGCTCTTATTAATTCATAAATACCACAGCTACAAAATCCTAACACATGTTATATAGCTCTCCAAGTAACTTGTAGGGAAAAGGAACACAACATTTTTATTAGAGGCTGAAGTTTGATAAATTTCCCATTTATATTTAAAACAATTTGTGATTGGGCAGGGTGACACATTCCTTTTTTTTTTTTTTTTGGTCTTTTTGAGACAGGGTCTCCCTGTAGCCCCAGCTGTCCTGGAACTCACTCTGTAGACCAGGCTGGCCTTGAACTCACAAAGATCCGCCTGCCTCTGCCTCCCAAGTGCTAGGATTAAAGGCATGCGCCACCACGCCCGGCTGGCACATTCCTTTTAATTCCAGCACTTGGGAGGCAGAAGCAGGCAGATATCTGTGCCAGTCTAGTCTACATATCGAGTTCCATGGCAGTTAGGAATACAGGGAGAAAAAAAAAAATTTGTCAACAAGTTCTATCATCTCTGTGCCAGCCTGGTCTACATATCGATTTCCATGCCAGTTGGGACTATAAGGAGAAAAAAAAGAACAATTTATCAACAAGTTCTATCATCTAAAGTGAATTCAATTACTTTCAAAAGATGTTTTATTAAAAACTCACTTTAAAATAATTTCATTGTTTTTTGTCTGCCACAAATTTCGCATTATTTTAAATAACTAGATTTACCTAAATTCCTTCAATACATGATATAACTATGTTTAGGCCAAAGCACAGCTGAAGAGAGAATGAAGTAGAAAAGAATTTAGGGGGAAAGTCAACCACTATCTTTGCAGATCTGTCAGCTCCAACCATCTTTCCTGGCTCAGTACTAATAGGTACAAGAATTCTCTGACATATGGGCCTAATGATTTCACCAGATCTAGAGGGCCATTCTATTTTGAGCATTACGAAAATGTCTGCACCAGCCTGGTCTACATAACAAGTTCCAGGATACCTGGGGCTACAGGGAGACCTGGTCTTTAAAAAAAATTGCAATTAAAGCATGTCTTCCAGCTCTTTCTTATGAACCCCAAATGTACAAATTACTTAAACTTTACTTACGTTTCTCCATCTAACCCATCTTCTCTTTCAATAACTGTAACTGTTTGATTGAAGACAGCATCTTGGAATACATTGCCCTGTATAAGAAACATGTTAAAAATCCAATGTGAAACACACTGAAAGAATGAAAACATAAGCTTTCTTAAAAAAATTGTTATTCTAAAGCCAGGCAAGGAGGAATATGCCTTTAATCTCAACACTCAGGAGGCAGAGGCAAGCACATCTCTCTAGTTCAAGGCCAGCCTAGCCTACATAGCAAGTTACAGGCCAGCTGGGCTATAGGGAGACCCTATCTCAAAAGCAAAAACCAAACAAATTGTTATTCTAACAGACTTAATGTAACTTCTCCATCACTTAAGTCATAAAAGACAACGAAGTCACCTGCAATTACACTACTTCAATGTCAAGAATTCATCCATATGTTACATTCCTGCTATAAAATAAAAAATGCTTGGAGTTCACTAGAATCATCCTCCATTTTCTTCAAGGAGCAGGGAGGTGGTGGTTTAAGGAACCAGGGAAACAAAAATGAAAATTATATAGAATCTACAGGAAGCAGAGCCCAGAACTCCACAGCATCAGCAGCTTTAGATAGCTCTACTATCTGCAATGTTCCAAAGCAATAACACAAGGGGACCACAGTAGGAACCACAATAGCAGGTCGATTTAATAAGCAAGACTCATTCTCTAAACTCAAAATAGAATGGAAAGCAATTTCTCCCTAATAAGCAGACTGGTAATTTGCAGTACATACTTTTTCTATTATGGCCTTAAAAATAATCCTGCAGGGGCTGGAGAGATGGCTCAGCGGTTAAGAGCACCGAATGCTCTTGCAGAGGACCCAGGTCCAATTCCCAGCACCCATATGGTGGCTAAGAACCTTCTTAATTAAGCCAGGAGTGGTGGCTCATGCCTTTAATCCTAGCACCAGGGAGGCAGAGGCAGGCGGAGCTCTGTGAGTTCAAGTCCAGCCTGGTCTACAGAGTGAGTTCCAGGCCAGCTGGGGCTATAGGGAGACCCTGCCTCAAAAAAAAAAAAAAAAAAAAAATNCCTTTTTTTTTTTTTTTTTTGCCATCTCCCTCACTAGATATAAAGTAAGAGGGAGGGAAGGAGGGAGGGAGGGAGGGAGGGAATTCTTTCTGCATTCTTGGTGCTTATTATCATTTCAACTACAGTAAGCACAGAAATATTAAACGCCGGCTCCAGCAGTCTCTAATGTGTAAAAATAAAACTCAAAAGGTCTTACGTTCAAATCTTTGTAGTTCAGATTGATGACCAGACCAAACGGTCGTCCCCCCATTGGCTCTGCAGGAATGAAGGAGTACTCAAAAGTTGCCTGTCTCTGGGGTGGTACTATAGTGTTGAGAGGAAGAGCTGTGAAATTCTGGATGTAAAACTGGTAGTCCTGAGGATAACGGAATGAGGCATCTAGCGATTCAACAATAAAATCTTCAGTACCCTTGTTTGTAAAGCCTACCAGGAACTTCACGATGTTATTTGCTGGAAAATCTGAGGCACAAAATAGGGGGAAGAAAATTAGAATACATTTAAAGTTCAAAACAAAACAGTACAAGGATTCTGGCATTTTCTTGCTGTCTGTGGACTTGGTTTCAGAGTTCTCTTCACCAGAGCACTCGAGTGTGACTGCATACAAGCTCCGACTCATCAGAGCTGGGGTATACATTCAGACTCTTGTCTGTTCTCTATGGATTATAATTTAGAGGGTGATATTAGCACTCCAATTTCAGCCAAATCACTTCTAAATTATGTGGTCTAAGAGCTGTATACTTGTGGTAGCAAGATTATCATCTAGGGGGCTATACAACTCAGTATGTTACCCAGGATTTTTTTCCTTTTTTTCAGTGATAAGGATGGAACTCAAGGCTTTGCAATTAAATTAGACTTTTCTTTTTTGTCCTTCTTGAGACAGGGTCTTCCTGTGTAGCCCCAGCTGGCCTAGAACTTTTTTTTTTTTTTATTCTGGTATGCGTATGACTGTACTGTCTGCATGTAGGTTTGTGCACCTGTGTCCTGCAATGCTGAGGAGGTCAGAAGAGGGTGTCGGATTCCCCTGGAACTGGAGTTAAAGACGGTTCTCAGCTGCCATGTGGGTGCTGGGGATCGAACCAGGGTCCTCTGCAAGAGCAGTCAGTGCTCTTAACCGCTAGGCCATCTCTCCAGCCCCTGGCCTAGAACTCTTTATGTAGACCAGGCTAACCTTGAACTCGCAGAGATCCACCTGCCTCTGCCTCCCAAGTGCTGGGACTACAGGCATGTGCCACCACGCCTGGCAAATTACACACACACACACACACACACACACACACACACATATAAAATTTTTTTTTGGTCTTTTCGAGGCAGGATCTCCCTTTAGTCCCAGCTGGACTGGAGCTCACTCTGTAGACCAGGCTGGCCTTGAACTCACAGAGGTCCGCCTGCCTCTGCCTCCCAAGTGCTGGGATTAAAAGCATGCACCACCACACCTGGCTATTTTTATTTTTTTATGTGTATGAGTGCGTTGCCTGCATATCTAAGTGCATCTGTGTCATGAAATGCCTATGGAGGTCAAAAAAGGGTGCCAAATTCCCCTGGAACCAGGGTTAGGAAGGTTAGTCACCATGTGGGTACTGGAAATGGAACCTAGGTTCTCTGCAAGAGAGCCAGTGCTCTTACCTGCTGAGCCATGTCTCCAGCCCCCAAATTGCACTTTTGGAGAGATAAAGTTGGAATACACGGGAATGAAACAGAACACTTATGACTAAGAAAATTAATAGTTTCTAATTTTAAGTTTTCCATAACTGTTCTGCAGTCTATTGGGCTGAGCTTCACCCAGCACAACGAAGATTATAGGATCAGATAGGTAAGGATTTGAATCTTGTCTCTGCAATCTATTCTATAAACTGGGTACACTGGAACAAGTTTCTTAACCCCTATTAGCCACAGTTCAATAGTAAGTATACTCAGTTTTCTAGAATTAAATAAACATCACCAAGTATTTTTTTTTCAAGTTACTTGTTTTAGAACATTTTTTTTAACATCACCAAGTATTAAGAACTGTGCTATTTCCCAGAGTCCTCCAAAAATACCAGCTGTTCATTGTACCAGCCCCAGTTGGAAAACTGATTTTGGCTTTTTGAAACAGGGTCTTTCCATGGCCCCAGCTGGCCTGTCTTTCCATGGCCCCAGCTGGCCTGGAACTCACTATGTAGATCAGGGTAGCCTCAATCTTATAGAGATCTACCTGCCTTTGTCTCCTGAGTGCTGGGATTAAAGGCATTAATGATCATGCCCAAATCACAAGTGGGAAACTGGAAATGATCCAAAATCTGAAGCTTCTGAGTGCCAACAACATGCTACAAATGGAAAATTCCACACCTGGTGGCAAGTAATGGGCTGCCATGAGAACACAGGCACCCTGGAAATACCATATCCTTCAGGCTATGTGGACGAGGTGTATATCAAACATAAATTCCATCGTATAACTAGCAGATTATTCAACTATTCTACAACTCAAAAACAAAAAGTCCAAATCCCAAAATACTTCTGGTCCCAAGCAATTTGGGTAAGAGATACTTAACCTGAATTTTCTTTAATTAATCCTATGCTGTAAGTAAGGCCTAACTGTAAAGTCTATTTCACTGTTTAGTTATGTGTGTAAGTGCTTTGCATTCATGTAGGTAGGTGTACCACATCTACGCAATGCTCATGGATGCCAAAAGACAGTACTGGGTCCCCTGGAATTGGCATTATGGAAGATGGCAACTAAACCCAGGTCCTCTGTAAGAACAGTCAGTGCTATTAACCACTGGGCAATCTCTAAATTCCAGATAGGCCTATAATCCCAACACTTGAGAGGCTGAGGCAGAAGGTTCTTGTTCAATGCCAACCTGGCCCACATAGTAGCTGTCTCAAAGGGGAGCAAAAAAGTTTTCTTTTCAAGTATCTATTTATCTATCTATTAATTTTTTTTTTTTTTGGTCTTTCTCCCCAGCTGTCCTTGAACTCACAGAGATCTACCTGCCTCTTCCTCCCAAGTGTTGGGATTATAGGCCTATCTGGAATTTTAAAGGTGTGTGCCACCGCGCCCAGCCTTATCTATTAATTTTTGAAATTAATTTTATATATATGTGAGTATGGCTACACATGCCATGGGATATGTATGGAGGTCAAAGGACAACTTTGGGGGGGATCAGTTTTCTTCCACCTTGTTGAGACAAGGTCTCTTCTTCTTTCTGTCATCTACCTGTTCCGGGCTAGCTACTCTGCAAGCTTCAGTGCTGCTCTACAAGCTTCTTAGAGATTCCTGGTCTCTCATCTCACCTGAGGAGTCCTGGGATTACAGATTCAAACCACTGCATCCAGCTTTTTCACGTGGTTTCCAGTTTTTTAAACATTATTTTTATTTTTAATTAAGTGTCTATGTGTGTGACACTGCCTGACTGCAGTATCTGTGGAACCCAGAAGAGAGTGCCAGATCCCCTGGAACATGACCGTGAGCCACCCAACATGGGTTCCGGAACCAAACTCACGTCCTCTGCAAGACCAGCAAGCACTCTTCACTGCTGAACCATCTCTCCAACCCCTGGTTTCTGGCTTAAAAAATTTTTTTAGTTTATTTTTATTCTTTATGTGTATGTATATATGTATGTAAGTATACCATGTGTGTGCAAAACCTAGGGAGGCCAGAAGATGTTAGAACGCCTGGGAATGGAGATGGCTGTTTGCTACCATATGGATGCTGGGAACCAAACCCAGGTCTTCCACAAAAGCTGCCAGTGCCCTTAACCACTGAGCTATCTCTCCAGCCCTGGTTTCTGGCATAATACCTGTTACATAAACATCTTAGGTATTTCAAATGTTTTCCCACCTCCAAAAGCAATTCTGACATTTAAAAATTCTTGTGTCTTAACTAAAATGAACGATTCTCTATTACCTTCTCCTTTTACAAACAGGATAGTTGTGTCAGCACTCGGGGAAGCTTCAGGTTCACCAGATACATCTTCCTCTTTATCTTCTGCCTAAGGAAAACAACATTGAAAAGAGTGTACTGTAAGAGGGGGAAAAATCACTTAACTATAGACCACCAGATTTGGGATAAAATACTGCTTTGTTTGTTCTGCTGGTATGAACTCACTACAGCTCATCAGTTAAACAGAACTTGTAGAACAACTCACATGGATCTGCACACCAAACCAGTAAGAATCTGGTATAAGTCTGAAATTCTGTGTTTCTCATAAGCATTCGAGAAATGCCACCGCTGCTAGCCCTCGAGTCACCTTTGAACTGTGAGGTCCCTAGAGCAGGGATTGGTAGGCTTTCTTCTTAGGAAAGACTAGAAGGCTCCCCTCGGCCAATACTCACCTCTACAGCGCAAATATTCCCAGACATTAAATGAGCAAGGACAGCTGGATCTGGCCAGTTGCCACATCTGCCTAGCCATATTTTCAAGAACCTAATTAGCAGCCTAGAAAGATTTCCATTCTAATTAACAGAACAATTTCCATGTGAGAATTAGTCATATAACTTAAAAGTGTTGATAGGAGAGACAGATAGACTCAAACACCCGTTCCCCAAATCCAAAGAACTCACGGGTTGGGTATGCCTTTTGGAGACTGAAGCAGGAGAATTGCTTAAGCCCAGTAATTTGAGGCCAGCTTGGGCAACATGGTGAGCACCTATCTCCAAAACAAGATATAAGTAAGAAAACAGGTCAGAGACATGCTAGAACCTGGCTGTAAGAATAAAATAGAGCTGGGCATGGTGGTGCACACCTTTAATCCCAGCATTCAGGAGACAGAGGCAGAGGCAGAAGGAACTCTGTGAGTTCAAGGCCAGCCTGGTCTATGGGGCTGTAGCAGCAGGGAGACACTGTCTCAAAAAGACCAAAAAAAAAAAAAAAAAAAAAAAAAAAAAAAAAAAAAAAAAAAGAGCATAGCAACTGAAGGTGGGCAAACAGAAGCTCTGCATGGGTGCAGCTCGAGACAGGCAACACAAGTAACAAAAGCAAAGAAGAATCTTGCTAAGAGCCCACAGGATGAGATGGGGGATGAGGGCAAGGCAGAAGACCTGTCCTTAGATCAAGCACCCTTCACTGTTAAGAAAAAATGCTTAGAAGTAGAAATCTGATAGAGTTCACTCTTGAAGGCCTTTTTACTTTCTGACATCAAAAACAATGTTGCTGCCAAAGAGGACTGACAAGAAATGTTTAAAGAGCAGCTGTAGGCGTAGTACTGTATGAAAGTAAAGGTAAGTAACTGTCTTACCACCTTATAACTCACCAGCATTTTATAAAGGAATGTAAACCTACTACCCTAGTGAAACACCCAACAGGTTAAGCTATCACATCCAGGAGGAGAGGAAGAGACACAGGCAGTGCAGGCTGCCTGTGGGAAAATCTTGGGGGCTGGTGGACAGCTACAAAGGACTCTTAGCTCCATATCTATTTTACGTCCGTGTCATGCAATGCTGCAGAGGTCAGAAGAGGGTGTCAGATTCCCCTGGAACTGGAGTTCTCCTGGAATTGGAGTTACAGACGTTCTCAGCTGCCATGTGGGTGCTGGGGATCGAACCCGGGTCCTCTGCAAGAGCGTCGGTGCTCTTAACCGCTAGGCTATCTCTCCAGCCCTCCATATCTATTTTAAATAATAACCTTTTAAAGTTAGCTAGTATTTAAAATTATTACAAGTTTATATATTTTTAGAAATTCTTCAAGGAATGAGGGCAAACTACACTGAAAGCCCCAGCTTTATATGGAAAAGGTAATCAATGAGAGAAAAACCACAAGACTCAAGGCCCTTTCCTTTGCGCTACTCCTGGACACATAGGAGAGGGATCCTGCCATATCTCCCAATTCCTTGATGGCTTGACAGCTAAGTGTAAAGTTGTTATACATAAATTTTTGGGATAAAAACAACAAAATCCCAGCTCCCTCAGTTCCAAAGGTGACTTTCAAAGCAGCTGTGGTTCTAAGAGCCTTTTTTTTTTTTTGGTCTTTTTGAGATAGGGTCTCCTTGTAGCTCTGGCTGTCCTGGAACTCGCTATGTAGACCAGGTTGGTCTTGAACTCACAAAGATCCACCTGCCTCTGCCTCCCAAGTGCTAGGATTAAAGGCGTGCACCACCACGCCCGGCCAGCCTGTCTTTATCCAACAGCTTACACTCAAGGAAGGACAATTCCTCTACATCTTGTTTCAACCTATCCAGATGATTTTTCCGACTTGTCAAAAGTTCTGACCAACCTCATAAAAAGATCTACCAGTTCCCATTTTGACCATTTTTCTCCACATTACATATATTCCAGTGCCAGAAAGCTCAATTCAGAAAAAAAGATTAAAGCAATATAATCAATTACTAACTTTTTGTGTATGCCCAAATTTCAAGGTCCCAAATATCACCCTTAACCTTAAATTGTATTCCAATAGTCATGCTAAGTTATCTTACCAGAAGTGCTACTTTAGAACAGTAAAATATTTACAACAATGAAAGAAGAATTCATTGATATATTTAAAGCTGTTCATCTAATGAAATGGGTTGAAAAATGTAAAGCCGAAAGTGTAAAGCTTGACACAGGTTACCAGTAAAGGTTTCTTAAAGATGCCAGAGTTAAGCAATGGGTAAAAATCAGATGAAAAAATATATGACCACATATCAAAAGAACTCAAAACCAACAAAAGAGCAAGCAATTAAAGTAGAAGGTATACCCATAAAATGAAGACAAATATTAAGAGACTTGCATATATAAGTCTGATTATTTTGATTCTGAAATGAAGAAAAATAAGACAACTGATGGTTCAATCTTGAAGGAAATGATAAAGTCTAGATTCATGAAAGATTCCCAGATTAAGTATAGCACGAAAACAGAAACAAAATCCTACAGAGAGCGGATTATAGCAGATTATAGCAGGATACAGAATTAGCCAGAAGTAGTGGCGCAGTGGCCCTCATTTGAAGCAGGATATTCTTACAGTCATACTATAATCACACAGTAAAACCTTCAGAGCTGAAGAACTTAAGAGATCTCTAACCCTTACTCTTCTTCACAGGATATTTTGTTGTCTCTGCTTCACCTCTGCCTCCAAACACATTTAAAATGCCCCCCAAAATATGGACTTCAAGAAAGCAAAGAAAATAGCTCATCTAGCTGGGCCTGGTGGTGCACGCCTTTAATCCCAGCACTCGGGAGGCAGAGGCAGGCGGATCTCTGTGAGTTCGTGGCCGGCCTGGTCTACAGAGCAAGCTCCAGGCCAGCTGGGACTAAAGGGAGACCCTGTCTCAAAAATACCAAAAAAATACCAAAAAAAAAGAAAGAAAATAGCTCATCTATCCAACCCAGCACCTTGCAGATGTACCCTGAATGAGCTTCAATGGCTGCTTCTGAAAGCAAGCAAGCACAAAAGACAAAACTGAGACCCGGAAAGCCAAGCACCAGAGACTGAATATCAACTCATGCAATGCTTGCCCCACTAAAGCATTACCCTCCTACATTCACACATGCATGATCGAGAACTTTCCAGTGCATCTTCTTCCCTCCTCCAGAAAATATCTAGGCTCATTCTCAATGACTTGCCCCTAGTCCAACTTCCATCTACTTTGATCACAATAAAAATCAGAAATCACCAAATTTGCCTATAAAAAGAATATACTCTTGGGCTGAGGATCTAGCTCAGTTGGTAGAATGCTTGCCCAGCATGCACAAAGCCCTAGGTTCAATCCTCAATCCCCAATACTGCATAAAACCATCTATACTGGTATGGTAGCATACACCTACAATCTCAGCACGCCAGAGGTGAAGGCAGGACTCAAAGCTCAATGACAGCCCGGGCTATATGAGACCTCTTCTCCCCCTTCCCCCCCAAAACTTAACGTATCATATGTACTCTAGATATATACACCACTAACCAAATCTGTAGGTTCATCTTCCTCTACCTCAGCTTCATCATCTTCATCTTCAATGATGGAATCTTCTACTGTTTCTTCATCCTCTGTAAGATCTTGAGCCACAGCTAATGACCCTAACAATAAAACACAGACTAAAGCACCAAGTGTGGTGGTGCATGCTTTTAATCCCAGTACTCCTGGAGGCAGAGTGAGATCAATGCCAGTCTGCTCTACAGAGCAAGCTCCAGGCCAGCTGGGACTAAAGGAAGAGACCCCTGTCTCAAACATACCAAAAACAAAAACAAAACACAGAATAAGCAGTTAACCTTTACCCAAATACCAGTGTTTTTAACTATCAGGTTTAGGCAAGAAAATGTTCCCCCTGTGGTAATTCAATCTTTTTGGTCTTTTGAGCAATGCCAGTGTTTGTAAGAACATTTATATATTAATTTTACTAGTAGTCTTAACTACTGCATGTTAATTTGAATGGAAAGTTTTTAATAAAAAAAACAAAACAAAACAAAACAAAACAACCCACAAAACAGGGCCCACCGATGGCTCGGTGTTAGGTGAGGGCACTGGCTGCCAAGCTTGACAACCTCCATGGTCCCAGGAGCACACGTGCTAGGAAAGGTCTCTTGAAAGCTGTTCTCTGGCCTCTGAATGTGTGCTGTGGCACATACATGCACAGCCACATAAATGTAATTTTAAAAATTAAATACCAGCAACTTCAGGTTGATAGTAAAGAATCCAATTATTTTTGCATATGACCTCAAGCATATTTTAAGATACTTCTACAATATTACAAAGTAAAAGTATGATCATATTGCCAAATCACAAATCATAGTTTTATAGGCAAAACTATTCTAAAAAAAAGTCCCATTATGTCGATTTCAGGCAAACCCCTCAAAAGGCTTTCAAAGTCCCAGCAAGTCTTCCATCACTTCTCACAGAGTGATGATGTGGCAATTCAGTAGAGGAAAACGTGGAAGAGCCACACACGTGCAATACCAGACAGCAGACGGAGCCAGCCTGTCAGAAAGACCAGCATTTTGCATTTTGAGTCTTTTCATTTACTTGAGTTTTTACTGGCTAAGAAGCAGAACTTAAATGGTTCACTCATAGCTTACAAGTCATTTTCCAAAGCCAGTTTAGTTTAAATCAGAAAATCCCTGGGGGCAGGGGCTGTAGTTAAGTGGGTAGAGAGAATTCAGGGAGCCCTGGGTTCATCCTCACCAAGGCATTCAGCGGGTGTGGTGGAGGGCATCTGGAATACAGCACTTGGGAAGTCGGGACAGAAGGATGTAAGTTCAAGACCATGCTAGGCTAGACTTCAAAACCAGCCTGGGCTACACGGAGACCCTTGCCTCAACATCCTCCCACCCCTAGCCAAAAGAAACTCCCTGACAGTAACTTAAATAGAATCTAGTCACTTCCGTTTTCTTTGCCAAACTGCTCGCGGACAAGTATCGCTATCATTCCTCAGGCCACAAGGCGCTGAAACTTACATTAAGGAAAGGCATGCTGGCGACCACTCAGAAACCTGGTAAGTTAGAAAATCGAAGTTCATGACACCAAGGCAAAAAACTGCAGTTTTACATTCTGTCAAGTTTTCACCCTAAGTTAACCACTGGAATGAATAAGCCAATATAAAGAACCGTGAAGCTCGAAGTACGCAAGCACTGTTTAGAAAAAAAAAAGGGGGGGGGGTGGATGAGCAAAGGAAGGCTGGGCCTGAGAGCCATCCCCCGGGGAGTCTCGGCGGAGCCTGCCGGGCAGCGGGAGGACCGGGATTCTACAAGTCCACCTCCGGGTAGCCAGATCGCGCGCAGAGGAGCAGAGTGGGGGCCGAGGAGACGCACCGGGCCAAGCCGCGGCGGGCGGCAGGCTGGAATGAATGAAGGCGGTGGGCGGGCAGGCCAGCGACACGTCAGCGCGGAGCCAGGCGCCGGGCGCTGGCGGGCGAGCCCGCAGCAGCCCGAGCCATGGGTCCCGCGGGCCCAAGGTCGCAGGCCGCCAGCGCCTCCTAAGGCGCCGAGAACCCCCGCGGCGGATCTGGGCGCCCCGCGGCCGAGGCCCCCCCCCCCCAACACCGGGCTGAGAGCGCCCCGTAGTGCCCGGTCGCCCTCACCTCCCGGGCCGCCGCGGAGTAGCACGGCAGCGGGGAACGCCAGCAGGAGCAGCAGCAGCAGGCGGGGGAGGAGTCTCATGGCGCAGCCGGTCCGGGTCCAGTGCGCGAACGCGAGGGCTGTGGGCGGCTCGGGCGCTAATGGCGCTACTCCTCATCCGGGCTCCCCGCGAGGGGCGGGGCACGTACGTGCGCCGGGCAAGCTCCGCCCCCTCCGCCGCCGACGTGGCCGCTGGGAGCCCAGGGGCGGGGCCTCTGAGCTCCCGCGAGAATTCGGCTGCGACGGGTCCTCACCTTGCAATTAGCACCTTAGAGGGTGATTTGCCTCCGGCTTGTTGGCCAAAGGAACGCAAATGGCCTTTATTCGGGGCATTTAAAAGAGTAGAAAATGAGGGATACGCATAACTAAAAAAATAAAATAATAATAAACCGTACTTCGCGGCTTATGCTGTAATCCCAGCACCTGGGAGGTTGAGGCAGAAGGATTGCCATGAGTTCGAAGCTATTCGGGACCACGGAGTAACGTACTTGTCTGAGCCACAAAATAAAACCTTGACACAAAGCAAAAAACGGAAACACACTAGAAAATCTGTCTCCTTTCGGCCCATACCCACTGCTAATGACAGTACTGGAATTTTGTTTTAAAATTTATTACTACGCGTGTGTGATGTGTATGAATGCAGGTGCACAAATGTGGATGTCAGAGGACAACTTTCCAGCTTGATTCTCCCATCTTCACGTGTTGTCCAGGCTAGAACTCAGATTATGTGCTAACAAATGCTTCACCAGTCTCACAGGGTCTGTTTTGGAATTGTCTTATGTAACAGTCTAGATTTACAAATCACCTAGCAGGTGCAGCAATGGCTGTGCAATTTTAGTTTCCTTCTCAGTCTTGGGTTTGGGTTTCTGCAATAAACTGATATTTCGGGAAGTTGATCTAAATGCTCCCAGAGTGAGATACCGCATAGATAGCAAAACAGGCTAGTTCTGGTGTTTATTGTCTGCCTCCTTTCCTTAGGTCTGTGGTTTCATTCATGAGCTCATTAAGTTGTCTGGGCATTCTCATGAGCTGAGTGAGGGGTTTTTTTACTGGGCAGAAGCAGATTGAGGTTAGTATTTTGCCAAACCTTCAGAAAGTTAGGCAGATGCAAGGTAGCCTGGTCCAGACTCCAAGCTTTATTGTCTCAGGGCACCTGCTATTCTGCCTTAAGGCCTGTTGTCCTGGGGTCCAGGAAAGGTAATGTGTGACTCTAGCACTGTGTAAAATTCACAAGGAGATGGTACTCCTCAGATCAACTCAGCTTTGCTAGGCCAGACTGAAACAAGTGGAGCCAGGACAAGGCAACAATAGATAGTTAAACTCCCCACCTTCTGCATGGTCAGAGAATGATCTGTGATAGCCATTCCTTTGGTTTTGAATGAATGGATTTATGAGATACGGAGCAAGTACAAGAGCAAATAGCAAGTAGCAGACAGAAATATCAGCTAGATAGTGAAGCATCATCAAATCACATGCTCACAATAACCAACAGAGACCACTGGAGTAGTCCAATTGAGACTGCAAACACAAGCAACATCCAGCAGAAACGGACCAGGGAAGCCCCACTGAGGCAGCCAACTTCAGTTTCCTATTAAGCTTTCTATCCACGGATCAAATTCCCATGGCTGAAATTCTGGCTTCCCATTCCCATTGCCATTCTGGGATAAATAATAGTAACCACTGTGGGAAATGCTTTACCTTCTAACTTGCTAATAACCTGTTAGAGTTAAGGGCCCAGTCTGTACCAGGACACCGGGTTTTGGAGGACACTTGACCTAAGCGTGTTAGGGTCTGAAGTGGGGGAGCCAACCCTGCTTCCAGAGCCAGCTTCTCAGTGAGCTCAAACAGCATGTGACAGTTGACCAAAATAATGTACATTACTAGCCTTTAACCTGTTTAACCTGTAACCCCGTTATCTGCCTCTGTCCTTTTACTATCACAGTAGTTTTGTCAAAAACACCAGATTAGGCCAAAGGCCAAAATGTTTATGAAGCAGGATCCCCTAATTACTAAAACCACTATGACCAAGGGAACTTATAAAAGGAAGAGTTTATTTGAGCTTATGATTGACAGTTCCAGGGAATTAGAGTCCATTGTGGCAGGAGGCATGTGGCCAGGGCTGGAGCAGATAGCCAAGGTTCTCTCCCATAACAGTGCCACCAACCGGGGACAAAATGTCTGAATACTTAAAGCCTATGGGGGACACTCTCATTCAAACCACCACAGGTGCCAAGGATCTAACTCAGGTTCTCATGTTTACACAACAAGGAGTTTACCTATTGAATGAACCATTTCCTCAGCTTGGCAAATTAGCCTTTTAAAATACCATTTTAGAGCTGGAGAGAAGGCTCGGTGGTTAAGAGCTCTCACTGCTCCTGCAGAGGACTAGACTTCAGTTCCTAGCACCCACTTCTGGAGGCTCTCAACCACCTGTAACTCCAGCTCCAGGGGATCCAGTGCCCTCTTCTGACTTACCTGGTTATCCACACACATTTGTACACAGACACATACACATACACAGACAACACAATAAAATTACAACCCCATTTTAATTATCTATTAGATAGCTACAGGCTCTAGTAAAAAAGAATTTTTTTTAAGTGTCTTCAGAGTCTCTGTGAAGTAAATGAGGCAACTATTAAAATCTGTAAATGTTTCAGCAGAGTGTCTGCACTGACAGGCTCTGCCTGATGCTGGACCTGATAAAACCATCTCATGGTGATGAGATTTTTTTCCCTCAGTAATAATTCTGCCATCTCTGTCATTTGTGTTGTGATTTTGAATATATTTTTTAATGAATTTTTAAATTTTATTTATTTTTGTATGTGTATGAATGTACTGTCTGCATGTAGGTTTGTGTGCCCATGTCGTGCAATGCCTCATTGCATTGAGAGCAACAGAAAAGTGCGTAATACAGTATTGGGTACTAGGAGTGGGGTGTTGGCTGTGAAGAACCTGACCATGTGGGTGTTTGGAGAAATGTGTAAGACTTTGGAACTTTGGGCTAGAAAAGCTGTTGACTACTGTAAGCAGAGCTTAATGGGCCATTCTAGTAGAAGTCTGGAAGAAAGCATTCCTGCAAAAAATGTAGTTCCAGAGGAAAATAAAGACTTATGCAGCAACCGGGATATTTTGGCAAAGGGTCTGGCTATAGTTTGCCCACAGCCCCAATGCTAAGTTGAAAAGTAATGGACTAATGTCTTTGGTGGGGGGTATTTCAAGACAGCCTAATGTAGAAATGGTGGTGTGGCTATTAATGGTGAATATTGTGCAGATCTTCAGTGAAAAAGAGCAGATGGGGCAGAAAGAAATGCAGAATGTACAGTTTGGATCTGAAAAGTGCACTAGGAAGATTAATGGTGGAGCCAAGGCATGTGAAGTAGAGGCTCCCTTTGATAAGGAGATTAAAGTGATTCAGGAGAGGCCTAGATACTTACAAGTAAACAATGGAAAAAGTGAGATTAAAGTGATTAAGGAGGGGCCTCGAGATTTACAAGAAAACAACAGAAACAGTACCTTCAGGGCAAGACCACATCCAGCTAATCCTCCAACTTTTGAAAGGAAAATACTGGTGCTCGCTTCAGCAGCACATATACTAAAATTGGAATGATACAGAGAAGATTAGCATGGCCCCTGCACAAGGATGACATGCAAATTCGTGAAGAAAAAAATAAAAAAATAAAGGAAAATACTGGAAGAGTTTTCTGCTCCAATAAGTCTAGGGCAGAGAAAAGTTGCAAATGTGGTTGAAATAGGCCAGGGTCTATCCCAAACTTGCAGCCAAACTCGGCAGTTTCATTCAGGTGGTGCTGGCTTTATAGGCATGAAGGCTGCAAGAGTGAAGGGGTCATCAGTTCTTCCTCCACGGTTTCAGAAAGCCTCAGAGGCCAGCCAGAATGCAGCAGAGGTGTCCCTGAATAAAGAAGGCCCTGATAGGCCATTGCAGAAGCTGTGAATGTGAAGTCTGGTTGCAAGCAGAGACCCCAAGAAGACATTTGAGCTGCCAGAGCTGTGAGATATTTGCCAATGAGAGCTGCATACAGGGAGTGGTACCAGCCTAAGAAAGAGATGTATGTTGCAAGCAAAGCTGGAAGAGCTGAGCCATCTAAGCCCTTTGGAAGTCAAGTCCCAGAAGTTGCATATGGAGCTACTGGACTTTCCACTGTATGTTGGGAGTATGTAATTTGTCTTTTGATTTTACAGGAGCTTACAGTTAAGAGATTAGCCTGAGTCTCAGAAGAGACTTTGGAATGTAGACTTTTGCATGGAATCGAGACTGGTAAAGACTATGGGGACTTTTAAGGTTGAACTAAATGCATTTTGCATTTTTATGGTCATGAGTCTATGGGGGCCAGGGAGTGGAATGTGGTGGTTTGAATGAGAGTGTTCCCCCATAGGCTTTAAGTATTCAGACATTTTGTCCACAGTTGGTGGCACTGTTCTGGGAGATCTTAGAAGGTGTGGCCATGCTGGAGGAAGTACATCATTGGGGTCGGGGTTAGTGAGTTTAACAAGCCTTGCAGTCTCCAGTGTCTTTCTCTTGACTTCCTGTGCTCATTGAAGATGTGAACCTCAGCTTTCTGCTCCAGGCCCGGCCTCCATGCCTCCTGCCACAGTGAACTCTTAATTCCCTGGAACTGTCAATTGTAAGGTCAAATAAACTCTTCCTTTTATAAGTTCCCTTGGTCATGGTGGTTTTATCACAGCAACAGAAAAGTGACTGATATAGCACCCATGTATAATATTCCTGCACAACTGTTTACATAACAAGGTAGAGTTTCCCTGGCCTGCCAGTCTAGCCTAATTGGTGAGCTCCAGGTTCAGTGAGAGACTCTGACTCAAAAAATAGGTGGAAAGCAATAGAGGAAGACACCCAATATCAACCTTTGGCCTCCACATGAGCCACACATACCTACATAAAAGAAGGCTTGCCATCTTGTCTTGGGTCTGTCCCCTCTGCTATCTCAAAAGCTTCCAGTATGCTCTATTTGGCTTTGCATGTATACATATTCATGTATTGATCATTTCAGAAATCTACCGTCCAAGGTTATAATGTAGGGTTGACTAAGCCCATTGCCCATTCAAATAGGTGCATGTTTTCTTGTGACCCATCCTGTGCTTTCTCAGCAACTCAAGCACTGAGAGCCCTTCATCTCTAACCCAAGTCTAGGAAATTTATGCATGATGATGATGCCAGCTGCAACTCAGCAGTACCTAAATGGAGTTGACCATCTGTTAGCCCACCAAATACAAGGCCAAGATGTTCATGTCCAATACCAGCACCACACTTTGAAACTATGCCCATAACTACTAGATAACTATGAAACTCTAGTCCCTCCTCCCAAATCATTAAATACCTGCTACTCCCTCTGTTCCTGGGAGCAGTGTGATCTCCTATGGTCAGCAAGCTCTTCTGAGGTAAAATCTGAATAAAGGAGACTTGCCTGTCTTATTCATATAAAATTTGAGCTTGTTTCTGCTGTCTCCATGGTGCATGATTGCACTTCTGGTATAGTTTTAGCAACTTCACCTGGCAGTGTGACACAAAATCAGGATAAGACGTTGGTTGGAAGTCTCCAGACACAATCCCTTATCAGCAGCTATGCAGCCATCTGGGATCTTTCTCTGGATACTCTGAGCCACACAGGCCAGAAATTAACTCCATGAAGAATTTTTGGAGGAGAGAACTGAGATACAAGTCACAGCTTAAATCTAAACTAAATTACCCTCACAGGTTCAGACTGTGTCTAAACATGTACTGTCTTCAGGTGGGATAGACTGTCTAGAAATTGCATTATTGATAATGATCAGGAAGTTCTGGCCCTCTGAAGTCACACCTCTGGAAGGAAGAGAGTCAACGAGATCCCTGGTGAGACAGTGCCCAAGAGGTGCCTGAATACAGGAAGTGGTCTATAACCACTTCCAGCACAGTCCCCATCAGTTTCTGATGCTAGGAGGGAACAGCAAGTTAAACAGAGGGATGTTTGTCCAAACAACAACAAAAAGAAGACCTTTCAGACGTCAGGAAATTAGGGCAGATTTGAACAGCCACTCATGAACCAGAAAGACTTGGGGTGGAGGCAGGAGATAATTCCCTGCAGTAGAAAACTCTGTAGGTCCCTGCCTCACCAAGGTGGGGTCAGCCATCCTGGCTCTGGCACAGCCTGCACAGAAGCAGCAGCAGCAGCAGCAGAGCAGGAAGTTGCCCTCTAGGGGAGGCCCCCACTTCTGTGTGGTGCCCTACAGTAGCTGCAGCAGCAGTGGCAGCACTGGTGGGCTTTAAGACATTTAGTTAGCTACATGTATCAGAGACCCATGGCATGTCTACTCTGGGTGTTATGGATGTGTACTGAACTCTAGGGAAATAAAAACATAAACAGAAAACAAAAAAGACCCATGTGCCTGTCTACCAAGCATAAAAAGCAGAAGCATGCTGGGTGTGGTGGCGCATGCCTGTAGTCCCAGCACTTGGGAGGCAGAAGCAGGTGGATCTCTGATTTCAAGGCCTAGTCTACATAGTGAGTTCCAGGACAGCTGGGGCTACAGGGAGACCCTGTCTCAAAAAGACTAAAAAAATGAAGAAGAAGAAGAAGAAGAAGAAGAAGAAGAAGAAGAAGAAGAAGAAGAGGAAGAAAAGCAGAAGCAGAGTGCTCACAATTTCATCAGCTTTGCTGGGTGCCCACCATTAACTTTCCCCTAAATTGCCTCACATGTTGATCATTTCAGAAATCTGTTTTTAGTTTATGGAAAAGTCCCTTGTACTGTTGAAGCCTTCCCAATATTCTTCCCACCCCATGTCCCCTCTCGCCTCTGACCTATTTTTTGGAAGGTGTCTGTTTTCTAGGAGTATGGAACTGACTGACATCTGGATACTCTTGTTGGTGCAGCTCAGGCAGATCCACTGGTGATTCTCTGCTTCGGTCATTTGATTCCTTTATAAGGTGTGGGAGAAGAAGATCACTTCCCTTAATTTAGATCCCTCAGTATGGTTACTGGAAGTGCTCATGAACCCTGGCTTTGCTCTCTGTGTCCCCCAGGTAACTGCATGTCCTTCAGATCTTCACTCACCTGTCACCCTATCAAGGGTTAACCTGACCCTCTTTAAAATTACAACCCAGGGGCCGGGCGTGGTGGCGCAGGCCTTTAATCCTAGCACTTGGGAGGCAGGGGCAGGTGGATCTTTGTGAGTTCAAGGCCAGCCTGGTCTACAAAGCGAGTTCCAGGACAGCCGGAGCTACAGGGAGACCCTGTCTTGAAAAGACCAAAAAAAAAAAAAAATTACAACCCAGGGTGCTGGAGAGATGGCTTAGTAGTTAAGTGCACTGGCTGCTCTGGCAGAGGACCCCTGTTTGATTCCTAGCACCCATATGGTGGCAATCAACCATCCATAACTCCAGTTGCAGGGAATCCAATGCCCTCTTCTGACCTCCATGGGCACTGCACAACATGGGTGCACTTACACAAATGCAGGCAATATACTCATACACATAAAATAAAAATATTAAGCAAGGCATGGTGGTTCACGCCTTTAATCCCAGCACCCAGGAGGCAGAGGCAGGCAGATCTCTGTGAGTTCCAGGCCAGCCTGGTCTACATAGTGAGTTCCAGGCCAGCTGGGCTACAGGGAGACCCTGTCTCAAAAAGACCCAAAAAGAAATTTAAAAAATTTATTTATTTATTTATTATTTTTTATGTGTATGAGTGTAGGTTGGTGCACCCATGTTGTGCAATGCTGCAGAGGTCAGAAGGGGGCATCAGATTCCCCTGGAACTGGAGTTAAAGACGGTTCTCAGCCTCCACCTGGGTGCTGGGGATCGAAACCCTGTCCTCTGCAAGAGCAGTTGGTGCTCTTAACCACTAGGCCATTTTTCCAGCCCAAGAAATTTTTTGTTTTTTGGTCTTTTCAAGATAGGGTCTCCCTGTAGCCCCAGCTGGCTTGGAACTTACTCTGTAGACCAGGCTGGCCTTGAACTCACAAAGATCCGCCTGCCTCTGCCTCCTGAGTGCTGGGATTAAAGGCATGTGCCACCACGCCTGGCAAGAAATTTTTTAATAAATAAAGAAAAATAATAAAACATTTTAAAAATTACAACCCTTGGTCTAGAGAGACATTAGAGCAGCTATGTGTGCTTACCGCTTTTCCAGCGTGGATCTGAGTTCAGTTCCCAGCACCCATGTAAGACAGCTTACAACTTCCTATAACTCCAGTTTTAGGGGATCTGACACTCATTTGGACCCTCTGCACATAACTGCACACACGTGGCTCACATGTATACAAACACAAAGAATTTAGTGCATCTTAAAATGATATTGCCAGGCATGGTGGCACATGCCTTTAATACTAGCACTTGGGAGGCAGAGGCAGGCAGATCTCTGTGAGTTCAAGGCCAGCCTGCTTTACAGAGTGAGTTCCAGGATTGCTGGGGCTACGGGGAGACCCTGTCTCAAAAAGACAAAAAAAAAAAAATTATAAGGCTGGGGGAATAGCGCAGTGGTTAAAGGCTGAGGGTAAGAACCCCGAAAAAAAAAATTATAATCATTTATCTCTCACTCTCATGTCTTACCCTGTTCACTTCTTTTTAAAAGATTTTTATTATTCTAAATTACAGGTATGTGGGGGTAGAGGTTCCTAAGGAATCCAGAGATGCTGGGTCTCCCTGGAGCTGGAATTCTCCACACCCGGGTGCTGGGAACCAAACTCTGATTCTCTTTGAGAGCAGTATATGCTCTTAACCACTGAGCCATCTCTCCAGCCTCCTGCCCCTTTTATACCATTTGCTGTCTTTCTATAGTTTGTCATCTTCCAATCTGTAAACAGCGCAGTGAGGGGGCTGTATGTGTCTGCCTCAGTGTTAGGAAACAGTGCGAAACTCAGGAACTCAGTTAATTCCTAACTTGTTTTGAGACACGGCCTTGTGTAGGTTGCCTTAAATTTGGTCCTCCTGCCCCAGTCTCCCCAAGTGCTAGGACTATAGGTGTGGGCCCTCATGCCCAGGTAGGAAATACATATTCAATCAATGAGATATAGTTTTGTTAGTTATATCTTGTCTCCATAAATTTATAACTCAATTTTATTATAGCCCTAATATCAGAAATTTATGTTTATTGTTTATGAACAGATGTGTTCTTTCATGTAGCAATGAATGAAAAGAATTAACATTTTTTTCACTGCATCTTAGGAAAAGCTTCCTTTGTGATTTTTATGAGGGTAGGGAAATATGGAAAAGGGAACAGAAATCAAGCCTCTCCTGGCCAACTTCTCACTAAGCAGGAGGGCCTCCCCACCTTCCCCAGCTCAGACTTCTTTAAAAAATTAGGGTAGAATGGACATTTTTACTATATTAATTTTTCCAATCCTTGAGCATGGGAGGTCTTTCCATCTTCTGATGTCTTCTTCAATCTCCTTCAGGAGTTTAAATTTTTGTTGTAGAGATCTTTATTGTCTTTGGTTAGGTTTGTTCCTAGGTATTTTATTGTTTTTGAGGCTTTTGTGAGTGGGAAGGTCTCCTTGTATTCTTTCTTCAGGTGCTTGTTGTTGGTGTATGAAAGGCTACTGATTCAGCCAGGTGTGGTGGAGTGTGCCTTTAATCCCAGCACTTGGGAGGTAGAGGTGGGTGGATCTCTGTGAGTTCAAGGCCAGCCTGGTCTACAGAGTGAGCTCCAGGACAGCTGGTACTAAAAGGGAGACCCTGCCTCAAAAATACTAAAAAAAGGAAACAAACAAACAAACAAACAAAAAAGCTACTGATTTTCTAGGTTAATTTTGTATCCCATCACTTTACTGAAACTCTTAATAGTTTCTAGGAGTTTTCTGGTGGACCTTTTAGCATCCCTTAGGTAAGCTATCATATCATCTGCAAAAAGGAATAGCTTGACTTCCTCTTTTCCAATTAGTACTCCTTTAATTTCTCTTTCTTGTCTTATTGCCCTAGCAAGCATTTCAAGCACTATATTGAAGAGGAGTGGCAATAGGGGGCAGCCTTGCCTGGTTTCTGCCTTTAAGGGGAATGCTTCTAACTTTTCTCCATTTAAGATGATGTTGGCTGTAGGTTTGTTATATATGGCTTTGATTACATTGAGGAATGATCCCTCCAGTCCATTTCCCTCTAAGACTTTAAACATGAAAGGATGCTGAGTTTTGTCAAAGGATTTTTTTCTGCATTGAGATGATTGTGTGTTTTTTGTCTTTCAGTCCATTTATGTGTTTATGGTATTTATTGATTTCTGTATGTGGTACCATCCCTGCATCTCTGGTATGAATCCAACTTGGTGATGATGGATGATCTTTTTGATGTGGGTCTGTATGGGGTTTGGAAATATTTTGTTAAGAATTTTTGCATTGGGCTAGAGAGATGGCTCAGCAGTTAACAGCACTGATTGCTCTTGCAGAGGACCTGGGTTCAATTCCCAGCACCCACATGACAGTTAAGAACTGTCTTTAAGGCAGGCTTGGTGGTGCATGCCTTTAATCCCAGCACTTGGGAAGCAGAGGCAGGTGATCTCTGTGAGCTCAAGGCCAGCCTGGTCTACAGAGTGAGTTCCAGGCCAGCTGGGGCTATAGGGAGACCTTGTCTCAAAAAAATAAATAAATAAATAAATAAAAGAGGGGCTGGAGAGATGGCCTAGCAGTTAAGAGTGACGACTGCTCTTGCAGAGAACCAGGGTTTGATCCCCAGCACCCACATGGCTGCTGAGAACCATCCGTAACTCCAATTCCAGGAGAACTCCAGTTCTAGGGGAATCTGACACCCTCTTCTGACCTCTGCGGCATTGCACGACACGAGTGCACAGACCTGTATGCAGACAGTACATTCATACACATAAAAAAATTAATTAATTAATTAATTAATTAGAAAGAAAGAAAGAAAAAATAAAGAAAAGAATTTTTGCATCTGTGTTCATTAATGAGGTAGGTCTATAGTTTTCTTTTTTGGTTTTATCTTTACCTTGTTTTGGTATTAGAGTGATGCTGTCTTCATAGAAGGCATTTGGGAGATTTCCCTTTGTATCCTTCTGAAAAGTTTGAGTAGTAATGGTTGTAAGTCCTCTTTTTTTTTTTTTTGTTTTTGAGACAGGGTCTCCCTATAGCCCCAGCTGGCCTGGAACTCTCTCTGTAGACCAGGATGGCCTTGAACTCACAGAGATCTACCTGTCTCTGCGGCCCAAGTGCTGAGATTAAAGGCATGCACCACCATGCCCAGCTTAAAGATGGTTCTTAGCCGCCATGTGGGTGCTGGGAATTGAACCCGGGTCCTCTGCAAGAGTAGTCAGTGCTCTTAACCACTGATCTATCTCTCCAGCCCCCATAAATCCTCTTTAAATGTTTTATAGAGCTGGGCGTGGTGGCACACTCCTTTAATCCCAGCATTCAGGAGGCAACGGCAGGCAGATCTCCAAATTCAAGGCCAGCCTAGTCTACATAGTGAGTTCCAGGCCAGCCAGGACTAAAGGGAGACCCTGTCTCAAAAAGACCAAAAAAAAAAAAAAAAAAGTAAATGTTTTATAGAATTCTGCCATGAAACCATCTGGGCCTGGGCTTTCTTTAGGTGGGAGTGTTTTTTGTTTTTTTATTAAATTTTCAATTTCCTCATATATTATGGGTCTCTAAGCTGTCAATTTCTTTTTGATCAAGTTTTGTTGATTTCCAGGATTTCAGATATTCATCCATTTCTTTTAGGTTTCAAATTTAGTAGAGTATAGGTTTTTGAAGTATTCTCATATGATTGTCTGGATCTTTTCATTGTCTGTTGTATTGTTTCCTATTTCATCATGAATTCTATTGATTTGGACCTGCTCTTTCTTTTGGTTAACTTACTGGGTTAGAGGTCTGTCTAGCTTGTTTATCCTTTCAAAGAACCAACTTTTGGATTCATTGATTCTTTGTATTGTTTTCTTTATTTCTGTTTCATTGATTCGTGCTCTGATTTTTTTTTTTTTAATGTGGGCACCCAGGGCTTTAAACTTCCCTTTTAGGTCTGTTTTTAAAGTATCCCATAGGGGGCTGGAGAGATGGCCTAGTGGTTAAGAATGCTGACTGCTCTTGCAGAGGACCTGGGTTCAATCCCCAGCATCCACATGGTGGCTGAGAACCATGTTTAACTCCAGTTCCAGGGGAATCTGACACCCTCTTCTGACCTCTGCAGCATTGCACCACACAGGTGCACACACCTGCATGCAGACAGTACATTCATACACACACAAAAATAAATAAATAAAAATTAAAGTATCCCATAGGTTTTGTTGTGTTGTATTTGTGTCATTTTCATTTAGCTCCAGGAATGCTTTTATTTCTTTCTTTATTTCTTCCTTGACCCATTCATTATTCAGGAGTGTGTTGTTTAGTCTCCATGTGTTCTTGTAGATAATACAGCTTATCCTGGTCTTGATATTGAGTTTTATTGCACTGTGGTCTGATAGAATGCATGAGATTATTTCAATCCTTTTGTATTTGTTGAGTTTTTTCCTGTGTCCCAGTACGTGGTCAATTTTGGAGAATGTTCTGTGGGGTGCTGAGTAGAACTATACCAGATTTCAAATTATATTACAGGGCTACAGTCATAAAAAATAGCCTGGTACTGGCACAAAAACAGACCTGTAGACCAATGAAACAAAATTGAAGATCCAAACTTGAGGACATACAATTTCAGCCACATCATATTTGACAAAGGGGCCCAGAAGACTCAATGGAGGAAAAAACAGCCGGGCGTGGTGGCACACGCCTTTAATCCTAGCACTTGGGAGGCAGAGGCAGGCGATCTTTGTGAGTTTAAGGCCAGCCTGGTCTACAGAGCGAGTTCCAGGACAGCTGGTGCTACAAGGAGACCCTGTCTCGAAAAGACTAAAAAAAAAAAAAAAAAAAAAAAAAAGACAGCATCTTCAGCAAATTGTGTTGGATCACCACTTATTGAAGAATAAAATTAAATCCCTATCTCTCACCCTGTACAAAAATCAACTCCAAATGGATCAAGGACCTCAATGTAAAACCTGTAACTCTGAAGGTGATAGAAGAAAATGTTGGCAGTAGCCTACAAGACATAGGCATAGGAAAGGACTTTCTAAACCAGACAGCACTGTACAGAAAATAAGGTCAACAATTGACAAGTGGGACTTCACTAAACTCAAAAGCTTCTGTATAGCAAAAGAAACAATCAAGGAAGTGAAGAGAAAACCCACAGAGTGGGAGGAAACCTTCACCAGTGATACCTCTGACAGAGCATTAACTTCCAGAACATATAAACTACTCAAAAAACAAAGAAAACAAATGACCCACTCAAAAGATGGAGCAAAGAGGTGAACAGAGAATTCACAAGTGAGGAAGTAAAGATGGCTGAGAAACATCTTAAAAAGTGTTCAACATCACTAATAATTAAGGAAATGCAAATTAAAACCAATTTAAGATATTATCTCTCTTTGATAAGACTGGCTAGGACCAAGAAAACAAAAGCTACTAAATACTAGAGAGGTTGTGGGGAAATCAGTGTGGAGACCCCTTAAAATACTCAAAATGAGCCTACCACCTGACCCAGTCATACCACTCTTGGGTATATACCCACAAGACTCATCCTACCACAGAAATACATGCACAGCCATGTTTATTGCAGCTCTCTTCACAAAAAAATAGCAAAGAGTTGGAAGCAACCCTAGTGCCCCTCAACCAATGAGTGGATAGAGAAAATGTGGTACATCTACACAATGGAGTTCTATGGAGCAGTAAAGAAAGATAACATCATGAATTTTGCAGGTAAACGGATGGAACTAGAAGCTAATATAAGTGAAGTAACACAGTCGGGGGGGGGGAGATGACAAATGGTATCCCTCATTTGTGGATGCTAGCTTCAAACACCTAGTTGTAAGGCAAACTGAGCAATGTTAATGTTATACTTCTTTTTATCTGAAAGCAACTGTGCTTTTATAATGTGAATCCCTTAACGGGTTCTAGAATTAAACTACCACTTATTTTCAGACTTTTTAATTTTGGCATATGGGTGGAGGGTATGTATGCATATTTTAGAGTAATATAAAATTAAAAGGGAAAAATGTGAATTCCTAAATATGATTTGGAATTAACATATTATTTTTTCAGACACTATAATTATGGTATATGTGTGACATAAATACAGATGCATATTTTGGAGCAATACAAATCAGAGGAAATAACAACCACAAAAAGATTGGGACACTGGCAGCAGACTACAAGACATAGGTGTAGGAAAAGACTTCCTAAATCAGACAGCAGCTGCACAAGAATTAAGGTTGACAATTGACAAATGGGACCTCATTAAACTCAAAAGCTTCTGTACATCAAAAAATAAAATCAAGGAAGTGAAGAGAAATCCCACAGAGTGGGAGGAAACCTTCACTGCAGATACATCTGACAAAGCATTGATTTCCAGAATATATAAACTACTCAAAAAACAAAGAAAAAAGAAAACAAATGACCCACTCAATAGATGGAGCAAAGAACTGAACAGAGACTTCACAAGTGAGGAATTAGAGATGTCTGAGAAACACCTCAAGAACTGTTCAACATCACTAATCATTAAGGAAATGCAAATGAAAACCACTTTAAGATATCATCTTACTCCAATAAGACTGGCTAGGATCAAGAAAACAAATGATACCAAGTGCTGGAGAGGTTGTGGGGAAAGGGGAACACTCATCCACTGCTGGTGGGAATGTAAACTCGTACAGCCACTATGGAAAGCAGTGTGGAGAACCCTTGGAAGACTTGGAATGAACTTGCCACCCGACCCAGCCATACCACTCCTGGGCATGTACCCTCAAGACTTACGCCACCACAGAGATACATGCACGGCCATGTTTATTGCAGCTCTCTTCACAATAGCAAGGAGCTGGAACCAACCTAAATGCCCCTCAACTGACGAGTGGATAGAGAAAATGTGGTACATCTACACAATGGAGTTCTATGCAGCAGTAAAGAAAGACGACATCATGAGCTTTGCAGGAAAATGGCTGGAGCTAGAGGACATCATGCTGAGTGAAGTAACACAGTCCCAGAAAAACAAACGACGAATGGTATCCCTCATCTGTGGATGCTAGTGCCAATTACCTAGTTGTAAGTATTTCTTGTGCATGGCCCCTTGAGCTTTTGTTCAAAGCAGTTGGGAGTGATGCATATTGGAAACAACAACAACAACAACAGAAAGGACTGCATCAAAGAACTGACTGAAACAGTGAACTTCTGCTCAAAACAGTCAACTTCCTCATGGAGAATATTGAGAAAGACTGAGAAAGAGATGAAAAGCATGTTTGGCAGAATGCACGAGCTCTGGTGGGGTGGGGGAATGGGTGGGAACACAGGTCTAGATTTGTTAAAAAAATAAAAATAAATTTATGTAAAAAAAAAAGATTGGGACAAAGAACTGTCTGAAACAGTAAACTTCTGCCCAAAACAATAAACCTCTCCAAAAAAACAAAACAAAACAAAACTTTAAAAAGACTGAGAAAAAGATGCAAGACATGTATGGCAGAAAGCATAAAATTGGGTGGGGAGGGAGGCATGGAAAGGGGAATGAAGCTGGGCGTGGTGGCGCACGCCTTTAATCCCAGCACTCGGGAGGCAGAGGCAGGTGGATCTCTGTGAGTTCAAGGCCAGCCTGGTCTACAGAGCGAGTTCCAGGTCAGCTGAGACTAAAAGGGAGACCCTGTCTCACTAAAAAAAAATTAAAAAAAGGAAAGGGGAATGAGTCTAAATTGGACTGAGAAATGCTGTATGAAATGCACAATAAAAGTATAAAAAACCCCCACAAAAATCAGGGGAAGGTTGATCGCCATAAAACCAGCACTTACTGTCTCCATTCCCTCAGGCTCTGCCCTCCTTTCTTTTACAGTAAAATGTTTGCAGGCCTATCAAAGTTCAGCCACCATTTGTGGTTTGGATCTCATCTCCTGGAACAGCTCTCTACCTCACAGTAAATTTCGGCTTCTCAGGTGCACCACTCCCGTCAGTCAGTCAGCATGCACGTGTCCTCTGATGTCACACCTGAAACCAGCTGCTCCCCAGGCCTCTCAGTTCACCTCCTCTCTCCTGTGTGGTGCTGTCTCTCCTCTGCACTTCCTAGCACAGTGAAACTACACTCCCACCTTGAAACTTTTGTCTCAGTCTATTCCAGCTTGCATTGTGAGTTCCCCACTAAAACTTGCTAAATCCAATGACCCTCTAATACTTCCAGCTCCAGTACTCATTTTCCAGGCTCTCTACTTCCTTTCCACCTCTGTGGCCCATTTTCTGCAGAACTGCTAAATGAAGGCCTCGGAGAATAGATATACTACCTCAAGCTGGCAACCCCACCTGCTTTGGTTCTTTAAAATTTTTTTTTGTTTTATGTGTATGAGTGTATTGCCTGCATGTTGATAGGTGCACACATGTCATACAATGCCTGCAAGTGTCAGAAGAAGGCGTCCAATCCCCCTGGAACTGGAGTTAAGAACACTTGTAAGCCACCATGTGAGTGTGAGGAATGGAACCCAGGTCCTCTGTCAGAGCAACCAGTGCTCTTAAGCACTGAGCCATCTCTCCAGCCTCCTGGTTTGGTTCTGTATGAGGTCCTGCGGGACACTCTCCACTAGAATGGAAAGAAAGGCCCTGTTGAGGGTGTGGAAAGATACTGGTCAACTGTAGTCTGGAAGCCAGTGCTAATTGCAGGAGATGATGGACAGAACCAAGCCAGTGCACTGGAGATGGGAGGGCAAGAATAGAGGCCAGGCAGAAGCAAGCTGGTCACAGTGGAATGGGCTGCAGGCTCAGACCAGGAGAGAGAATGACAGAAGGCATCCCTGTAGAGAGCTGTGCAATAGTTAATGAAACACCTTCCTAGAGGTAAGACAGATACAGATGGGTACCTGTTTTAGTTTCTTTTCCAGTTGCTAAGATAAAATACTCTGGCAAAAGCAACTTGAGAGAGAAAGTTCCAGGTTACAATCCATCATTGAAAGGCAGTCATGTAGGCTGAGCGTGGTGGTGCACGCCTTTAATCCTAGCACTTGGGAGGCAGAGGCAGGTGAATCTTTGTGAGTTCAAGGCCAGCCTGGTCTACAGAGTGAGTTCCAGGACAGCTGGGGCTGCAGGGAGACCCTGTCTCAAAACGACACCCCCCCAAAAAATTGAAAGGGAGTCATGAAGCCTTGGATGTTCTTCCTCCCTTTGACCAGAGCTCACAGTTTCCGGGACTGCAAGCTCCCAGAGGATAGCCGCAGCCCACTGGCCAGTGACCCGGGTCTTAGCCCTGGTACAGAGGTTGAGGGGAGTGGAATTACAAGCCTGGAGAAAGAAAGAGAGAAAGAACAGGGAAAGGACAAGGAAAGGATGGATTCAAGGATAAGACCGGGAGGAATTCCATGAAGGACCAGGTATTTACACTGGACCGACTGGGGGTTTGGGGCACACAGGATTTTAGACCATATACTCCAGATCAACACATAAATGTGACAATGTTTTGCCCAAAGCATCAAAGACAGTGGTGCCAGGCAGGCAAGGAGGAAATCAGCAGGACTCCGGCCTGAGAGCTGGGGGCCGCCCAATGACTTCTTTTTTTTTTTTTTTTTAATTAGTTTTTATTGATGCTTTGTGCATTTCATACATTTTTTCCAATTCAGTTCAGGCTTATTTCCCTTTCCCTCCCCCCCCCCCCCACCCCATCCTAGATCATGCATTCTGCCATAACTGTCCTGCATCTTTCTCTCGTTTTTTTTTTTTCATTTTTAGCTATAAGTGATAATCCATGAGTACAAGCATCCTTCATGCAAAACCTATCTGCAGGCTGTTGTGCCCAAACACCTACAGCCCCACCATCCAGTGGGGGGTGACAGGTTGTTTGTTCAATCAAGTTGATCAAATGAGTGTCCAGACTACATTGCTGTAGTTTCACCATTCACCCCAATCGCAGCCCTTACATTCTACCACGCCCCCTCTTCCGCAGGTTGTTCCCTAGGCTTAGAAAAGGGGCACAGGTGGATGAGAGGTAAAACAGTCCACTCTCTCTGGAGCTGTTGACTTGGACTCTGGTCAATTCTGGCTGTTTCCTTTCATGGGCTGACAGTTTGTCCAGGAATAACCTTTCGACTTCTAAGTGCTTCTGCCAAACTGAATCCCCACAGAGTCACAGAGGCAGGAACTCAGAAAGCTGTTATCACGAAAGCAAAAGTCAATGAATGCTTATGCTCACCTCCCTCTCCTTGTCTTTCAGTGCATTCATGATTCATGGGACCCAGCCAATGAAATAGTGCCACCCAAGTTTGGGGTGGGTCATCCTACCTCAATTAATCCAATTTAGAAACTCTTTCACAGGTATGCCTACCGCCCAACCAACTCTAGACAATCCCTCTTTGAGACTCCCTTTCCAGGTGATTCCAGGTTCTGGCAAGCTGACAACTGAAATTAACCACAGCAGTCAACAAGGGTACTGCCTAATTTACAATTCAGAGAACTGAGGAAACCCAGGAGGCTAAGGGCTGGTCCTCCCCCTTTTTCTTTCCTTTTTTTGCTTTCTTTACCAGAGTGAATACAGATTTATTACAGAAAAATGAGGAAGAACTCCTGAGAATGGGAGGGGTTCAAATGGAGAAATAGCATCTTTTGTTGTTGTTTTTTTGTCTTTTTGAGACAGGGTCTCCCTGTGGCCCCAGCTGGCCTGTAACTCACTACATAGGCCAGGCTGGCCTCTATCTCACAGAGATCCATACACATAAAGTAATATATTTTTTTTATTATTACCCTTGGGCTAGAGAGATGTTTCAGCAGTTAACAGTGCTAGAGGGCTTATCACTCTTCTAGAGGACCTGGGTTCAGCAACCACATCAGACAGCTCACAACTGCCTCTCAAGTGCTGGAATTACATTGTATTGTGCGCCACAATGCCTGGCCTTTCTTTTTCATGTGTGTGCATGTGTGTACACATATGCGTGTGATATTTTTTATTATTTTTATTTTGTGTGTATGAATGTATCACCTGCATGTATGTAAGTGCACCCCTGTTATGGAGATGAGAGGTCATCAGTGTCAGGGTGTGAGCTCCAGAAGCCCATTGAAATGCAGAGACACCTGAGACTGGTGGTGCCCTGGAACGTGCTCTACCAGGCCAGCCTTTTGGTTATGGAAAAACGGGCCATCACCGGTTACTCAGGAATCTTCCGCCTTTTTGAAAGCCAGACTCCTGCAGAGTGCGCTACCCACCCCCACTCTCACTGAGTCCCATTCCCACCTTCTCCCTTAAATTCCCAAGCCAGATGGCATTCTGTGCTCAGCTCTCTCTTTCCCTTGAGCTTAGCCCCAGCTACCCTGAATTAAACTTTGCTCCGAAGAGTTTAAACCTTGTGGTCTTTCATTCAGGGGATGGGAGGGTAGGGGGGGAGCGTGCCATAACCTTACATTCTGGTGCCGGTGACTCAGATCGCCATTTTTCCTGCCCCCCCCCCGCCCCTCAGAGCAGCTTCGAGGTAGCTGGTAAGCCAGATACCGAGCGCAGGCTACAACAGCACCCACCAGCATTTGGCCAAAGGTACCCTCTCTCCTCTCATCCTACCCTACTCTATTCCCTTGTGACTGTGCGTGAGAGGTAAGAGTGCGTGTTATGGTTCCACAGCTCTCGAGCTTCGGAATCTGATTGGGCCCCAACCCTCGGTTCCGCCAAAGCCATTTCACCTCATTGGGTACTCATCACACTGGTGATGACCGAGCACGGGGTTTATACGTGTGGCCCTCATGGTAAGACTTCCTAAGTCGCCTCGCAGGCGGCCGGTCTGCTGGGCACCTGAGTGAGGGGAGATTCCATCTCCCACCCCTACCTTCTGTGTAACCCTGTGTATGTTCTGCCCCCTCTAGCTGCCCCCGCACCCCCCGCCTCGACACTTCCTGTTCTAACTACTGCTTTCCATCTGCCTTCCCTTTGATCCTCTTTCTCCATTCTTTTTAGTCTCCCGTTCCGTTATCCATTTTGTTTTGGATCCCTGAGTGCCGGCTAAGTCAGGGATTCCCTCCGATTTTCCCTGTCCAGTTTGCTGTCTATTACCAGGACGCTTGGGACAGACTCTGGACTCGAATTTTGGCCTCTGTGATTTTTGGGACGCCGACTTCACAGACCCGCAGGGCCCGATTTCAGAGACTCCCACACTGGTCACACGGACCTGGGGTCTCTGAGTGCCCACTTAGAACTAGGGCGGACGTGCCTTAGCACTCGGTGGGTGCTGAGACTAAAAAGAATCTATTTTCTTTCCTACAGACCTCTTCTCTCTCTCTCTCGCCCTCTCTCTCTCCCTTCTTCCTCATCCTCTGACTCCCAATATGGGAGCTTCACATTCTAAAAGAGAGGCCCTGGGCCTCACACCCTTGGAGTGTCTCCTACCCTCTTTAAAGGAACTAAACCTCTCCAAGGAAATCAACCCTATGATCCTTAAGAGACTATGCTCCACTATCTGGCCAGGATACCAATTAGCTAACAATACTGCCTGGCCCGGGACAGGTACCTTAGATCTCCAAACTCTCAGCTTTGAGAGACTTCTGCCAGCGCTCCGCTAAATGGTCAGAATGCTTGTATGTACAGGCATTCTTTGCCCTTTGCTCTTGTCTCTCTCTCTATTCCTTCTGAGACTAAAAGACATAACTTATCTTTTTTCATCTCCTCCCTCCCTTCCTCTCCCCTCTGCAGCCTTTTTTCTTTACCCTGTCTCAAAAGACCAAAAGACAAAAAAAGAAAAAAAAAAAAAGAGAAAGCATATGTGTGAGTGTTGGTAATTCCCACATGCATGGAAATTACACATGTGTATGTGACTATTGGTCATTTTCCACCTGAAGTAAATAACATGGGGCTAGAGAAAATAAATACCAGGCAGCTGTCTCTATTGAAATAGTTCTTGGCATTGGGCAGGTCCTCCAGGGACTCACAGCTCCTGGCCACAGGAGTGTGTACCATACAACAACTCTGACTAGAGAGTGGGACCCCCTGGTGCTTAAGGTCCCTGCCTTACTCCCAATCCCATCTGGTCAGTGGGCTGGGCCTTAGGTGTGAGTGATAGTTGTTTTTGAGTAAAAGGATGCATCAAGCATATTGGAGCCAGTAAGATGGATGTGGGCAAGATGAAAGTTCATGTTTGAGATGGCTGGGGCTTACTGTCCCTGCACTGGGAGGAGCTGTGGATGTTTTCTAGGCAGAGAAGGTATGGAAAGGCTGAACAAGGGACTGGAATTGCGGTTTTTACTAAAAGCCTATTCTGAGTCTCTGATGAGAAAAAAGGTGGGTTAGAGATTTTTGTGATGCATCAGACAGGGCTGGAGGTTGGTCATAGGAGGGCCATTTCTCACCTCTCACCACCTGCACTTGCTTCGACTCAAGTCACATTTGAACCCTGACTGCTCTGGTGACCACTGCTCAGAGGTGGGTCACTTTAATGTTCACACTCACTTAGAGCCCCACACTAGACTCTGGATCAGGACTCCAGCAGGTTCATCTGGGAAGGTGACTTCCCTTGTCTCTAATGATCCAGTAGGGTGTCTGTCGGTAGCTGTGAGAAGCAGGCTGCTTCATGAGCAGCACCTTGGTTAAAACATGTATTTGCAAAAATCTACCCAGTTGCTATCTCAAAGGACCAGAGATAATATGCTTCTTACAGGCTAGTAAAATTTGCATCAGCAGTCTGCCTTGGGAGGAAGTCTTTAGAGCTTGGGGAATTTCTGAGCACTCTGGAGTGCATACTGGCAACCTTTCTTTTGCTAGAGACTGATTTTGGGGTCTGGCATCTGGATCAATGGGGTGCTGCATGGCTTCCACGGGCACATTATAGGCTCTTACCTCCAAGGAGCAAGGGAGAGCAGTCTGGAGCAGCCTTTTGGGGCCTCTGTTATGTTTCTGCAAGAATTTTGGAGCCTGTTTCCCTCCCTCCCTTCCTCATGGGAGGAAAAGGGACCTCTCTGGTCTGTGCCCTCCTTGCTGATCGGGCTGGCAGACTGTGTGTTTGTTGAGGAAGGGTTGGTCTCAAAGAACTGGATGAATCAAGTTCATAAAAACTGTACTACTGCTATAAACTTAAGAGTCATATTTTACTCTGATTTAGGTTTTTATCTCTAATTTAGGGTTTTCATGAAAGTGCTAAAGTTTTGGGTTTGAAACTAGTTAAACATATTTGTTTCATGGAGCTGTTTAAATGAATAGGCTTGCATCTAATGCTAATGATTTACTTGATACATTGTATCTGGGAAGGAAGGGCAGACTTAGACCCTTCACAATCTGCTGCTGGAGGCCTGACAGGGCTACTCGAATCCTCATAGACATAGTCTTTGGCCCAGAAGAAAGTTTAAAAAGTTGCTGTGTGGCCGGGCGTGGTGGCACACGCCTTTAATCCTAGCACTTGAGAGGCAGAGGCAGGTGTATCTTTGTGAGTTCAAGGCCAGCCTGGTCAGCTGGGGCTACAGGGAGACCTTGTCTCAAAAAGACCAAAAAAAAAAACGTTGCTGTGTGAAGTTTTTTGTCATTGATCATTTGCATTACTGGCATAAAGCAAGTGGCATGGATACCTGAGTGGATATAGAGGGTGTTTAATCCTGAGATTTTTGAAACTAAGAACCCCAGTCACCATGCACCATGTGCGGCTTTTTCTCCCGCCTGGCATTCAAACGGACATGCTGCAGAGTGTTCCTATGGCGACCGTGCTAATCCAGAGTTAATGGATACAGTTAGGTCATGTGTCTGTCCAAACCTGTCTGTGTATTATAACCGTTCTTCAATGTGTCTTTTTAACTGTCATGTGTCCATTTTCTGTGTTTTTTGTCAAAACAAAGTGGCCACTTCAAACTTGTTTTATTCTATGTTGCACACAAACAAAAATTAAATTAAGTTTACTTTTGGCATGCCTCTTAAATTTTTTTTTTCCAAAGGCCTGATTTGAACCCGGGTTCCTAGGTTTCTACACTGTTTATCTGAAGGTTTTATTTATTCTCTGTCCAAATTATTTTTCCACAGGTATTACAACTAAAAATTTTCTTTTCCAGTTTTTTCTTGTTTCCAGACGTCTGAAGACCTGATTTTTTGACTCTTACGGGTTCACTAACAGATTTTTTTTCTCCTGTGCTATGTAACTGTCCTTCTGACCAGAGACCACTTTAAAAAAAAAAATCCCTGGATTCATTCATACTCTGGTACTTGGACAGTGACACATTGCTTCCCCTGCAATCTCTTCCCTCCAACGAAACAGCCTAAGTACCTTTGATATTGTCAGTTCTTTAATTATTATATATAATTCTGTTTTCCATCACATGTTAAAGTATTTCAATGAGATCATAGTTTTAATTTTTTTATTAATTAATTTTTTTATTGATGCTTTGTGTATTTCATACATCATTTTCCAATTCAGTTCAGGCGTATATCCCCTTCCCTTCCCCCAACCCTACTCCTACCCATCCCAGATCATGCATTCTGCCATAACTTTTCTGCATCTTTCTGTCTTTTTTTTTTTAATTTTTTTATTAATTTTATTTATTTCTGTATGTGTATGAATGTACTGTCTGCATGCAAGTCTGTGCACCCGTGTCGTGCAATGCCACGGAGGTCAGAAGAGGGTGTCAGATTCCCCTGGAACTGGAGTTTCAAACGGCTCTCGGCCGCCATGTGGGTGCTGGGGATCGAACCCGGGTCCTCTGCAAGAGCGTCGGCGCTCCTAACCGCTAGGCCATCTCTCCAGTCCTCTTTCTGTCTTTTTTGTTTTGTTTTGTTTTCTTTTTTTTAACAATAAATGATAATTTGTGAGTACAAGCATCCTTCATGTAAAACCAATTTGCAAGCAGTTGTGCCCAAACCCACACAGCTCATGGGTCCCAC